>CM037833.1:32144055-32591555 GCA_021234535.1 Stichopus chloronotus | reverse complement strand
ACTGGTACACATTGTATGCAAAATACAATCACCATATGTGGGTCATTTTTATGTTCAATTCTCACCCAATAACAACTTCAAGTGTTCACATTTTGTAGACAGAAATTTAAACTAGAGGACAAAATCCCCCACTGGAAACATTTTTATGTTGTTAGCCAACAGTTCCTCGGTCTCTTTGACAGATAAATACAGTCGGTGCGTTAGAGTACCGTATAAGATCTGTAATACTGTGTTGTAAACATGGGTGTGTGCTATACATCGTTTTCAGAACTATATATTAATCTTATCTATTTAACAGTTTATGCAAAAATCAGTACCGCTATAACATTTATGGGCTACAAAACCAGATAAACCAATAATGAACAGACGTCACAATAGAGCTACAGCTTACAAGGTTAGCATTAGGGATCGAAATCAAGATTCTTCATCACTCGTTCAATAACTGGTAAAAAAAAGTGTTATATGTTTATATACGTTGATTGTCATTAAAATCACCAATGAAATTAGATTCTATTTCTACTTAGAATACAGTCGAGTCTAACTTTAACATGAGTCCATATTTTTCTTCTTCTTTTTTTATTTTGTGGTTCAGGCTGGAAATTTATTCGGAGCACCGGGAGCTGGTGGTCAAGTTGCTTATGCTGACCCTAATAATAAGATCAGCTATGGATTTGTCAGTCGTTACATGTCACCGTCCGGACTTCAGATGGAGGATCCGAGATTCATTACACTAAAGGAGAGTGTCTTAAGAGCAATTACTAACATGAAGAAATAGCGAAAAACATCCATTACGCATTTCAAAAGAAAAAAAAAAGAGAAAAACTTAATTATTTCTACAATTTATTTTGCATACCTTGTGACGAGATTTGTTTTTGTTACCCTTTGTTTTAAGAAGGAGTATGGGTTGAAAATTTGTCAGTGAAAGTAAAATTCAACAGAATCATGTCATTGCCTCTACAAAAAATAAAAGGAAAAAAAAAAACATTGCTTAAGCAATTTTTTGCATAGATGAATATTTTTATCCATCCCCAATTAGTTTGCTTGTTTTCAAGTGACGGTGATTGACTAATATGCTTTTTACATTTCGTAGGGCCAATAGGAATGTTTAGGCAATTTTCATATTCAAATGTCTGAAAGATGAACGTACAGTTCTCACATTTTGAGACAGGCATTCTTTTCACCTGCCTTCTCTTCTGTGAGACACTGACGAAAAACAAATGTACATGACCAGTTGATTGCCAGTATAGCTCATATTCCAGCTTTGACTTGCCAATTTGGGAATCCGTTAAACTGAAGGCATGGTAAACTTGATTATTTAGTTTACCGGTAAACTGATTCAACCAGTTACGCAGCACATGTGAGTCTGAAATTTTCGCTAGTTATAGGTGCGTACATGATCTTCGGTATGACATCTGCATTACGATTATAACGCTCGTTTCCAGGATTACATTTTAACACATTTTCAATGTGAAAAGCAGCACTGTTGTCAAAATGACGGCTTTTAGGAGACGCGCATAGTCTGCCGCAGTATACAAAAGATAGCTGCACAGCGTCATGTCCAAAATGCGGAAACCGCGGAAGACTCTCTGACTTAGAAATTTTTCATATCTGGATGCATTAATCACTTCCAAATAATTTCACGATCTAGGGTTGGTGAGAGGAGGGAAACGTTCGCCCACAACACCCTTTCAACAGCCTTTACCATAGTCGATTCCGTTTAATCTTCCCCCTCTTGTGTACTGCTTTGATGTAAAGTACGTACACATACATATTTCATTGTCCAAAAATTTTAAGTCAGAAAGTTTTCCGCGTTTTCAGTCTGGCTATACAGGAAATTCGAAAACGTGGAAAACGCGGAATAATTGGAAGGTGGTACAGTAAATGCATCCAGATATGAAGAATTTCTAAGTCAGAAGGTTTACCGCGTTTTTAATTTCTCCACTGCACAACGACGACCGCACAACAATATGTTGTCGGGGTACGGTGCGTACAACGCGCTGTATGCAGTGTGCGATTTAATGTACGAATAGTGGACATGGTGAATGGTAGAATAGTGAATAGTATACGGAGACCGTGATGTTTATACAGTAGTTCATACTTCTGTAAGTTACAAAGGGAGGCATTTTTCCATGTTTTCCCTCGCTGTATATGTGCATAGCAATGACAGTACTTTATGTAGAGTAATATTATATCTCAAGTTGGGTAGCCTTGAGACGTGTTCACTCGGTTCATTGATTATTGCAGAAAGTAATAGTAGTTATTATATCGGTTAGCAAGTGATTCATATTTCAGCTCATTGTTCAGACACAGATCTACCTTTTGCTTAGTGAATTTCAAACAGCCAAATTTTCAGATTTCTGACGGGGGAAGCGGAAGATTCACGTGGTATGAATTACGATATCCATCGTTTGCTTAATCTTTATGTCAAGTAAATGGACAGTTTTTTTTTATGCCTTTAAGGTTTAATTCTAGACAGTATATATCGTGGTCTTCATATGTATGTGTAATCACTCACCAATGTGTAAGCCGTATGACCAAATTACGCGACAAAATGTGTAGGCCTAATAGAATATATAATACACTATGCAGCACTCCACATCTTCAGTTTTGCATTTTCATCAGACTAAAAACCCATTATCTCAAGATAGTGTTACAGATAAACGCATATTGGCATTCAGGATTTCACTGCAACGTCTGGACGAAGCCAGATTTCTATAAATACTTCTCCCTTGGTCTTTCATATTTTTGTCCACACACCGATACAGTAACGTTGGACTACGAACCACAATGACAACATTACGCTTTGTACTAGTCCTCAGTAACCACCAGTATTAACTCCTTTAGTATGCAATTTATCCTAGTGTGATTCTACAAATTTCTAAACAGAGTACTCAAATTTCATTGAGATGGTTCAAACCTGACCAAATGGATGGCTATCGTAAAAGGTAGATTTCAAGATCAATCCCAACTTCTGCCGTTACCATCATGATCTGACGGACAAAAGAGCACGGTTAATTGTTGTACCATTTTTTTTTTTTAAATCCTGGTATTGGAGGACACAGGATTACAGCCAACACAGAGAGCTGAAAGTAGCAAATTGTGAAAGGGCGACCTCATTTTAGCGTTACACGATAACGCGGTGGAATGACAAAGTAGACTAAAAGAAAAAAAAGAAAGAAAGCATTCCAATCTTCGCTTGAGACAACCACAAACTTTCAACGAGCTATCTGGAGTTTTCCAGTAAACTTTATTTGGATACCTTTTATACTGTATTACGTTTATAAACAGAAGTGGTGGCGATTTTCTTAACCCCGTTTTCTATTTTTCTCCCTGGGTGTTGTGTCATCTCTAAAAATAGATAAACTTAGAATTAATGTAACCACTCACAAACGGAACGAATAAAGGAAGCCAAACAGTAATAGGCGGCGTCTTCTGCGGTAAGGCAAAACAGCTTTGCCTTCAACATTTGCGGTATTTAATGCATGCACGGTCAGAAAATTCGTTCTACATTTAACTAGATCTTTAGGGAATACAAGTAAATGCAACCCTTTGCTTTCTTGAGATAACGTCTTAATATGGAGGGGAAAATGAGCTCCAACGTTTAGCTGTTTGCGAGTTATATCTTCATAAAATGTCCCGTTGAATTTGTGAAGTTGCGGCTCCAGGAGGAAGCCTTGAAGGACTGATCATTTTGGTAGTCGATATTTGCCTTTTAACAAACTACTATAAAAATCCGATCAATGAGTCAGGAAAAACAAAATGAAAAAAAAAAAAAGCTTTAACAAATTTGTACAAATCCAGATATGTGGGTGACTCTGAACAGGATATGCATTTATATATATATATATATATATATATATATATATATATATATATATATATATATATATATATATATATATATATATATATATATATATATATATATATATATATATATATATATATATATATATATATATATATATATATATATATATATATATATATTTAAATTACCGTCCAATTTCTAAATAGCGACGATCATAATCATCCCTACACAGAAATATAGAGTGAGTCACTACAGGGACAAATTGACTCAGTTTTAGGACAGTGACTCACTTTTTTATTTTCCGTGTATGCTTGCTTCTACTATCGTGTCACCGTTTGCCGGATCTTCGACATAACATATACATGCACACAAGGTACTGTCTCGTTCATTGTCATTCTCACACCATTCGGGTAGAGGGCAGCCCGGCGGCTGATCAGAGATCAGGGGAATGACAAAATAGAAAAGCAGAAGATTTCTGCAGGAAGCTTTATGTTGGTCAGATGGCAGATTAAAGAAATTAGAAAACAGAGAACAGCTAATGAAGTAACCGGGGTAACGACTAGTAGGTAAAACTTAGTTTACAATGTGTGCAATGAGTCGAAATGGCCGAATAGCCTCCAACAAGGGCTAACTGCTATGCACATATAGTGTTACATTAGATACTTTTTAAGTGTCTACAGCTTTTCTTGACATAGGTCGTATTTGTACTGACAAAGCAGTGAACATGTTATCGTTGTGTGCGCTGTTATAGGAGACGCCGAAGTACGTGCCTATTCAGCAATTCGTGACCGTCGCAGAGAGTGAGATGGAGTGGGGATTGGGGAGAAGGGTGTAGGGAGAGAGAGAGACAAATAGAGCTTTCTAAATCATTAGAGACTGAGATTATTACAACCGGTTAGGAGATTGACGATTGACTTTACCGATCAGTGAGAGGTTTTAGTGATAGATAAAAGGGTATGTTAGCATTTGTTCGATAAACGACATTGATTGATATTGCTTTCAGATGACACATTGATAAGTTGATCAATTTTGACTTAGGACTACTTTACCATGTTAATCTCAAACTGTAATTGATGTCCGCTATTGTTTCAAACTGGCCTAACTGTTGGTCCTGTATTGTTCGCGTTAAGCAGGACACGCAAACGTTACTGGTATAACAGAAATTTCACCCAAGTACATATCTGACAGTTTTCCAAAACGTTGTACTGTAGTCCGTACTGGTCGTCCAAATAGCAACTTAGTTTGCCATTCTGGCAAAAGTTGTAGCAAATGTAGACAAATAAGTCAAGTCTCTCAGTTGCCAAATTTCCCCACCAACAGAAAATAGATCTGTAATTTCTTTCCTTACGACTGTAAAATAAAACCATTGTGCACCTTCAATTTCTAAAATTTCCCAAGTTTATTAATTCTCTGTGACTTCATTAGTTATTTCAACTATTTTGTTTTTGTTCGCTTTCAGAACTTTTTTCTTCCTTTTCCTTAAAATTTTTCTTTCAGGTTCTGACTTTTTGTTCGTTGCGCCATTTGTTCTTTCTTCTTCAGCTTTTTTCTTTTTTCTGCATGAAGAAGCAACAAGTATTGCAACGATTTCACAATGTTGACCGCAAATGACATTTGACCTTAACCGAAGAGATCAGGGCTTTTGCACTTTATGTAATACACTTTCTAAAAGGTTCCACTATTTGACTCCGGTTGACCTCAAGTGAGCTTTGGCCTCCAAATAAACAATGCCGTGTTGTACTAATAAGATACACCTATATTTGCTGAATAAATTTAGCAATCGGATCTCTCCAAAGTTTCCTACTTGAGATATTGTACTTACACGGTTTTACATTTTGAGCCCTGTCGACCACAGATGATCTTTGACCTCCGCCAAGAACGATGGGAGTCTTGCGCTCAAATTGATACAATTACACACTAAATATGAGATCCAAGATTCCCTCTTGAGATATTGTGTCTACTTTGACCCGTCTGACCCTACATGACCTCTGACCTCCTCCAAAACAATGGGGTGCTCGCACTCGGTGTGATGCATCAATTTATAAAGTATCAGATTTGTCCGAGTTTCTCTTCTTAAGATATCGAGTTTGCAATGTATGCGGCACAAACGCGCACACGCCACACACACTCACACACACACCCGCACACCCGCACACGCCGCCTCGTGATTACGAAGGTAATGATTATCATCCATCGAAACCAAAATTGAAGGTACTTGTTAATGAAATGAGGAAATAAGGAAATGATTATACATATAGTTAATTTCAGTTGAAAAAAATATCTACTGTGGCTTTGTTTCGTTCACTATTTAACAACGCATTTTCATATTTTCCAAACATTAGTTGCGTATGTGTGAAGGTGCGTGTGTGTGTATGTCTGTTACACTTGCTTGAGAACACTCAAAATCTGATCTACAAACTAAACTAAAGTCGGATAAACGTATACTTGGGATGTAATCTACGAACAAATCACAACATTGCGGCTTCAGTGATCTTACGTGGTTTTGACTATCTGAATATTCAATACCAGTATACTTCCCATTGGCTTACTCAAAGAAGTACAAGGTTGATTTGGAAGAAAAGTGACAACCACTACATTTTTATATTCTACACATTAACTGTTTGTTGAATACAAAATGAGGCTTTCTATTTTACATCATAGCAAGGTAGGTGGACACTTTAATCTTCCATCTCTTTGGAAATGAAAGATTCTTTTAGGTATTATGCACGATATTTGAAAAACAATTACAATTGAAGAGAAACTGTTAAAGTGTCTTCAAACTTTGGGCGTATCTGACTCACTAAAAGCAGAATAGACTGTTATTTCTGCTTTATCAAAGTTGAAGTTAAAGACTGGCTATATTTCTTATAGTTTCTTTGTAACATATCAAAATTACTGTACGTGGTCTATTAGTCCAATTATAGCCTAATTTCGAAATGAAATGCCTTTACATAGGTGTTTCGTCGTGGTTATTCGCACGGAAGTGCCCCACATATAGCACAGGGCCTGGTTCCGCTAACTTTGTAGTCGAAAAAAGTAAACCTCTCTTCTTTGTACCGTAATTATCACTCTAATTTAATAAAATCCCTACTGAAAGAAACGTGTCCTAGATGTTATTTTCCAGATGGGTATCAAATGGAATAAACTAATGGAAAATTAACGACAAAGCTATTTTTCTCTTCAAACGGCACATCTTGCTTTAATGAATCAATTAGATATTTTTCAAAGATATTTGCAGATGACAACGTGAGCTTTCGTTAGCAACCAGAATTACGAAGTTTAATTGACACAATCGCCTGTAATCAATAATTTAGGATACAGTGATTTTAGCATCTATCCTATACAAATACGAATAAGTCGCTGGTTATCGCCAGGTATTTTCGGTGCAACTTCGAATATGAGCCATGAGCGAGTTTATACAAGTTAGGCGTGAAAGGTCACATGTTTGACATGAAGGGGGTGGGGTCACATTATCACTATTCTCCTACAGATTATACAGTACTAAGTTGAGGTTATATCACATTAGTACTTCAACAGTGGTTCCTTGTGCCATGTTACGAAATCATGAAAAATGCCTCTCCACAGATTGCATGGTACTTAGTCGAATTTGTATCACATGACTGACATGGTGATGGTACCCATGTTCTTTTTGTATGTGATTATTTGTTGCAAGATCTCAAACGGCCCTTTTTACGAATATCATGCTTCTTCTCCTAGAGATTATATGGTACTGAGTTGAAGTTGCGTTACTTCTTTACTTTAATTGCAGCGTCTTCGATTTTCAAAGGTTATCGGGTCCAAATGGGCCATACTTGCAATTTTACGAAATTATGCAAACTGCTTCTTCACCTATAGATTGTAAGGTACTAAATTTATATTGACTTACATTACTACTTTCGAGGTGTTAGGAAATTTATTACTGCAAGATCCTGTATGTGTTTCTTTTTTTTGCCACCATATGAAATCATGCAAAAGACTTCGTCTCGTACAGATTTAATCTTACATTGTTGAGGGTTTGTCACATGAGCACTATGGAAGTGATTCCATGTGGGTGTTCTTCATTTTGGGGACACAAGTTCCGAAATGGTCATAAGGGCCATTTTATACTGTAACGTCATCTAATTTACTTCTTGTGCTCCAGATTTTATGTTACAAAGTGGAAGGTTTGTCACATCGGGCTGTGGTATTGGTATCTTTTGAGTATTGAGTATCATTAGGTCCAGCGTAAGTGGATCCAATATCAGAATAGGTATACATATTGCCCAAATGTTATTAACTTATGGGAGAGGGTTTTTCTGTGGAGCTTGTCTTACATTGTGGACTGTTTTCCAGATGGTAGTTTGACCTTTTGGTTCTAATTTTTTGTTGGATATAAGGCCCCGAATGGCCACTATGGACCATTTAAGAAATTTTGTAAACTGCTTCATTTTCCGTAAGTTTTGCTATATAATGCAGTTAATATGTTTCATGAGTGCAGTGCAGTAGGTAGGTTTTGTTTGGTTTGTACAATATGTTGGGGTCCATGGTCCAAGTGTGTCATAAGGAAAGTTTGTTTTCCCCACAGACGTTAATGTTATAATATGGAGTTTCCAGCAGTGGTGCTTCAAAATGTTCAGGATTTTCTGGTCCAAGGTCGCAAATGGACCATAAGATCCAGTTTATGATATATGCAGATTTTTTTACAGACTTTTCACATTACCACTACAATATTGAAACATGTTCCTAAAGAGTGTATGTTATAATGTGGATGGTTTTCAGATTAGTATTATGAAAGTGGATTTCATTTGGCTTATCAGTTTCCTTACAGAGAAAACGGGGTCCAAACTTTTTTTTTAGTATGATAAATCGCTGATGAACCAGTTCACACTAGTGAGCCTATCTTGGTCAAATCTAATGGGTTACAGTTATCTTCATACATTGAACATAGTGTCCTTTGAGCTCTTGTTGTCATACGAGCCAGCACCAGATGCGGTGCCCTGGCGTCGGTGCTTGCAATATATAGTCCTCTGCTCAAACAGAATGTGCTGGAATTTAGGATGGCGCAACTTTTCAATAGACCAATTGACATAGTTTTCGTTACCCCATGGGAAAATTGTCAATGAACCTCACTCTATGGAGCCTACCTTGGTACCATGGCGTCGGCATGGCGTCGGTGCTTGTTATATATACTCTCAGCTCAAGCAGCTTGTGCTGGAATTACTTAAGACTGGCGTGACTATTCAATAAAACAAGTGACATAGTTTGCATTACTCCACTAGTGGGCACATCTTGATTAAAACAAATGGGCTACTATTATCTTCATGCAATGAACCATTGTGCCCTTTGAACTCTTGTCGTCATAGGTGTCAGCACTAAATGCGGTATCATGAACTCGGCCCTTGGTATATATACCCTCGACTCGACCAGATGGTGTTGATAATGATTTATGAGAACCTGACTTTCCTACAGACCTGTTACACGGTTTGCGGCACTCCAGAAAATAGTACTCTAAATAAAAAAATATGATTATCAACGATGGAAGCCTTGTCCGTCCCTATAAATGTATAAAACAACATCATTAACCACTCAGAGTCACGGAAAAGGTTATACGACTTTAGTTTCCCGGAACATCGTGCACATAGGTTCTACTTTCACTTCTCATGTCGAAGAAGATCACACTTCCTCTTTTCGTTGACCTCACTTTTGTCAAAGTCAACCATTTTCTGTACGGACTAAAAGAGCTCAAGCAATAACTGACTGTGGACCAGTGTTGTTTGTCATTGTTTCTCAATGGATTTTCCAATTTTTGTAAGTGAACAGTACTGGGAAAAAAAATATGAATGTAGATATGAATATACTAGGAATGTCCACACTGAAATGACTTAAGTTACTTAAGTCATAAAGTTTATATTTGACACGTTACATTTTGTTACGTGAACAATCGAAGTACACTTGTTTCAACCACATTGTACCGTGTAGTTGAATAGGTCTTATTTGGTTATTTATGGCACAAAATATTGTGTCACATCTGTTAAAATACATAACTCGCATGCTGCTGTTGCCACATGCTTTCCTGTGCAATAGGTACGTGTTGCTAGTGTTCAGTGATCATGTTTGTTACCCCATCGGAAATTAAAGTGAGCGTCATGCTTTAAGTAAATAAAGCTGCAAGTAAACAATCTTTGTGATATACACGAAGAAGTAAATTTGTTTAAGCTGATTGCTTATGAAGTAAAAGCAATCAAATAAATAAAAATATGACATCTGAATGAGGCTTCATATCTGATAATAGTAAGGCACTTTTGGTGTTCGTTGGTGTTAATGATATCATTCAAAACTTGATAATCTTTGGAAATTATTTTAACGTATTTTTTTTTCACAGTATTATTCATATCGTCATATCGTAACAAGTAGTACATCTGTTCCTTCTTTTTAAAAAGCATTTTCACTAAAACAGAGAGTGAAATTTACTCCGACTAGAGCGTGCCAATCATCGTAGTGAGAGTAAGATTTACAGTAAGTGAAGTAAAAATTCCAAACAACGTTCCAAATATTCAGCGATATCTCATGCGCATGCGTATCCTGATATACAGCTTTCTTTTTTTGAGTAGATCCAATTGCGTTTAGAGTGTTTGAGTAAAAGCTGGAAAAATGTAAATGTTCGAATAACAATTTATATCTTTCAGCAGCCTTTTCCCCACATACTGATTCTACTGGCTTGCTTATTCGTCAGTAGCATCGAAAGCGAAGGCGGATACAAAGGTAGGTCGAACTCTGATAAAGTTGAGTTAATTGTTAACTAACTTGTGAGTAGAAAACATTCAGAGGGTTTTACATACATGCTTTCACGAAGAACCAGTGGCGCAGTCAGGGACGGGCGTAATCACATTTTGAGCAATGAAAATAAATTTAATTAGATACTAATTCGAACTACATTCATTTGTAGAGGATAGGCGAAACGTTGACTAGACAGAGAAAAAGAAAAAAAAAATGCCATTTAGGGTAAGCTGCTGGTATGTGTTGGCCAAAGTTTTGCGGTGCAGCGTTCTCCCAAATGTATGGAGCCCTCGCTTAGATCGTGGATGCAGGCGCCATTGATGATTAATTTAAAAGTTAGCGTACAGCCGTTGATAGAGCAAGCGCTATTTAATAAGTAGAAACGCTCTAGATAAAAGTAAAGTAAAATGTTACCATTGAGAAATTACAGACATGAGATCCTTATTTCAAGGATGGGCACATGCAACTTAAAACACCCGCCAAATGGGGTTTCCGGCAATCTAGCGGTTTTTTAAAACCAAACTTTCTTAAAAACTCCCCTCAAACTCCTGCTGGCAATCTGCTTAGAAAGTTCTGACAGCACAAAGTCCTGGATACCAGCTAACCAACCTGATATCTCTTTCGCCACACATAATTAACCTCACAATCCCCCGACCCTCCCCCTATCCCAATAACTAGATCCTGGTGGGTCCACTGCACAGGACGAAACGTTTTCACTCGTGTTAAGGTTTATTTCAACAGACATTCAACCGCAATATGCCAAAGTGACATTTGTTGCATAAACCTTATTATAACCAGCTTGCGAGACATTTCTTTCCAACAAAAATTTATAAATGTAATTGGCGTTCAGTTGAGAAAATTAGGCAAGTACTAGCCTGTCCGTGAGGAACTTCCATTAACAAGAAGAAAAGAGAAAATCAATCGTCAGCATCTGTAAGTGAATCTTTACGTTCCCAATTTAGATTTTGGTGGCGACTCCGTTGCTACAATAATCGTATTCAATTTAAATGGTAACCTTGAAACGTTTGATAAAATTGGCATCATGTAGTTTTCAAAATGGTCATGTGTGACTCTTTGTTTTGTTTTTTTTCAAAATGGTAACATGTCACTCTTCTTATTCAAGTATAAAAATATGTGAATGTACATGGTATGATTCACGCGTAGAAAAAAAAAATAACATTTATTAAGTTTCACACTTGTGTCAATATCAGGTTTATGCTTATTGTTGCTTAAAGAGGAACTTCGAGTTGATTTGTAAAATTCACTAAACTTTCCCAAGCCTGTCAAGGTTTAAATTACATATAACGGCATTGTCAAAACAAGACAATCCCTATGTGTCACATGCAATTGATGGAACTAATGAATGAGTAATTATAAATTCGATTTAACCTTTGAGAATTCATGACCAGACGCTTTTCAAAGTTGTACTAATTTATTCATATGCATATATCCAGTACAAGTCGTTTTAAACAAATTCAACGAGTATGGCAGTTTTACGGGGACGTTTATGCTGATTACAAACATTGTCGTGTGTTTCGACCCTTCAGAATCCTCCCAAATTTATTGATATCAACTCGATGGGACTTCAAGTCTTAGGTATAGGGAAAATAAATCACATAGCGGCTGATTCATTGTGACATATAATGGTATATAGGCAAGACTTTGTTTTATTTACTCCACAATATCGCTATACCCTTTTTACAATCTCACAGCATAAAATGCCATTGATTAGGGGGAATTAAAATGCAAGCATTTTGAACGAGTTTTGCAGAATGTCTTTGCATATGTTTAATACATGTTACAATGTAAAGTTGATCACGAACAGAAGCAAAAGCACTTCACTCTTCAAACTAAATAGAAAGTACTATACTCTCAAAATGATAGTTTAAGTAAATTGTTAACTAGGTTTTGTTTTCACAGCTCGTGAAACAACATGCGGAGGCCGTTCAGCCTGTGTTTGTCGTAAAACCAAACATTACTATGAGATGGATTGTGCAAACAGAAGCCTTTCAACTGTTCCCACTGAAATCCCCCCAAACACAACGAAGCTGTGAGTTAATATTTACAATGCAATGCAGTCACGTGATATTTAAAAAGAAACGTTCAACCGGAATAAAAAAAATCTTGATTGATGTATTTTGACACAAAATGGCCAGATACAGTCCATTATAGAATAGGTTTCATGTTTTATTTGCAACGTATCAATCTATGTCATGAATATTCATATATATGTACTGGTACTATCTTTTCGTCTGAACTTGCGGGGATAAATCCATTATGCATAATTATATGTTGACTGAAAAAATAAAACTAAGATTTTAGTTAATGGTAGAAATTGTGGGGACTGCAAACAGTTAACGAGCATCGGTTTTGCGAAAATATAGCTGTCGTCATCGAATTATACTTAAAGGAACTGTGATCACATTTATTGAATTGTAATTGCTTTGCATTAACACCATGGAGATCAACTATTTACTTCCTATAGTAGTCCTGATGTGGACGAACAACCACGTAGTGGAAAGCTTCTGCGAATTTTCCTTAGTTTAGTTTGATTTCCTAGGGTTTCGGGTTGTCTGTTGCCTTGCAGACTGATTGATGACCTGGATGGGTGGGCCACCCTAGAACTATAGAAGGAACTCTTTCCTGCTCGGAGACGTCACAGTACCTTTCATGTAAATGTTGTTTTAGGAAAATTACTTCATGTGTCGTGTTATGGATATTAATGTCACACAATCCCGTTAACCTCACCTACCCAGAAAGAAACTGTGGCTGTTGTAAATCTTACCTAGGGATTGCTCCATATATGTCCGATTAGTCAATGTTATTTTTTATTGTTAACTTAGGAAATTGTAACGATTTAGGGTTTGAAACTGAGATTACCTTACCAACTACTTTTTACTAACTACTCTCTACTAACTACTAGCAATTTCACGATGAACTTCTTGACATTTGTTCCTGGAGAGGCTTTCATACAAGCTCCGGCATTAAAGTGTATGTAAGTAGTATAATGTAACACTGTGAAAATGTAAGATCATCAATGTAAACAGCTGAACGACCGCGGTATTCTAAAATATTACTTCACCTTATTTTACAAAGGGTTTTTCTTTCTTTGATTATAAAAACAATCTTATTACCCCATCGATATACATAGTACATAGGGATCAGATATTGTACTTCGTTGAGAGGTTAAGCCCAACCAAAATTGACATTTAAATGGTAGCCAACCTTAGAGCCCTTGAAGTATTCAACCGAAGCTTGGTGGGTCAGTATTCCTTGCGTGGGGATACCTCATAGTATACAAATGACATGCGTCGGAATTACCCACTGGGATTAGGGGGTGAGAAGGACGTCATAGGTCAATGTCACAGGTCATTGCTACCATAGCGCATAACAGAGTGTGCTAAGTGCTGGTAGTGTATGGTGTCAACATGAGCTTTAAACCTTTCCATGCGTGTGACACGGTATTTCCCCCTATGCAACCATGATTTGGGTTAAGTGATTACATATTGCCATCGTCTATTCGTTAGTAGTACTACCTTTACTCAGAACACTGCTACACTGTATATATATATATACCACTGAGTCTAGTTGTACAAGAACTAGATTCGAGATGTTTACGCACTGTGAACATACTAGAACCGGAGCACGCACAATACGTTTTTCAGGTCATTCAAAACATCCAGAGTCACGCAACTGAGGAATACTTTGACGTGCACATATTTCTGGAATGCCTTTCACACACTCGCGCACTCGATTTTCATGCATATGTATACGCGCATGCAGGTTCTTTTGCCGTTCGACGGCTACTCGATGAACTGCAGTAGCGCTAGATCACTAATTACGTAACTTAAATATCCAGCATTGCTATCCACAACAGGCAATCCAAATCACTTATTAAAATCATATAGGAAATGATAGGCATTGATGCAAAACGATAGTAATGAGATTTGCAACTCCCTGAACTGCCTGTTCATTTATACATTGTATTTTGGCAGAGTTTTTGTATGTTTCAAAATTATAGTTCGCTTATTAAGTGATTCTTGTTTTCCTCAGGTTTTTACAGAACAATCAAATAGAACACATAGCAGAGGGGGCATTCGACTCTAACAAAAATATCAGAGTAATGTAAGTTACATGTAAGCCTTCATAGCATAAATACGTATTAGTAAGTCGTTGAGAACGTATAAATAGGGATCGATATGGTCTTTCATTCAATAGATTCGGTAGTGGAGATTTTATGAAGATACAACTGTGTACTTAATTTATATGTGCATTCTGAGCTGAGCTTCACCTCTGTAATTCGTTCCTTGACTGTAATATGATTTTAATTTCACTCACTTCCTCTGTTTTGTGATTCCGATGTGTTTCCACATCCGTGTACCTCGGTTTGCATCATGAAAGGTTTGTTAGTTAAATATTAAACCTGCCTTCATTTCGATTAATAAGCAATTTCTTTGAAATTTTCACTTTTCATTTTTATTCCTCACTGTAGAAAATATCATTTGGTTTCATTTTCAGCGACTTGTCACATAACAAGCTCGTCCACTTACCGGAGAAGTTGCTTTGGCATACAACGAAGTTGGAAATACTGTTAGTTGGCTCCTCAAAATAGATCTCACTTGTGTTAAAAAATAAATGAATTGATTCTTAGCATAATTGATGTTTTCTTTTAGTCATGGAAGTCTCTGTTATTTCAATAATCCATTAAGATGTAAATATCGAGTGAAATTTAGAAAAAAAAATGACATTTGATAAAAAAGTAAAACGTGCTATACATGTGTCTACATGCATGTGTATAATTGACTACGAACTGAGATTCTGTGGTCTCGTTACTCGAAAATTACTCGGAACGACAAATGCCATGTTCCCACCTGAGTAATATATTTAGCATTTAATTATTCATGATATTACTGGATACTGTACAGTTCTCTGAATCTGTTAATGTTGTCATTATTCTTGTTCATTCTTGCCATTTCCAATCACGTGACACTATTATATTCCGTTTTCTGTTTACGCGTAGGAAACTTTCTCAAAATATGTTGCAGAGTCTACCGGCAGGCCTTTTGCTCCAAGCGAGGGAGTTGAAGGAAATGTAAGTTATATAATATCGTTGTATTCGGTCTTAAGCAATGTTAAAATAATTAAGTTTTGACTATTAATTACTCGCTTTCGATAAGCGTTCTTAATTTCGTTATTCGCTTTTTTTAATATAAAGTATGATATTACATCTTACAGACAATTGTCGAGGAATAACATTCAAGAAATTCCACATAGCTTATTTATGAATCAGAGGAAACTAGTGACAATGTAAGTATCATACAGCTATTATTTTACATAACTCTTTGTCTTACAAAATGTAGCGTTTCCCCAATCCGACACAATTTTAACTGTGATGTAAGTCAACACTTTTTAAGTTGTTTTTCTCTTGTCCTTTTTATTAGTGAATTTTCTAGAAATTCCATACGACAGTTCCCTTCTGGAGTATTTGGGACACTAACGGCAGTCACAACAATGTGAGTGAACAAACAAACCACCAGAACTTGACGTTTTGTTGCGTAATGAAGAAAAAAAAAAAAACTAAATACTTCACAATTGTCAGTTGGATAATTGTGAGCAATAAGTATCTTAAATTTCACCTTTCCGTAAGAAACTTGGGGACATTGCCATCACGGGACTATAAAATTTGAAATTTGCTCTAATTTGAAACGTTTCACTTGCTCTATCTGCGATATATGATGTATGCTTAGTATAGATATTGAGGCGCTTTTTCTTGTGATCCTATTTCTTACAATTGTTGGTGTTTTATTGCATTTTAATTTTCTCTCTATTTTCACAGGAGGCTCTTTCGAAACCGACTAAAGGCTTGCGACGCGGACACATTTTCTTCCAATACCAATGCAACCAACATGTCAGTATATTAATATTTCTCTGAATGCCATGAAGCTTCATTAAGCGAAACAACAGTTCTTACATAAGATGAGGGATTAATCGAGATGGGATTAGTGGGAAAGACTGAATTGTTCATCGACATGACGAAATTGGACATCACAGTTAACAGTCAGGGTGAATTAAGACAAAGGCGTTGACATTTCAGTTGAAGCTTTTTTCTCTGGATACAGGCATATTTTGATCGGAGATAAAGATAACCTAGCTACAGTAAATGATCATTCTGATTACGAAAACATAGGTGGAATTGTCGACTGCCACAAAATCATCTATACACTTGTTATATTCTTGATCTGTTCTCCCAACAGAGATATTTCCCACAACAGCGTCCAAGAGCTTCCCAGAGGGATATTCGACGAAAATATTAATTTGCACAATTTGTAAGTGTACGTTTAAAAACAAAGGAAAAACAAAGCCTGTGGAAGTAGACAAGACATCTTATCGGACTTGGATCAAATAGGAATTCTAACCAATGATTAGATTCATTTCAGAATTGATGCAGTCTGTAATAAGACTACTGAACTAATTGATTGAATTTCCTGTCATATAATTATATCTTTTCCTTCGCTTTGAATAGACCTTTTTTCAGACTGTACCACAATAATGGGAATTGGCTGCTCTTGATTCTCTACATCAATCCATCCGTTACGTCATCCGTAACGTCATTGAAACGCAAAGTCATTTGTATCGTTGCCACTGTACCTACATCAAATCACTTCCTTTTTTGACACAACCCAGCTAACACAAAACGTTTTTACAACGTTTTCAAAACGTTACATATGTTATATAACGTTTTTACAACGTTTTAAAAACGTTTTGTGTTAGCAATGAAGGGACCATGGTATATGGGTTGATAGTGACTTTGTTCTGCCTATTTCCGTGAAGGGATGATAATTCCTACAAGAGGGTTTTGTAAAAATGGAATTTCTAAAATTGCTATGATTTATATCATCCTTTCAAAAAGCAGATAAGATCCTTCACCTGCTGCATTTTGTTAAAACATACTTGTTTTGTTTGGGGTGTGTGTGTTTATTTCTGCTACGTTCACGTTCTGCTTAAACGGCAACTGTTAATCTTACCTCTGAATTTACAAACACACATGCAAATGACCAAGACATATATGTAACACGGTTGCTGAGAAATACAGGAAACCTACAGTTTAAAAACCTAATGTTAGCACAGGTGACATTGTACCGTTCTTGGCAAAACTGTCACATACTGGAAATTTATTTTATGATCTAAAAAGTAAAAATAATATTGTAACATTCAATACATGCGGTTTACCTTATAGATGCACATTTTCTCTAGAAAAGCACATGCCATTTGTCACAAATTCTTCTCAACTTGCCTTTGCTTTTTTATTCCGTAAATAATAGGGATATCTCCTACAACGTTTTGCAATTCCTACCAAAGGATTTGCTCTTCAACTGTCCGTTACTAAGAAATCTGTGAGTACCATATGGTAGCCACTTTGTGTGGTTCAATTAAAGATCGTGTGACATAATAATGACATTTTGGAGTAATGGCTGCATTCAACATTAACAACGTTCAAAATAGCCACAAATAACATCAAAATCTGTCAAAGAGTGACTAATTTAAAAGCAAATTAGTGTCTCACAGCTGTATCAGGAATAAATATTGGCTAAGTATGCAAATTTGTGACGTCAAAAGATGGACTCCTGTGAAACAGTATATCTCATGTTACTGTGTTTATTTTATTATATTATATTATTTGTTTATGTAACCTTTATTTCAAGGACATTGGCGAATTTTCTATGCCAGGATTGTCTTATTTTATAGACATCTACTTTCTTCTTCAAACATATCGATACCACTTACCAATGTGAAGCTCAGTAAGTAAGTGATTAAGAGGTGAAATATGCTGACTTAAAAAAGAAATAATTACACTGCGCAACACTCCAAGTTATCTGTTGTGCATTTTTCTCAAACTTTGAAGAGTTATCTCTCAAAGACCGAAAAGAGGTGTAAACAAACTTCCAACGAATTTTAAATCAGGGTTTTAGTTTGCAGCTTCCGAATGAAGGGTGATCCTTTCTAGAAGCGTGTCACACAACGTTTAAAGTTGCGTGTGCTTCCAGTATATTTCACTGTTACCGTTTGATTTTCTATTTCACTTTCAGGCACCTTGGATCAAATAAGCTGTCCTCAATACCACCGGGGTTTTTTCGGTCAACTCCAAACATAACCTATCTGTATGTTGGAAAGTACCGTGATATATTATACTCAAACATTTGACCAATTCGAATTTTCCATTTGCATTCAATGATAGTATCGATATTGCATTCAATGTTATATCCTATGCTGACGGCATGTACATTTCTAAAATGTTAATGGCCGGGTCCTCTCTCTATATGTCCGTCCATAGTAAGTGTTGTAGTATCAAATTTTACCCTAGTGTTGTGTGTTTCTCCCTTAGTCCGTTATATTTGTCTAGATGACAACTCGATCCCTGCGTGCTCAGAGAACAGTCCCACCTTATGCGGTGCTAATTTGTCATGACACTTTACTGGATTCCTTGTTTTTGGATTTCAGTGGATGATAATCGTGTAAATTGCTTAACTAGAAAACAATGCACCGTATGAAGGTGCGTCACAACGGAAACGACAAACAGTTGAGATAAATGTTTATGTATGTGGCAACAATAAATAATAGAATGGAAAGTCGTGTAACTGTGTATTGCCATGCATATTGATATTACTAGGACCAAATAAAGTTGAAGCTTCTTTCGTCTATAAAAAATGGTTGTAACAGGGAAAATGGTAAGCTGGATTTGTACAGGAGTGGTAATATATGCCACAGACCAACATATCCAAAATCCACAAAAATAAGTCCTTTTATGTAAGATGGCCGGCAAAATGGAGGACATCACATGTAATTAGCTGTATGTTAGCCTTCAAAGTAGATATGATGAGGAAATTAGTTTCATTGAATTTTTCTGATTTTTTTTTAGGTATCTGAAGTCGCAGATTTCACTTTGTATTTTTTGTCAAGACAAACAGGCTCTTGATTTACAGTTGTACAAGATAAATATCAAAATTGCAGCCAAATGGGATCCGTCATATATCAAATAACATTACAGTCTCTGATATGATGAAGATATTAGGGTCTTCTTATGACGTTTTGGGGTCACATAACATAATTCTGTCTTTTTAGAGACAACGGCGTCATCATTGACACTTTAAGATAGCTACCGAAATGTCTTCACAAAGTAGCCACCGTGTCGACCTCTGTGTATGCCGGTGTAGTAAATTAATAGATACAAAGTTATGCTGTTAGTAAACGGGGGCCCTGATATGAATTAATTACAGTAGATTTTTTTTAGCAAAAGTGATAATAAGCTGATGAGCGAAATCTGCTATCTTTTTTCGCTAAAATTTTTCTCCTGAAAAATTTTGGTGCTTTCGCCCGCGTTCATCTTCAGTTACGTTTTGCTTAGACTGACATTCATTTCATACAATTTGTCTATTTATCTTTCGTGTAGACATGATTCCAAAAGCGATATAAATGAATGGCTTAAATCACCAGAAAAGCCAAAGGCATTGTTGTTTCGATGATTCTATTATGAGTACTTTGAGTATGGCATGTTGCACAAGGTGAGGATACGTTTGACAAAGTTTTCAAAACTTTACACAAGTTGAACCTAACAACAGACATAGACACACAGCTACATATCTCATACTCTCGGATCTGTCCATGGATCTGCCTATAGAAACATCAAGTTCACAACATTTTAGCAAGTTACTAACCTTTGATCCGATCTGACCTTACGTTCGAAGGACCAAACAATAAATAAACCAACAATAGCGGGCATTCTGCACTCCATAGGGCACACTATATATGCCAAATAAAAAAAAAAAAAAAACTTTCCAACCTTCCATTCTTTAGACATCATGCTTACAGGTTTTCACACTGTGACCCCTGTTGACCCCTTATGAACTTTGAACTACACTAAAAGCAATTGACATCTTTGTACTGATTAAAATACACCTACATAGCATATATCACACCTGTCCAAGCTTTCATTTTTCAAATATTGTATTTACAAGTTTTCACAACTGGACCCATGTTGAACACAAAAGACCTTTTACCTCCACTGAACACAGTAGGGTTCTTCTACTTGAAATAACACATTCACAACTGAGCATCACATGTGTCCATGAGATACGTGAGATACTGTGTTAACAGCAGATGGTAGCCCACGGTCGATCCAACGTGGGAACTTCTTTGCAAACAGCGATGCAACGGACGTCGGACTTACGTAGACGCCTTCTTAAAACCGACGTCGAACCATACGTTTTGTAAGGTTTGAGCCCCATCGGAAAAAAAAACAGGGTAACCTCTCAATACGGGGCATCCTTTTTCCAAGTTTGAGAACCGTCAGAGATTCCCTTCTTGGGATATTGGGATAACAAGCTAAACGTCACAAACACACATGCAACAGCCTTCCACACAATACACACCTCACCGCCACTGGTCGCACCCATTCTTGAAGTGTTTGCTACCCCCTCCCCCACCGTGATAGGCTCTGGCTATGAGCGTGAAAAGAGCTTGATGTATAGCTTTTCTCATCTGATGGTAGTCCTTTCAAGGGTCATCTTGGATAAATCTTGCTTTTGATGATAGTGGATATGTTGCCCTATGGCATATGGCATATGGTCTACCAGCAAAATTCAGCTTACTCCCATCTTCCCGGTCTAAGTATTCAACCCTTACACTGCAAACTATCTAAAACAACGACATAAATTTCTGACATCATAAGTCATCCATGTATCAGTCGTTAGTTTATTAATCGTTAAAGATGTGTTGACACAGGAACGAGCGTTTGACGTCGGTACAGAGTGAGTATAACCAACATGCCAGGCTAGTAAACAAGGTAAAACATTTATCCTTCTTTCGATTATCCCAAGACTAGCAGTGATTGGTACTGAAGGGTAATGGCTGTTAGTGATTTTGTTGAAAATACGAATATTTCTAATTACTAACGTTCATTTTCTAATATCGTGACTCTCACAGAAGTTTATCGAATAACAGAATTCTGTCTTTCACCAAGGATTCATTGCTTGGTTTAAAGTCTCTTAAGTACTTGTAAGTCTTAATTATCATCTTTGTTTTAAATTATACTTGTTACCTTATTGCTGCTTATGCTATTATTCCCATCATGTATCGTATCGGACATATTTATCAACTGTCACATATGCAAAGCATCAATTGCGATCTGAACGAACGCATGCTGCACGCTTATCCCCTCACTGAACGCAGTGTCCAATAACAATCTCACTGAAATAGGTCAGTTTAGTATAATGAGTCTTTTTGCAGTTGCGTTTCAGTTGTTATCAGTGACTCGGATAATTTAGTTACTAATTCTAAATGTAAAGGAAAGAGTAAGAAATAGTGATGGAACAAATTGACGAGTAGAAGAAAGAAAACACAAACTCATGTTTGATCAACAAGACGCAACAAAACTGAATGGGTGAAGCTTCTATTAGCTGTAAACCAAATATCATAGATCTGACAAGGAAAAAAAAGCATAACAAGACCAAATTCGTCAGTATTAGGGTGTAGAAGGCTCATTGAGTTGGTATTGTTCATTTTGTGACATGTTTGAAGAAAAAGTTCCATGCCAATACTTCTACTTAGCCGTACTAGTCATGTATCTATCCCTAATTTACTTGAAAATGTGAGAAATGGTATTTTTAGATGAACAGGAGTTTCCTATGCTTAGCACATTGTGGCAGAATGTATCTGGTCACTGATTTGGAATAAGTGATTTCATTATTTTAATTACAATATCTCTGTTGCTTCAGACGTATGTCAGATCTTCAAAATGTACTCTAGTTTGATCATTTATCATCAACATATGAATTACACTCGACAGATGTGACGAATTATCTTGAATTCTGTGAACCAACTCAATGACCGTTTGGTATTATATCCTTCATTTCAGCACATTGTCTGGAAATCAACTGCAATCGTTACCAGGGGACATTTTTAGTGACATACAGTTTACTAGCTACCTGTAAGTAATCATAGCAAGGAATGCTTTCTTTCTAGAAATAAAGTCAACAGAAGTGGTCGACGTACGTTATCTCCTAAAATTTCTCCAATGTTATTACCCCCAAAACTCTCCATTATCTGCTATTTTCCCAGAAAAATTAAAAAAGAAGAAAGTATACATATGTCAAGTAAACGACTACTATGTTAAACTTGGTTCAATGATGCAAGTCACAAGTGGTAATGGTCATGTGTGGTAACGGTGATAGCGATTGGAATTACTGAAAAGATTTACGGATGAACGTTTATACCAATATCTTCATTTACCAATTTACGGTAGATCCATTTATCCTCGCTGAAATGTCGTACAGACTAACTCCATAGAGAACTCTATATTTGAACACTGGCAGGGATCTCTCAAACAACCAGCTGACAAGTATCCCAGATGGAATTTGGCGTACGAACAGGAGAGATCACACTATGGAGTATTTGCTTCTCCAGGGAAATAACTTAACTGAGCTTACTAACAGAAGCTTTGAAGGTCTACACACCATCAAGCGAATGTAAGCCTGGTGAATGTATATCCACGACTTTTTTTCCCTAAAATTCAGTGACGTCAGACTGAATCATATATTGTCTTCATTGAAACTATTTTAGTTTCAAAATGTTGATTTCGAAGAGTTTGAAGAACCTGGATATGCTTCTACTAAACAGGTCGCTATTCTGTTATGGGGATGAGCTACAGGCCCAAAATGCTAACCTGATGTCGTTTCATATTACCGAGTTACAAATTACAAATGCTAGAATTTGCATCATGATATATACACACATTTGCTTCAAGTGTGCAAAATTACCACCCGTTATCTCAACATGCAATACTGAAGATAAATACATAAGAAGTGACCAAAATACGACATCATGATTATGAATGTATAGTGCATATCGCACACCTAGATGAATCACAATGCCATTCATATAACTCCTTATTTCCCCTTGTTTATAACTCCTTATTATAATTCCTTATTTATTACGACGCTTATCATACAAGGGCAAACTGATATCAGATACCCCAAACTACACAATATGACTTATGTTCTCAACGTTAATGGAAATGTGTTATTTCTTTTTTTTTATAGATTTCTTAACAAAAATTTCATTCGGTCTATAGGACCGAACACTTTCAGAAATACTAGTGCCCAGGTTGTGTGAGTAAGATTTTTAGATAAATGACATTGCTTGACAGCCTTCACTGTCATGATTACTGTTAAGTCTACAACACAACTTCACATGTGAAATTGCAGACTTGTTTGAAAAATAAGCCATCACTTTAGTTACCGGATGTTTATCTGTGGTCAAACTATTTGTTAGCTATATATACATATGCAGTGAGACTAAATGTGACCACTTGTAAAGTGCCTAGAAATTGCAGTTAATGTACATTAGAAAGTAATATAACACACATTATGACTACATCGTTAGTAATGTAAGTACAAAGCAATTGAATGTGCAAACCTTTGTGACAAAAGTGTGGCCGATCGTCCTTGTATGAACTACAGTACCCGTTGACATGGGTGCATCAGAAGTGCATAATATCAGACGAATAGTACCATTCACATCATAGAAGGTAAACGTCTGATTATGTCTGTTTAATGTCTGTTTAGTGTTTTTTTTTTTTTTTCTGGACTAGAACCGAATGAACATGGTTAACATTACTTGCAATTCAAAGATGTTTTCCACATACGTTTATGCAGCTTGTCACATTCTATATTTCAGATACCTCTTCACAAATAATCTCACTCAATTGACCAATGACTCATTTGGACAAGCAAACTTCAAAGAAATGTAAGTGCAGACATATAGAAAAAAAAACAAACTTGATCGTTGAAGTAGTTTACCTTTCAATATATAAATAAAGTGCAAAGTATGAGTTAGATCTTTCAGTTTCTGTACTGAAGGCGGTAATATAATAATATCAATGCCATGTGACTGCATGGTGTAAACGAAAGTTCAACAACGCTGAGTATGTCACTCAATGCTTCGGACTCATATTTTACTCTGTCGACAGCCAATCCTCATGAAGAACTGTACATCGTATGTCATGATTATTTATAGTATTAATTTTTATTTAGCCCCGCGAGGTGTTTATTGCTTGTCGTACTAGATCGTGCGACAACACTTAAAGGGAGGAAGCAGTAGACAAAAAATATATACTGTCCTTTGTGGTAGTGTCAGTCATCGAAGCCATCCCTGTTTTAATTTTTTTTTTGGCTGTAGTATGAAAATGTAAAATTTTTAGAGAATACTATGTCAAGTATCGTTTTGGATGAGCGCCATTACGTATTGTAAGCTTTAAACCTCCAACGTCGGCTTTTCAAGTGGGATTTGAATTAAATTCAATGCTCTCCTTTTCCTTTCACACTGTAGACACTTATATAAAAACAACATCAGCAGCATTTCAGAAAGTGCTCTCAGGGGCATTGGCAAATCAAAACTGTGAGTACAATCCATGCCACCAGCTATTCAACTGCCATACCTTTTGACATCTATTCAACCTTCGTCCCGTCTAAACCACAAAAGCTTTTTCAACGTTTTCCCATGTTCAGAATAGTGACATAAGTTGTTCTATATACTTTTCTTGTCCAGGTACTTGACGTGTATCACACTGAATTCACTACCTTGGAATGAACACCGTTTCAATGGGTAATTTGCTTATATATGCTACAATCGAGTGTTCATAAACTAAACGTGACTTCAACAACTATGTAGAAGTCGTCATCCTCATAGAAAAATTGTCCTCATCATTGGTCTATGTTTGGAATTCCAGCTGCTTGAAAGAAGTAAACCAATAGGGACACTAACTCTATATACAAACTTTACTAGTCATGTAACATTTGCACAAAGCAGGGATTAATACTCTGTATGAAGAATGATATAGTGTGTAACGGGAGAAAGAATATAAAAAAAACAAAACAAAAATAAAATAAAGTGCAGCTGCTACAATATTTCACTACTTTTTGGCCTCCACTTCAATTTGGGAGGTGCAAGAGAAGGAGATACAACGGGGCGGTTAAGTTATTCTAATACTATTTGATTTTCTCCGGCGTGATAACTTTCAATTCATAAAGGGATGAGAACAGCTTGGAGTGCAATTTTACTTTTGTGTGTTGTATCTTACTTCTAGGGACATTCAAGTAATCTTAATTCACACCTGATTATAATCTTTGAAAAGGATTGTGTAGCAAAAAGCTTTGATGCGAGGTTCATTGCCGACAAGCAACTCAAAACCACTGTCTCAAAAATCGAAACGACTGGCTATCTCTTTGTAATCACAGCCATAAGCCATAAGCCTATGTCATTTGCAAATGACGAAAAAGATCATAAGACAATATTTTACTGCTGCATTTTATCGATTTTCACTGATTTTTGCAAGTTTTTAGAGGGTGTATCTATGTTCAATAAGTTACACAACGTCAATTTTGTCTACTGCGATAGGCGTCGGCCCGCGTCGAAAGTTGAAAACTGATTTTGAAGAATAACGACTGGCAACGCTATAGACAATTTTTTTTCCAGTGGGTAACTTACAACGGAGTAGACAAGATGGCCCTTTTCAGTTAAGTTCCTAATACTCTTTACTCAGATTGAATCTACAAGAGGTGAACAAGGAAGACTATTACGGCGGAAACTAAGGTATCTCAAAAGAAGAAGCTTCTGTTGTATCTCCTTCTCTTGCACCTCCTTGTTTGGACTAACCTGTGTATATTTTCCTTCTGCGCAGGACTTGTGTGCACAACGAGTTCGTTCCATCACTGAAGGTTAAATCTGCAAAAAAGATGTTGTTGATATTTTTTAAAAAGCAAGGTTTTATGTGCCTTTCTGAAACCAAATACGTAACGTGTCGTCCGTGCTCCGCCGGGACGTTTGCCGATGGCTTCGGTCGCTGCAAGAAATGTCCGAAAGGTAACATTTTGTCAACATTGTGCAAACCGTTTATTATTTAAATTCCTGTCAGCGGGGATGAACGGTATCGGTAAGCGCATTCACCTACCAAAGGACTGACTTGATTCACAAGTTGCAGGAAGGAAACCTGAATGACAATCCATTGAAATTGGGTACACTGTTTTGATGTAGATCCTCGGTTTGAGATGGATAATCAAAGACAAGAGAAATAGGAGTTCTTTTACTTTAGGTTTGTCGGACAGTAGTTTGTTCCGACGGTAAACGGAAGCTTTTCTTATCCCCTCCCTGAAAATATGTAGAGGGTAGTCACAATAAATTAAGAATTCTACCAGATTACTAACATGCTTATCATATTCACTCTCAGTAAAGCAGATGCGTTTAATTATACTACATCGGGAGTACACAATTGATCGTTTAAAACTAATTTGGTGGGACCTGATAAAATGAAGGAAACCATTTGTGTCAGTAGGTTTTTAATAAAGATTAGTTGCTAGGGACCCATTGTGCAACTTAACCAGTTCGTCAAGAAAAGGAATTTCCTTGTAAGAACAATCAAAAGTGAATTTGATGGAATGGTGAAAAGAATTACGATACGATATAAAAAGAATATTAGCGTATCGGGCACTACCATCCACAAGGAAGCGATCAGATAAAAGGGACGTAATGTCATTCAGTATTCTGAGAAAATATGTAGTATCTTGGATGTAGCTCTTCAAGGTTGGTAATATATATATATATATATATATATATATATATATATATATATATATATATATATATATATATATATATATATATATATATATATATATATATATATATATATATATATATATATATATATATATATATATATATATGAGGAGCAAGAGATTTCTTTGGACCCGAATTAGATGGTGCCTGTAACTAGTCATGGCAGTATAGCTGAAAAATAATAACCAGAAAGCCAAAAGGCTTTGTGATTCCTTGCTACATGGTTATATTACAACAAGCATGAATTATTCAAATGACAAGTATAAGATCAACTGCCGTTATTTTTCTTGATACACCAGAAGCCTTTAACCCAAAATGACCTTTATTTTGGTGACCTAAAATGACTGCGACATTTGATGTCCACCAAAAGCAATAGGGATCACCTACCCAGGCCATACAACCCACACATCAAGTACAGTATGAGTACGGTATGACATCAGTCAACATTATCTCTGAGCTCCAGGAAACACACAAGTAATCAATGCTGCTTCTAGTCTTGCCTGTTGTTAGTTGAATCAAATAACTCATCTGAACTCAGCTTGTCTGCCATATTTACCTCAAAATTCTTCGTAAACCACCAGGATAATTTCTTCCTTGTTACAAGTAGCTTTTAACACACTCATAATCCTGGTAAGTTGACCCTAAGTTATGATTCCTCCGCAATATTTTTGCTTCCTCCATCTTCTCCGACATTTTGAAATATGATTGAAAGCACTCCAATTTGATTGTTAAGAAACCTTGTTCTGCTACCATCTGTTCCTCTGGATATTGATATTATCCGAATAAATGACAGAACAGATGTTTTTTTTTTATTTTCTTCATTTTTTCATAAACCCAGTAACATTCCATTGCATGCTTTTCTATCTGACCCCATGACCTCCCATACCAAGACTCTCTCTCTGGACAACTTATTAGCCCCCCACACTAGAAGTTACTCACTAAGTTACAAATGCAGTACTGTAGGGAGCAATCCCATTGAGTTAACTGTGTGCGAGAGAATAAACACTTGCTATTGCACAATGTAGATCAATATATATTTGTACGGTAGTTTATAATAACCACAATAATGGTGTTTAGGCTATTATCATTGTTTTATCGTGAAAAATTATCCCTTCCTCTCTGTTGATAAGCATTAAATTTCACAGAGTCATGAACCTGTTAATAACAGACAACCTTATCAAGTTTAAAACAAATCTGACCCATGGATAAGGAACTATGGCAGTTTTAAATTATTTTATGTTTTACCCCATAACCTCATTAATATGCAAGATTTGGACACCAAAAACAATAGGGATCATCTGCTCAATATGGGCAACCAACATGCCAAAAATGAAATTACTCAGAGTTACCCTTCTTGAGATAGAGAGTTTACGAGCAACCGTCACACACACACATACACACACCCACACACCCTCACATACAGACACACAAATGACATCAGGACTGCATAGATTCCCCTGCCTACGGCAAGGAATCAAAAACGTGGCAGACATTGTTTGTCAATAATGGAATATCTCTCTATACATATATTATTGTTGTTATATATATTTATTGTTGTTTCACTATCGTGGTACAAGAACGACATCACAAATTATTGCCAAATCAAGCACTTGTGTGATGTAAGCTTCAGTAAGTATGTGTTAGCACTAGAATGTCCTGCGAAGATGAGACTTGAACTAGGTAAGTTTATTTTTGATCTCTGTGAACATACACTTTTGAGACGTCAGAATTAAAAGAAGCCACATATATAGCTTTGGTATGTTGAAGAGCAAATTAATGTGAACATTACAGTGAAACGTCTATTCAATTCCCATGTGTGGTTCCGGAGGTATGAGCAGTTGAATTTGCCACATTTGTTACCAACAGGTGATTTGAAACAAGCAGTTGACTTGAAGCAAACTTTACACCAAATATAATACTTCAATTTCTAGTGCTATCGTAATGCGATTGTATGAGGGGTATGAGTTTTGCGACCTTCATATAACCAGTACCTAAGCTGACCACATATTGATTTCAAGGTCGGAATAATTAATTCAATAATAAAGAAAACAAAAGACTATTCAACCACGTGAGGAGATGATGTCACTCGTGCTTGCCTGAAGTTCACAGTTGGTAGAAAAGGGGTAATAGCTTGAGAACCACACATGGGAACTGAGTCGAAGTTTCACCAGAATAGTTGGATAAACTTACTCTTCAACATATCCAAGCTAAATCTGTGGCTAGACCATCCTTTCAAGGTACACTTTAAAGACGTGTATTCAAAAGTCTGTACCTGTTTTGCTTGTTTTCATCTCCCAACAGGTGGGTTTTATCAAAACGAAATTGGAAGCGACACGTGTAAAAGGTGTAATGATGGAAACTTTGTCAAAAGTGGTGGTGGGTCCTTAGCATTTCATTGTAAGACCTGCCCAGAAGGAACGAAACATTCAACACACGCTGGATACAGAGCTTGTTTCTGCAAGGACAACTATAGTCGAACTGATCGGTTTGGGGAATGCAAAATGTGCACTGCAAAAGGTTTAAACTGCTCTAATGATTTCCAAACACTGCTCCCTGGGTATTACTGGAACTGGTCGTATACTGAAACAAATTTATCGCAGTACTCCAAATTCGTCAACAACCTTTTGATACATAACGAAAGTTATGATTCATCAACTACCAGATACACACAGATTATACCAATGGTTTTAAGATGCCAAAGAACTGAAAATTGCGTTAATCATGAGTACAGCTACACACCGGTTGGGATTCAAGGTACTTGCCTGGAAGGTCACAGGGGATGGCTTTGCAGTAAATGCCAGGATAATTTTTACTCTGTTTTAAAATTTTGCGTTCGATGTCAGTCAAAATGGTGGGTCATCTCCGAAATGGCAATGACAATTGCTACGTCTCTGTTGTTTGTGATATTTGTAATCTGGTATAATAAAAGATCATCGAATAGAGAAAAAAGGCAATTCGTGGATAAACTTTCTTCTCGCATGAAAATTTTCCTTGGTTTTTACCAAGTCGTGGGGGATCTTTACGACAGTGTTAATATTGTGAGTTTTGTTGGTCCACTGCGATACATTGGGGAATTCATAACATTTATTTCTCTGAATTTCTTAAAGATAATTTTCAGACCCCAGTGTCTCAATAGCAATTGGGTCATTGATCCAATCTTACGTTTCAACATTGCAATATTCCTTCCTATGGGAAGCATCTTGTTACCGACTCTCCTTTATCTCGTTTATAAAATTTACTTCAAATACATCAAAGGAGGGAGGGTCGAGGATTGCTCTACTTTGAAAAACACAAAGTCGAAGTTACTGACGTACGTACTTCTTGTTCTATTCGTAATGTACCAACCTATTTGTGATGCTATTTTTGAGGTCTATCCGGGTGCATGCGATACTTTCGAGGTGCTCCCTAACAGCAACAGGACGATTTCTTTACTTCGTGCTGACTACGATATCGATTGCTCTCGCATTACTCATCACCAAACTAAAGCCTACATTTTCACCGTACTGTACGTCTTCGCTTTTCCGACGTTACTCTTCATGGCGCTTTGGAAGTACTATCCACGTTCTGACATCGTTATCAAAGTAGACGATACAGATGACATGCTGGACGATGGTTTCAATGGGAACGAAAGTACACCTTTAATTAACAAAGAGCGCTGTAACCAAAAGGCATTTCCAATCTGCTTGAAATTTCTCTGTGAAAACTACAAACCACAGTTTTGGTACTGGGAAATACTTGAGATGGCAAGAAAGATCTGTCAGACGATGCTAATTACTCTGCTTGGATGGGAAGATGCACTGACAAAACTCTTCACCATTGGTGCCTCCGTTCTCTTCCTGACACTTCACGTGAAGTTTTCTCCGATGAAGAGCAAATTCGAACAGCACCTGCAGGTAATAACAACCATCGATTATGATTTAATCTCGGTTGAAGCTCCACCTTTCAAACTTCCATAAACATGACAGAAAAGGAAAAAGCAAAACAACACAAGAGCTTAAGGGCACTATGGTTCCCTGTGTGGAGATGGTTATAACTTTCATTCAATTCTTAGATAAAGCAGTCTGAAAATGCAGAGCAGTGGTATAAACCATATAGGTCATATAGGTCAGTCAGTGACATGAAGATCACTTAGCAGCCTACCTATCATATATCAAATCTTGCTGAAACCCTTATTTTTTTTGGCAAAGATCAATAGAGAGCAACCAGATTCTGATGACTGGATTATTAAAATTTACCCATTACTTTATAGAAAATTATAAAAATTTGCTGCAAAATAATGGGTAAATTTTAGTAATATATTAAGTTAATAATAAATACATTTATATTACGACGTTACTCCATGTTTTAGATATAAAATGCATATCAAAGATAAAGGGATAAAGTATTTTTGCCAGTATCCACGAAGCGTTTGTGTCAATATCCACCAGGTATTGGTGCTAATATCCAGATGCTATTTTGGTGCTGGTAAACACTATAGAACACTTTCATTTCATCCGTCCTTTCTTTTTTTTGCAGCTCTTTTCCCTGACAGCATTACTTCTAAATGTTTTGGTAGCTGCAGTCACCTTGCCTGACAAATACCGACCATTGATAACAACACTTCTAATCATCCTCGATGTTGGAATCGTTTTAGCCGTGGCAGGTAATGTGACGAACTCGATTTATTTGTACAAAGGGTCAGGGCTTTTAACGCTAATATCCTACCCTTCCTTGTTAAGTATTAAAGTATGTTCTCTTTATGAGTTCTCTTGTCTTACGAGAACAAAATCTCTCATTAGACACTTGAAAAAACTTCAAAACCGCGTAAATTGTATTGTAAATATATCGTATGGTTTAGTTTCAAGGTTAAGGACAAAATTAATGACCTCAAAAAGAGTAGTTGCATATATATCATACTACTTGTTGTGACAAACCATGTGAGGATAATTACCTTGGAGAGTCAAAACTCGGGCTTTGAGATTTAAAAAGCATGTGAATGCTGAATATTTCAAAGAATTCAGTTCCATATACGACGAATATAAAACGACGTCCCAAAAACGTCCAAGTCCAGCTGATATTAAAGTTCTCCACGGTAGAATTCCTGTTGCAAACGTTAGGTCATAGAGTCTCTTTTTATTAAGGATTGAAAACCAACCCAAAATAGAAATGTCCAGATTTTGATCTTCACTATTCTAATTTGGTATTACTGTCGCGATAGTTGGGGGTTTCAGGGATTTTCAGTCTTGGTGTGACTGCCGCAGGGACAGATGTTTCACTCGTTGTTGACCACAAAGAAGTAACTGTTAAAGGTATAACTTACAGAGAGCGAGGGAACAGAAAATACAAAGAGCACGAGAGGTAACCTTGATTTTACGATCGATCAGAGTTCCATTTACTAATGCTTCGACTGGCACATGAATGTGATGAATCAAGTTGACGGAGATGATTAAAATCAGAGAGAAAGACGTATTGTAGTTAGGTTACATGACGATGACAAAGAAGACACAGTCTGCCTACATAGTTTACAAGAAGAGAGATATTTTCAGTTCGAAGAGAAGATAGTTAGTAGGGCCTTGTGGCCGACGCTTGACCTCGTGGCTTCCGTGGGTAGATGGTCATGTGACAACGTTGATCAATCCTAGAGCAACGAATGTCTATGACGATATATGTAAATGGTCTCTACCCGTGATCTACTGTACCAATCAGGAAAGTATTGCGAAACTTTTCTTAGAACAGGGTCTACGTTTTCTATTTTTAATGTATTGCATTGTCTAATCTGACTGTCTGAGGGGAATAAACAAAAAGATTAATAAACTCTAGTAAACACCGGAAGACTGAACTTTGTATGACCATTTTGAGTACGGTGGCGTAGAATTACCATCTCTTTACAACATTACCTACTAACTTCTGTAACAGCTGTTATTTAAATGCATTGACTTGTACCCTCAATCAGTTTGCTTTTGGCCTTGACGATGTAAGGGGTATTCGTACGAAATATTGGTCTAATATATTTTATTCATCATGAATATCAAACTCATTGATATTTTAAATTTTATTATCGTATATCTTATGTTCAGTCGTTCCTTAATCTTTATACAGGAGAAGTTCTCCTAGTGCTGTTTCGATCTATTCGAAGTAAGGTAGACCTTTCCACTACCTTTCACAGAGGAATGTCTGTTTTGAGAGGGAGAGTAGGAATACGACAATATGGATGTGCAACTGATGACTGATATACGTATATGACTGTGCAACTGACTGGCTGTTCTATCTTTAGTTGATCCAGTGTGATCATTTAATTGAAACATTCATTGCAAATGTATACCTACATATGTGTAATCGTTATAAGTACGTGATTATCCTACATCGTTTACCAACTTTAATTTCCATAACATATATTAATATCTCCATCTTCCTCTGAAATCAATTTCAACTAGACATACTGCAAACAAATAGACTGAAAAATGTTTCACTTTTGTCCGCAAGTATAATAAGTCACATTTTCGGTGTTTCTTCGATTACGAGAACGAGCAATGACATAAACCAATATTATACGGTGTTGGGGTGTTTCATTTAGAACCTGACACATTTCCCGTGACTTTTTTTTTTGGGGGGGGGGTATCATAGTCACTAGATAGGGTTCCCGACATTGTCAGCTATCCGTCAAATTGCAAACAGCCGAGGGTGAACGCTTCGACTCAGTATGCTGAAAACATTTCGTTTTAATAAAGTCTCCATCAAAATCCCAACATAATTAAGTCTCGTCGGAAGTCACAACAAATATCTATTGTTTTAAACCGTCACGTTGAAAAGTTCAACCGATTTGAAAGTTTTCACTTTCGCGCATCCAACAGCAAGACATCCGGAAACGGTTATGCGATTGAAATAGTTTTCATCATTAAAGGCTTCCCTTGAGTTTGTGTGTTGTGTTAAGAAATCTCAATGAATGCTAACACTCTGCATTACACATCACAACCTTAACATTTCCTTGCGTAACTTGAGCCACTGAAGTCTTGCGGATGATTATATTGTACCCACACTTATGGTGGGCCGTAGCCGATATAGTTAGCCTACAGGTTGAATACTACCATTAAATGGAATGTAATCATTAAGTCTAATTAATGTTGACATTAAATAGATTTAGTGATAAGTAAATCAAAATAGTTTCAAATGGCTAGCATTAAATCGATTTATGTAGACATAATATAACACTATTTGTTTTACGACAAAGGTCAACATTAAGTACTTTAATATCTGCATTAATTCAGTTTTATGTATACATTAAATATTTAACGTAGACATTAAATCGATTAAATGTAGACAGTAACTCAACCGATGACATTACCCATTAAAGCTTTTAGATTCAGCCAATCACATTTATTGTTAGTAACATGAGTCTGTGCAGAGTGCAGTAATTTTTAGACTGCAAGTAGGCTAAATACAAGCATAAAACATGATAACTCATAAGCTTAATGTAGTGCCGTAGAAATGGAAAACAACGCAACAACAGTTTCAAGCCTAGAGCTATCAAACATTCCAAGAGTTTAGAATCCCTCCGGAGAGCGGCAGTACAAACTTTGAGCAATTAGCCATTAATAAATGTATAGTGCACTGAAAATCAGATAGTTTACAAACTTTGTATGTTCAACTACAAACTCTAGGCTACTAGTGCACGAATTTCAGGTCGCTTCGTTAGTGGGACTGTATACGCAAACTGCACGGCGTACCTGCAAGTGCAACGTAGTGACGATAGACTAGGCCTAAAATGATGTATGCATTAAATGTTCCGCATTTGTATGATGCATAACGTAATATCATTTCTGCGAATAAGTACCAATCTCCCTATTTTATCACTGATTTTTTTTTACTCCGTCTGGGGGTCAGACAGGGTGTAACTTTTTTTATTGATGTTAGTTGTCGATTTGATGTCTACAAAAAACAGCAACAACAATAATCACTTGTATTTTCACAAGTTTGTGTCAAATCGTCAACGCATGGCGTTTGTTATGGTGAAAATGAGATTATGCGGTACAGAAGAGTTACAACATATGGGGATTAACTGCGTGACTAGGGAGGTAATCTCTTGTGCATAGAATTAAAAGAACCAAAGGATGGAGCTACCATTTCTGTGTCGTTATGCTCCCTACTCCTAAAGAGTTATTTAATCATAGCAATTTATGTTCTACTCTTTGTCCATGAACGTACGCTGTCAGATCATTTTAAAGCGTGGGAAAGGGATCAAAAAGTAACAGGGTTGTGATTTTCTGCATCCTGGGCGAAAGCTTTGGACCCCGCCGTCACTGGATAAGCAAACTATGACTTACCTTAAGTTTTCGGTATATTTGCACGTCACTTTCTATGTATTTCTAATAAGTTTTACCTCTCTTTCTTCGTATACAAATAAATATATGTTTCCGAAATCAGACATCTATATGCTGATTCTTCCGCTCTTGAGTGTGTTTATCTTTTCGACGGATGTGCCGGGCCACTTACCCTCTCCTCCCCCCCCCCCAAAAAAAAAAATTAAAAAGAAAAAAAAAACACCCCCAGTACAAGAACCTAGCCAATCGGCCAAACGTTACCTTCCACATAAATCAAAAGAATAAATCCTTACAATATGTTTTGAATCATGCGTAAAGAGCGTACATGATCTCATTTATTTACATATCGGACGCTCGTTATGATACATGAGTAGCCAAACCCGAACAAGAGTGTAATCCTCTTGTAGTAAGATGAAAATCTCTTATGATAATATGCAAAAGAGTGTAGGTCGTATTGTCAAATTAAGCAGTCCCAGTAGCATGGATAGTTCAATCAATTGCAACGTATCAATGTTGACTGCATTTTATTGCATTTGGGATGCTAGAGGTCATAAGATTATCCAGAAGAGACAAATTATGTCTTTTTTTTATCGTCATTAAACTTCATACCTGAAGATATAAATACAACCATTTCATTTTGACTCTTTACTATTTCGTCGTAACAATCATATCGTATGGATACTTTGCTATATCAAGGTGACTAAGATCATTTGTTTTACTAAACAAAAAAATGAACAATTCATTTTCGTAACTTTGTTGTTCGATGGACATTCAAACATTTTAATGTCAACGTTACCTATTGAAATTTTTATGATCATAACCTTGATTGAAACTTCCCAATTCGGTTTAATAATAACAGCCAGTATCGGTTATTCAACAATGTTTAATTCCGACAGTTCTTTCAACCAACAATTGCTCGCAAATGATCGCATAAGCGAGCATTGGTATTACTATCCCTCACAACGGACATCTGTTTGTCACTAATCAGCTCTGACTGAGTTGGTAATACCGACGTCCGCGAAATATAGCTTGGACTGAATCTGTACAGAATGTAAGCTATTATCATGAATGTATTCCGACGTAGTTAATTACAATCAGTAGCGTAGCACTCAATACTTCTTTTTTCTTAGGCTATAAATATTTGAGCCAATAATCAGACGTTAAGAATGACTCATACATATAGAGACCTTGAATCTTAGATGAAACATATCTTTAATTGCCCTCGGGTGTTTTGGTATGTATGTTAAAAACGGTACGTAATTACACCTGCTGGGAAGTTAAGGTGTTACCTAAGTCTGTTTGAGCTTTTGATAGGCTCGAAGAACACTCTCAACCAAGCGTCTGACCCGTTCGTCCGCTTCTAAGCTAATCGGTGTAAAATACCGACTGACAAAACCGTAACCTAGACGATGGTTGGGATCGGCGTATCCATATTGACCTCCAGCACCAACTGATCCAAATAAATTGGCGAGCCCCTACAAAATAAACAGAAATGTATAGATGGTGGAGTTCTACATGGATAAAGTGGAATAATTCGAGAGAAATGCAGTATTTGCATCTGAAAGACTATCAGTCTAAGAGCAACAGGTTCGCTCATCACCAAGCTGCAGTTTTTATGCGTAAGCTTAATCATTTCCAAGGATTTCTATTTCACGTAGATATAGTCTGTAGGCTATTTATACATACCGGGATATGCATACGCTGTCACATATTTATACGTAACTGGATATGTTTATATGCTATAACAGTGATGAAGTTTCCTGGGGTCCAAGACATTATCTACATGACAACGAAATTCTGGTTCAATGGTGCTCTTTGACAACCAAATTTGATGACTGCTCGAATATAATTAAGCTTTTACTTGAATATTTGAAATATTGTGGAATGAAATCTGGTGATGAATTGCTGAAAGCCCAATGCAAGTATGTTGCCGGTAGTGTGGTACACCAAACCTGGAAATATATACTGCAAGTCATGACATGATTTTTAGCAGGACGACATAATTTTGAAAAGCACAACTTTATTTTACACACTCTTTGTCCCTTACTACCACATGAAAAAAAACAAAACAAAAACAAAGTGCCTTCAGCACTGTATATTGTATTCTAATGCATGAGTATGGTAAACTTACATTTCCTTGAGGCACGATATTCATGCCGTATTTCCACCTTAAGGGATGATTATACCAGACCAAATCTGGCGTCAGACCCCTTCCATCGTTAGCGTATTCATCAATTATCTTCTCCGAGAGCAGAGTTTTATTTTCATACTTCCCGCCATTAGCAAGAATACCAAAGAGCTTAGCTACACCTCTAGCAGTGGCTACTCCATTAGACGATGCTAGTTCGATTCGAAGAAGGGCTGGATCCACCAAGCGGCTTATCTGCAAGTGAATTATATCAGAAACGTAATGAACATTATCCATCATAACAGCTAGTCAATAGCGGGAAGGGGACTGACTGTTAGTGCATATCAGTAAATGGTGGTCTCAGATTGCCGTTATTGTTGAAAACAATTTGTCGAAATTAGTTGAAAATTTGCAGAAAGTGATGAACATTCTGCAGTAAATTACAGTCTTATATCCATTTTTATCATTTGCGTATGGTCATACATTTTTTTCTAATTATATGGCACACTATATTGCTTCGGTACAGATTACCAGTTGTTTTGATTTGTGAGCCCTAAGTACTGTCTTAAATGTCAGCAACAACCTTGGCATCAGCATTATTATAAGTAATCCTGTTCATAGCATAGAAACAGGGGTAAATAATTTAGTTACTTGGATACCAACTAGAAATTGGATGTATCACACAAAAATTAAAGGTTGCCTTAAACCGTACTTGTCCCTTATGAACTGGAACTCTTATCACATTCGAGAAAAGCGAACAGGGTTGGCATAAATTCAACTTTCAGTCGACATTCCTGATAAATCGTTCCTCCTTGCATTTACCTGTTCAAAAATGACTGAACGAATTACTGTTCACACTGGAACGTCACACAGCCATCAGCTTTTTACAAACGTTGCAAATTAGACACAAACGGAATACTGCATATGCTATCTTGACTTACATCGCATACTTCTCCACAGTGCTGAAGAACTTTTGCATTGGTGAACTCTACAGGACCAACCACTTTACTTATTATATCGTTGAGAACATTCCTCCCCGCTAGATCAAACCTTAAAAGAGAATATGCGCGTTGAATCAACGTAGACGGTACCACCTTCAACCTGGCCATACGATAATTCTTCTCAAGAGGAAGCCCTATGAAGGCATCAATACCTGCAAGTAAAAGTGTACTTAAATAACAATACATAAAAACAAAGGTAACTTCCACACTTCCTATTTAAAAAGGGAGTGTTGGACAATATCATTGACTTCGACTTTTGATGTATGTATATTTTCTTCTCATTCTCTGAAAAAAGTAACTTCTTCAGAGAGAGAGAGGGGGGGGGAACTAGGATTGTATCTGTTGAATTGCAGTATTACGTTTCAAGTATGTGGATCAATTAAATAGAAACACAAAAGAAAAAGTGCAGAAAAAAAAAACATATTAGTGAACATCAATGAACAAAATGGACGGTATATGTATTTGATGTCATTTATGTTCCAAATTTCATTCACGTTAAATTAGTCTTTAAATCATGTTTTTTGGAAAGTTAATCATCAAAGACATTTGTAGTCCTTGTCCGTCTCCGTTCGAAAACAAAAGGACAATACGGTAGGACGTGTAGAAAAGAAATAACGCCTATCACGAGCGCAATTACGTCCAAAAACGTACCAAATGGCTGACGTACTTCCACATCGAAAAACTGTCCGATCGTTCGATTTTCCGGGTCTGCTCGTCGAAACAAACCATCCACTATCGGCCCGTAAGTGAGTCCGTGGTAGCCATGTCTTGTACCCGGAGGCCAGGCTGGCTCTGTCTCGGCAACCGAAGCATCCAACGCCGGCAGATCTTTAAGAAGTTCGAATGTCAATGGTCGTTTTGTTACATACAGTCCGGCCTATCAATCAGAAAGCAAAACGAGATTAAGATCAAAAATAAAATTCCGTCTCCAACATTTTCTCCATATGAACAAGACATCGTGAAGCTTTATCATATGTCTTTTCTGATTGTAAAAAAAAAAAAGAAATAAAAAAATAATGCAAAAATATACACGTAAACACGTTCCCTGATGTGATTATTTCAAACGTTAGAGATCGTAGAGTGTAATCTCTGTTTAAGGATCGATGTAAAGTAGTTTTACAAAAATAGCTTCTGTAATAAAATTAAAGTATCAAGGATACTTTATCTTCTATAACAACAGCTTTCGTCTAAAAAAAAAAGGATTACAGTTGTAAAACAACAGTTGCAAACATAATTAATAGACAATTTCTTTGTAGTGACATCATAAATTGAAGTACCTCGTGTTCTAAAAGCTGCTCAACTGTTATGTTATATTTTCCTCTCTGGCCAAACTCCGGCCAGTAGTGACTCACTCGTTCCTTGAAATCTAAGAATCCTCTATCAACCAGCATTGCAACACTAACAGCCATCAAACCTGACGTATTAAATGAAAATGGATAGGCAGATTATTTTGGGAACGTCAAACACCAATCTACATTCTTAAAAAAACAAAAAAAACAAAAACGATACTGAACTAAGTTGTATTACAGAGAATCAACCATTGCCCAGGAGAGGGAAAGGTTGAGAGACTTAAAGAGATAGCAGAGTGATTTTGTTCCATTCCTTTCAAGTTCCTTTCCTGGGAATAACCTTAAGTTTTTAGTTTGTTAAAAGATTAAATCTTAGAAGAAAAGATCTTCTAACTTACTCCAGGACTGAAATAGTCTTCGCCTCCAGTAATTTATCAATAGGCCTATTCCCTTCAAACATAAATACTGACGGATATACGATCAAGGGTGTTTATATGGTTTTGTGGATATCCAAGGCTGAAAGCAAGGACTATAGTTATCATGCATAATGACGATACAAATATCCGTTTGGTTGTATTAAAAACACTGTAACACAAACCTGTGCCGTTTCTGTTTACTCAGCATTAGCATCGAGCTTGTTAGTCTAAACAAGCGGCGGCGAATCCAGTTCATAATTGAATTTCGTTTAAAAATTCCTCTCTGTGTAACCACAGAGAAGCACACGCTCAAACAAACGTCAAATATATGGCTCTCTCTCAGAAGTCATAATATTTCGTCGATTGTATTATCCTAGTTCATGTCGAAAAGTTGCATATTTCTACAATTTATTTACTGTGCACTGTAGCAGGATTTTCTTCTGACCGTAGGGACACGATAACACGCTTGCAGAATGTTATTACCCATGGGGCGTAATTCACCTTTGTTCGTTGAACATATGATAGACAGAGTGTCCTCATTCCAGCGTCTCCCGGCTTCTTCGTCGGCGTAGCCTGCCCAAATGTCGACTATCTTCTGTCCAGATGAATATACCGCAAACGCTGAGCCACCTGCTGTATCATCCCAGTCTTCTTCATAATTGTTCCTGATTTGGAATGAAAATTGCCCTTGGTGTTATTCCCATTACACATACTAGAAAGCATTATCAGAAGAAATAAGTACAATCATTCTTAGAAAAACACATATCGCATCGTTAAAAGACGTATAAATTTCACAATTTGATCTCTGTTGACACCCCTAATGACTTTTCATCTCCACCAAAACCAGTAACCTTTTTGTATTGACTGTGTTACACCTACAGTGTTCATACTAGATATGAGATCTCGGCAAGCTTTCAACCTTGAGATATCTTGCTTACAAGGTTTTCACATTTTTTCCCCCCTCTTTACCTTAAATGACCTTTGACCACCACTTAAGCAATGGGTTTCTTGCACACCTACATATGAAATATGAGACCTGTCAAAGCTTTCCTCCTTGAGCTATAGCATTTACAACATTTTCACTATCCGACCCTTGTTGACCTCGAAAGACTTGCACCTCTACTACAAACATTAGGGTTATTACACTGAGATCTGTCCAAGATTCCATTCTGAGATATGAAGTTAACGAGAATTTCACAATGTGACCCCCTGTTGACCTCAAATGGCCTTTGATATTCACCACAGACAATAAAATTCTTGCACTCAATGAAATAAACCTACATACTAGGTATGAGATCTGCTCAAGCTTTTTCCCTATTGGGATATCATCTTTACAAGGTTTTCACATTTTGATTACTGTTGATCTCAAATGCCCTTTGACTTCCACTGATGCGGTACACAGTCAAAGTAAATATGAGATAAGTTTCTTTTAATTTGCCTTTTGAGATATGATGTTAACAATGTTTTTACAATTTCCCCCCTCTTGACCGAAAATGACTTGACAAAAAGGTTTCTTGTACTGAACTTGGTGTTTATGAAGTATCAGATCTTTCAAAACTTCCCTGCGTGGGATATGAGGTCTAAAAGGGTTGCATCACAAATGATTCACGTTGACCTCAAATGACTTTTGACCTCTACCAAATAGATAGGGTCCTTACACTCAATATGCTACAACTATATACTGAATATCAGATGTGTCCAAGTTTTCTTTCTTGAGATATCTTTACAAGGCGTCACAAACACACATAAATACACACATATAAACACACACAGTATATAACACTAACTTAAGACACTAACTTAACGCACACTAAACACACATAGTATACAACACTATCTTTTAGTTGAGAGGATAACATGAAACCACGCGTGCCCCTTTCCCATGTCACGCTATAGGAGTGAATGTTCACTTTGAACAGTAATTCTATAGCCAACAATGAAAGGAGGACTGGAGTGTCCCAAAGTATTTCGTCAAAGATTGTCGGAGTTTCAGCGAGCAATTTTGAAGCGAACTTTTCAAAGAAAATTGCTCATTTTTGGACATGGTGCATCACAAAAATTAGTTGTCGAGGCCTATGGGTCTGAGGATTTCCAATTGAAAGTATTCTAAATTTCAACTGTTAATTACTTTTGAAGTTTAATTTTCATTTGGGAATTAATTTGCGTATATGTTTTGTTAAAAACGAGTGATCATGAATGAATAGACTATTGCATAGTATTGTATGCAGACAGATATGTTTGCGTTTAGAAATATCTTTGACGGGCAGCTGTTGCGTTGCGTTGCAAGAGGAGTGTCACTCCAATTGTAGAATGGTGGTACGAAAACCAGTTACAAGATATCATGAAATAGCCTCACGTTCTTCCATGACGCAAAAAGTCAGAACTGTTGATTCAGCTTTATATTAAAATAATGGTAGGACGTTAGTAAAGGCTGGTGTTTAACCTTTTTGCAGTTAATTCAGGATTTGTGACTACTATTTTTAAGTTGCATGAAGCTGGTAACGTATGTAATCTCCATTCATGTAATTTATTACTTTCCCACAGTTTTTTCCATGGACCCCCCTGCCCTTTGTGGGCCCCCAAACAAGCTTCACGGACCCTCTGGTGGTCCCAGGTTGAGAATCACTGCTCTAGCTGACTACTACATTACTAGAGTGTTGTGACCCTAATTCACGTGCGGCTCTGCCCAAGCTTCACTAAAGCAGTAAAGACTACAGTGACATATGAAGGCTAGTTTCCATTCCAAATTTATGAAATTACCTTGGCTGTTAGTGTTATATTGTGTTTTCCGATTACTACCTGTACATCAAGTATATGGTAAGCCATACGGGAACTAAATGCTCATTTAATGCCGGTAATAATTTAATTTAATACCGGTACTATTAATTCAATTTAAACCGGCATTAATTCTCAGCCAATGACCATCCAGTTTCATATGCCGGTATTAAATACAGTGTGTACCGCCATTAAATGTAGGATATGCTGATATTTAATCGTTTTATGCCCATCATAAACGTATTTTTATGTTCGCTATATATGGAATACATACCGGTATTAAATAGATTTAATACCGGCATCAAACTGACCAATCAGATCAGCGAATCTTCATTCTATTAAATACCGGTATTTAATAGAATTAATACTGGTACTAAATTGACCAATCACACTACGATCTTAAACCATAGACGAAACATGAGCATCCAAGTACCACTCAATTCAGCGAAAGGTTGCAATCAGGGGGTATTAGCATCGTCCAAGTGTCCATTCCTTATTCCATTTACACCGAATACACAAAGAAAATGGCACGAACGACTGATAGGGAACAATTTTTGCATGATTTTCGTCGAGAGGCAAACGATACGTGTAGGCTATTAACTAATGTTGACTTACAATCCCAGTCAAATGTCTTAACGTTTCGCAATGCATTGTTTTGCAAATCTTGAAAGATCTATTTAATACCGGTATTAAATCTATTTAATACCGGTATGTAGTCCATATATAGCGAACATAAAATACATTGATGATGGGCATAAAACGATTTAATATCAGCATATCTTACACTTAATGCCGGTACATATTGTATTTAATACCGACATATGAAACTGGACGGTCATTGACTGAGAATTAATACCGATTTAAATCTGAATTAATGCCGGTATTAAAGTAAACTAATGCCGGCATTAAATAAGCATTTATTTCCCGTTTGGCCTACCATACACGTAACTACGCGACTACCCTTTTCGGGGATGGTAGGTCAACGAACAGATTCCTGTTAAACAAAACATACTTTGTAAACCTTATCATACGTTAGGTGGTTATCAATAAGCCTACACTTTGGTTACGTGCCGCCATATATTGAAGGTAAACGCCTGGCGATAAACGGCATAAACATGCATTCAGTTGATAGTTAACATAAACAAAGCCATGTTATAATTTGAAACGAGCAGCGTACAAAGGCGTACAGTTAAATTACTCGGTGAAAATTTACCTGAAAACTTCTTTGACATCCTCAAATCCTGGAGCAACTGTACCGAACACTACCGGTACTGGATACTGTGGTTTCAGATACCAACGTATTACAAGGGAAATGAAAATTGCCTGTTATGCATATTAACCATGCGTGCTGCAAGCGAGGCATGTTACTGTCTGTAAACATATGAATGGACCATATACCGACTAGACTAGACTACACACACACTTGCGTTGCACGTTACCCAATACGACAGCAAATTCATGAATGAGCCCGCACAGTACGGAGCTGTAAACAGTACGCGCTCAATATACAGTGAAGCTCGTGCGGCCTGACCTTGAGATATCTCTACTAGCGAAACAAATATGACCTGGTTTAAGGTCAAGTCCAGTAGCAAAACGGGAATTCTCGACACTTATCACGTAAAATACTGACGCTGTGGGGTTGTTTTTGTTGCTCTATTTACACTATAGCCAGTATTGTCCCATTTTAATTTGATGTGTACTGTAACTCCATGGGATTACAAACACAAGTACATGCTACCTGTAGAACAAGAGACAACAAATTACGAATTTGGCAAGAATGGCAAGTGACATCCTACGAAAGTAGATGTCAGGGCGAGGGCTGAATTGCTTCAATTAGTTTCACTCATGTGGTGACTGTATAATTTCCCCTTCAAATTTCTGGATGCTGTGCATCTTTCGCCAGAAAGTGCCCTTACACCTAATTACTATAGTTGAATTATCAAAGTGCCCTTTTGACATTTAGGCCCCTTCAGATATTTTCAGGTGACAAACTTGAAGCCATTTTAGGCCTTTATCCTCCCCCCTCCCAACTGCACCCCGTTTGTCAGCTGTTTCATCACATTTTCTACTTTATTATCCATGACACACACAGAAACACACCCTCGCACATTTTGACCCCTACCCTAATGGGGGTTTCAAATCACCTAAAGTATAGGTTAGACCCCCATGTTTCATACATCAGCCATATATAAAGAGGAACGCGGTGCGTCGTTTCTACTCCTTCAACCACGTTGAATCGTTTAATTTGGTGAGCTCATTCTGTGGAGTGTTACAACCTAATGTCCTCACATCCACAAATGACGTCACTGATTATTATTATTATTTTTGTTATTATTATTATCATCATTATTATTATTATCATCATTATTATTATCAACATTATTATTATCATCATTATTATTATCATCATTATTATTATTATCATCATTAGTATTATCATCATTATTATTGCCATCGTTATTATTGTTATCATTATTATCAGCAATACCAGAGATTAAGCACCACCCCAGAATCCAGTCTGTTTTTTTTAAGTCGGACTCGGAACTGACCTGATTTAGCTTCACCTGGAGTCGGACTGTGAAGAGATTGTAGATCAGGGACCACCACCACCATTAAAAGGAAATATGAGTGGTAACACTCAAAGGAAATGGGAGATTGACATTGCAATGCATAAAAATTGCATGAAATGGCGATGGCTCGAATTTTTATACGAAACCATATCGTCTCGAAAATGAACTTCAGGTGGTATGCTTTGCAGTCAATAGTTACGAAAGTAGCATCATTTTTTTTTTTTTTTTTTTGACTTAAATTGTTCTTTTTTAAATATCTTGATTTGCTCGTGTGTTATTATGCTAAGTTGCTACAAACGTACACCATTTTCATGCTTAATTGATTTTACAACTGAAATTAAAAAAAAAAAAATATGCTCGCTCTCTTCCTCTTTATGGCACGTTCCACTCCAGCCACATACCGTTATTGCTCCGTTCATTGCCTCCACGTTTCAACCAGCCTCTTTTGCATCCCAGTCCTGTACTTCAACGCTACCTTTGATCTAATGTCTTTCCACGTCTGACAAGTCTCTCCTAATTGCTTCCTTTTCTGTTGTTTTACAGACCAACGGTTCTCCACTTCGTTGACGTATCTGGAACTCTTCCAAAATAACGCTTTCTTAAAGCTTCTTTTCCTTACCGATCGCTGTTCGTTCAAAGCCCTGTTTAGACGACTCCTGTCACGGACTACTGTAATTAGCTTACCACCGGATGGGTCCAGAGGGACCCGGCTCACCAGAGGTACCAAAGGCGCCTTCAAGTTAAGCCTGTTCAAGTATCACTACGTTCTTTCAATTATTTGACGTTAACGAAAGTGCCTCCCATTTAGTGCGTCGTTTCCCCTGTCATGGTTTTTGTCTAACTTAAGCTGACGTCGCAACAATATCTAATCTTGTTTCTGATAGGTTGTTCTAAACGCTTTTGTGCCTCTGCTTTAGGAAATATCTACAATCTGTATAATAGATATTGGCTTTGAAACCGATGTGAACAATATGAGACAAAGTTACCCTCGATATTCCAGTAAAGGGTTCATTGTTATTGTTGCGCATGCAGTTAAACATGCACTTCAATGGCCAAATAATTTCAAGGTAATTACTGATAAACACATACCTGTAGGCGTAGTAGTCGAGGCTTGCCCTCCTAACCCCCTTTTTCTTTCGTCGCCAACAAGGTAAGCTGGTTATACTAACTTACATTAGGAAAAGTAAGAAATCCAAGAAACAAAGTAAAGCACTAATTAACAGAAAATTTAAGTCAAAGCTGAAATGTGAAATGCCAGAGAGATAATAATATAAGGCACCTTTTCTTGCAATCTGTAGGGCATTATTATCTCACATGTTATGTTATTTGAAAGTTTTAGTACGCTTCCTCCATACATTCTAAATACTGCTAGTCCTCCCATTAACTACTATGCCGGGGGAACTTCAGCCCTACCCCATGATGACAAAGGCTGATTATACCACTGCATCAAATTTCTTCCAGGGATAGCAAAATCCCCTTGGTCTGATTATAACGTTTTACCTCTTTATTTCTTAGGTCAATGTTCATGGCTGGGTACATAGGGGGTCTGTAAATCACCCGGTTAGTGTCGGAAACGGCCATCTGAGAGTTTGCAAAGTCAATATTTTTTTTTTTTTTTTTTGCAGAGAATGATAGATACAATACCAGGCCCGTATCCACCAGGTCCGGAGCTCTGCTAAGCCTATGATAATACTTCAGCAATATATATATATATATATATATATATATATATATATATATATATATATATATATATATATATATATATATATATATATATATATATATATATATATATATATATATATATATATATATATATATATATATATATATATATATATATATATATATATATATGTGTGTGTGTGTGTGTGTGTGTGTTCCGAGAAAACTTGTCATTATTTTCGGGCAGATTTGATCTCCCCCATCCAGCAAAGGGGCGTCCTTACACGAAAATGGAGTGTGGAAACCAAGCTGTGTGAATGCTATTTTTTTTTTTTTATTGCTCTTGGCTATGTTTTCATTCCATTGCTTCTTAGGGGGTCCCAGTCTAATTTATGCTGACTGTTTTGCAGTCATTTGCAGTTGAATGGCAGTTGAGCGAAATCGATTTCAAAGGGACTAAAGTAATATCTTGCCCTGTATTGATTACGTAATCACATCAGTTGCAGTGCAGTTACCTTCTGCAGTTGTGCTCGGCACATTTTGGTGAGACCTCGTCCGAAACGTCACGTGGAATGTAATATTTTTTTTAAAATTATTAGTCGTGTTTTTTTCATTCCATAGAAAGATTAAGTCTGGTCCCCGGGTAACTAAAAGCCCCGTTTTTGCAGTCACTTGTATTGATAGGCCTCCAGTTAGTGGAAATCCAATCAAAAACGATGAAATTAATTTCATGTCATATTTGCTGATTACCTTATCACATGTGACTTAGTGCAGAGACCACCCTCGGCTGTGCATGGCACCATTTTGTATGACTTCTTCGGAAATGTTATGTGCAAATGTAATTTTTTTTTTTTTTATTACTCTTCGTCATTTTCTCATTCCATTGCCGATAACGCCGGGTCAAGGTTTATTTTAGACCCACGATTTTGCTGTCAGTTCTAATTGATAAGTTGGTAAAAATTGATGACAATTACTTCCTGTCATATGTTGATTACGTAATGAGTCGTATTGCAGGGACAGTCCTCGGTTGTGCACTTCACCACTTTGTTTGACCTCCTCCGAAATGTCACGAATAAATGTAATATTTCTTTAAAAATTATTTTTCAATGTTTCTCAACATGTACTTCATTTTTCCTAAACATAGTCATATGGGAATCTATCCTCCTGTTTGATAGCTACAGCAAAAAGAAACGTAATGGGCATTTTTACGACTGTAACGAACATCAGCTTTAACCTACCTCTGGTTTTAGTTTTCTTTACATCCACAAACTTTAAAATATTTCGACATAAAGACTTACATAGCACTAACGTGCAAATGAAACATACAGATCAATCGTTATGTTAGGAACACACCAGAATGTCATTTGCGAATCGTTTTACCACATCGTCTTGTTCATAACATGAAAAGTTATAAAGCACTCTGTAATTCTGTACTAAAAAATATATCAGTTATTTTTTCTTTTTATCATGGTACCTCATCCACTCGTTCTTGAAACATTATTATCTTTCCATGTGTTAATTTAATAATACTACTGGTGGCTCATTTATTTTACAAATAGATTAGAATCTACCCTGTTGAACATTCCACTGTAATCACACATTCTTTTGAAAATGAAAGTACCGGAATGGAACGTGAGTGGCACGAAAACAAAATTAAATGATAAGTATTGCTTTTATCACCAAGTAGCTGATAGTTCTGATCCTACTTGTTTTGCCTTTCTATCGATCTAAGAACGCTTTCCTTGAGATTTTTCACCCTTGGATCAATAAACTGCATTCCCATCGGTGAGTTGTAACGAGAGATAAAACCGTAACCAAGTTTGCGGTGAGGATCAGCGTAACCAACTTGACCACCTGCGCCCGGTGAACCGAACAGGTTACCCTCCTGTTGAAAAGAAACACGACAAAACTACATGATCTTTAATGGCGTATGTTGTTTCTTCTTCATGTGCTGCTCTGTATTACCACTATTGAAAACGTAGAAGATAAATATATTAACTTTCTTGTCAATTTTACTCACGCCTTTCGCTTGTGGAATCCTGTCCATTCCATACTTCCATCGTATCATGTACCCCTGTAAGACAATATCTGGAGTAAGTTCTCGTTCATCATTTGCATATTCGTCGATGATACCCTGAGATAGAAGTGTCTTGTTCCCTTCTTTGCCTCCATTAGCTAATATTCCAAAGAGTTTTGCGATGCCTCTAGCTGAAGCAATCCCGAACGCCGATGATAATTCAACAGTTTCCATATATTTCGGATCATTCATCCTTTCATACTGAGGGATTTAGAAAATAATTATCGGTAAAACCACGTAAGCAAAGCTTTCGTCAATAGATTGACCAAACGTTATTGAAACATTTGAGATTGGAGATATTCACATTTATTTATTTTCTTTTACATTCAATACTTACAATGTGTGTTGGACATAAATATAATAGCTATGCTCCACAAATAATATATCTCCTGGATAAACTCTGTAATCTTTTAGGTTACGTGAACGTACGTCACAGAACAGTTGTCAGCAATTTCAGCAATCAAACAATCCAATCTGTCTAAGGAATTAAATCGTAACATGGACTAAAACTTGGTTTGTGTTTAGAACCAAACTAATGCAGAACTTATTAATGATATTGGAGGAATCTTACGCTACTAGTTGAAGTTAAGGCAAAATAATTGAAGTAAATGAAGAAATATTTTTGCCCTACCTCGCAAACCTCACCACAGTTCGTCAATGTTTCAGTGATTAATTTGCAACCGCCCGTAAGAGGAGCTAACAACATTTTACGCATTAGGTTGTTGTGTCGTAGTGCGTAAAAGATCATAGATGGTGAGCCATCGACCATGACCAATCGCGCGACTCTGTGACTCTGATTCAAAGGAACACCGATATACGCATCAATTCCTAGATTAATTAATTATGAAACAAAAAGAAAGATAAAGGGAAGAACATTGAGCGAACTTAAAACACCAAAATGTGAGCCACCTCAAAGTACAAGTGAGTTAATTTGTTTAAAGCACTTATAAAATGAAAGCCCAGTGTGTTTCTAACCCTATCCTTAATCCTAACATTAAGAACAATCTATTGAAATAAAGTAGTACGAGGGTTATGTCACTTTAATCAATTACAGATATCGGGAAACAGACGATCATCAATAAAATCAGGTTACAGTCAGGTAAATAAGTTATTGACAAGCTTACCGAACTGTTCGTGAATTTCTTCGTTGAAGAATTTCCCAATACTCCGCTTTTTAGGATCAACTCTACTTACAAGAGCGTCAACATAAGGACCAATTGATATTGAGTGGTATCCATGTTTTGTACCCGGCTCCCATGCTGGTTTTGTGTCTTCCAGAACTTTATCTATGGCTGTTTTGTTTTTCATCAGATCGAATGTCATCTGCTCATTTAGTATCGCTAATCCAGCCTGAGGATAGGATTAAATAAGTCAAATCAGTATTAACTCTTAATCCAACCAAATCAATCCAACCAAATCAAAGAACCTGTGCTTTGCAAAAGAAAAAGAAAAAACTGGAATCTCTAATACAGTCAAAACCGCTAGGTATAATTGTCAAAGGGTTGTAGTCTAGAACTTCATGAACTGAATGAGTAGATGAGTATATAGTTTATCATCTTCTTGCCATGTAAAAAAGATGTTAACTCAAGTTTATTATATAGTAGCTAGTCTGGCTGATGCTGCATCATTTTTTTTTTTAATCCAAATGCCAAGGAAATGTCTTTAATGCCATCATTTTGCAGCATATAATTTACACAGTGAATGTTTGGTATCGTTCCGTATCACAAAAAGACAAAGATATACAAAAAAGATCAATTTTCTCAAACATAAATTTTCTATTTTTAATTTACATTTCAACACACTTTAAAGTGATTACGTGCGTAGGCTAAAGGTAAAAAAAAAAAATGAAATTTCATTTCCAAAAGCTTTTTAAGGCTTTTAATTCAAGCTTTTAATTACACCATTCAGACAATCTGGGAAAATGCATAGGTTTCAGTTGCTTCATTTTGCCATATGATTTCAAATTCTTCTAACATAACGACAGAAAGTGTAGAATACGATAAGGTAGTGGTTGACAGTTTTCATTCAAATCAACGGTGTGCTTCTTTGAGCAAGCCAATGGGAAGTATACTAGTACTGAATATTCAGTAAGCAACTCTGGTTTACTGACGCCGCGGGCAAGGTTGTGTTCAGTTTGAAGGTTATTAGTAGATACAGTGTTTCCTTTCACCAAATACGACGATTCCAGATACCTACCAAGGAGCGACGACTTGAGTAGCATGTTTTTGATACACTAGTGAGACCTGCACTGTTGCATATTCATTATGTAGGCGGTTATAGTAAGAACCGTTAATTTTCAAATATGAATTCTGTTTTTCACTTTTTTTTGTGCCAATCTCGTTGCTTTTCGAGGTAGTTACTGTCATTTTCCTTCATTGAAAGATATAGTCCTCTCATGTACAACCTCGCGTGTACACTTAAAAATAAAGAAAAAGTTAAGATTGAACATACTCTTATCTTTTTGGATTTTCAGTAAACACGAAATCACTTTAAGCAAATGTGAATGCTGCAACAAACGCTGATTCTGTAAGAATTGCTTATAATATTGACAATGACAACAAATACCCACTGTACCCTGCACTACAAAGTCTCTTATGAAAAATCACACAGAACACTAAGAAATCCTCACATTTTACCAAAATGCAGAAGAGAAACTTTTAGGAATATCTTGCCGCAGTATTCATTCAACCCAAACACAAAGAATGGGTGTTGAAGGGTACTTATCATTTTACGCATTATAAGCATTTCTATATGTATATACACCATGCTGTCATTGAATATTTTTGTATAGTTTTTAAATGGTTTAAGTTTTATGTTTTTGTCTTGTAACCCCTCATTATAAATTTTATATTTATAATGGATTGAATAAATGCAATGAAAAAAGTTATCGAAACCATCATGACATAACTATTACTTGTAAACACAGGAAGAATTGATTCATTTTGGTATAATTTTTGTTTGCTCTATGTATCTTTCATTACAGAATAATTGCTTTCCATTGTGTGCATTTTAAAACATATTATGATTAATTTGAATAAATTTTCTTTCATCTACATATTTTTTTTTTTGTAGTATAGTTTTTACAATTAAATGTATTTATATAGCTTCAATGAATGGATGTCCACATGACATGCTTTCACTCAATGTTTGCTAATGCCGCAAATTGGGTAGTTTGCAATTCAATAATGTAAATTAGATGAAACTATAAAATGAAAAGGTTATGTGAAAAATATTACTTTAATGCATTGTAGCCCACTGCACACTACGTATAGGGATGAGATAATTAGATTTATCATCATGCAATGGCTTCCTTTAGGACTGTTCGCCACAAAATAGAACATATCAACTCAGAGCGCCACTATAAAGGTTTTTTTGTTTTCATTTCAGCGATTAAAACAGTAGCGTTCCGTCCTTTTTACAGAATATATTAAAGCAAACCTCGTGTTCCAACAACTGTTCAACAGTAATATTTTCTTTCCCATGCTTGGCAAATTCAGGCCAATAGTGAGCAACAGGTGTCTTGAAATCCATATGACCTCTGTCAACCAGTATAGCGATGCAAAGTGCACCAAGACCTGAAAAGAAAACATTGATTGTACTTGGTAGCAGTTATGTCACATCTGTGTATACGTAGTTGTGTAAATAAGTTGATAATGATTTTGTGCAAGACCAAAGACATCGGCGATTACCATAAACAGTGAACACCACACAGATATCTTGTAGTGTTTAACTTCTAATAGATTGTATAAAGTTGTTATCTGCATTTGATATATAATTTGAAAGACTGCTAAACACAAAGATAAAAGAGAGTCGTACTCTCTTTCGTCTATAATTTCGTATTGTCCACCTAGGGGACTAATATTTGTCTTCTGCCAAAATCTATACTTTAGTGATTATTCCGCTTTCGCCTTATATGTAGTCCAGGTCAGTCATAGCTGGGACATTTAAAGTAATAATCTGATCATATTCCACCTTGTAACATTTCATTCCAAAACCTCAGCATCATAATAAATTCCTCTGTCCTATTTCATATTGAGCTTCACATTTCATGAGAGACTAATGAATCGAATATTAATCATGGACATGTAATTATTCCACCATGCTTCGGGAAAGCCCATTGAAAATTTTCATATGCCCATTAACATTATTTTTTGGTAATTTACCTTTCGTTGTTGAGAATATGACAGACATAGTGTCCTCCCTCCAGAGTCTTTTGGCTTCTTGATCAGCATACCCAGCCCAGAGATCGACTACTTTCTTGCCTTCTTGATAAACAGAGAACGCCGACCCAGCCTCGCTACTATCCCAGCCTTCTTCATAATTTTGCCTTATTAATACATTAAAGAGACAAAATAGGGGTTTGGTAAAACACAATATGACATTTTAAACTTTTAGGGAACAACGCGTTAGTGACCATACACGTCTTTTTTGTTTTCTCTTTCCTATACATGTAATATACGGGATGAGTTATTGTAGTTGCTTTGGGACGGAAGAACGTATTATGTTTCTGTCAGTTGCCATAGCAACAAGAGCCATTTTAACATTGTATGCGATTGATGTATGAGACATGGGGGGTCTCACCTGGTATGGTGCTTAAGGTGACCTGAGACCCCCATTAGGGTAGGGGTCAAAATGTGTGAAGATGTGTGTGTAGTACCTGCGTGTGTGTCTGGGTGTCTAGTCTATGGGTGTGGATGTTTCTGTGCGAAAGAAAATTTCAATTTTCAAAATTTTCAAAGCCGATGAGGGTCAAATTTGAAAGATATAGGTGACCCATTGCATTAAGTTGTGCATACCGTCAAATTGTAAAGGTCAGAGGTCAAAGGTCACAGGTAACAGGTCAAATTTCTGACTGGCAAAATGCTTTGAAAAGTGTGTCGTCATTTCCCTCTAGACAGCAAGTCTAAAGAACTTCAAACCTGGTTATTATGTACCTAATTATGATCTGTAGTGTTCACCCGATCGCTGACGTCATATGTCAGTAGGTTACATAATACATCACGGTAGGTTCTGTTAGTGCAAGGTGCAACATCTTTGCTTGTCCATGCAATGTGAACTTTATTTCAACCCACACAACCATGTTTGGACTGAGCGATATCTAACAACAATGTCATTCCATTCTTTTGATAATACCCCTACTCAGTATGTTTTTACTGTTACCTGCGTGTACACTTGCCAAACACAGAAGTATGTAAACTGCATCACAACTTAGTAAGATAAGTACCGCTGCATTCAATTGAAACTACGTGAAAAGAAAGTGGTAGGCTTAATGTGATTGGGGATATATGAATACGTTGACAAAAAGTGCATGATGAGATCGTACCTGAATACATCCCTAACTTCTTCAAACCCAGGAGCTACAGTGCCAAATATCTCTGGTATTGGATAAGACGGCTTGAAGTAAGCAGGAATGACGAGCGCGACGACCACTGCTGTAACACATACTAACAAGGCCTGACGTATGAAAGACATTCTCCCTGAAATAACAACGGTACGAATACAACAGTAGGGTACTTCCTGTGTGGCAGCACTTTGTCCAAGAACCCTGTTAGGCTATGTGTAGTTCTTGATCTTAAGCGAATCTTGCGGTACTCCGTGTTGTACTTTTAATCTGTATTTACATGTTAAACATCGGACTTACACAAGACGAAGTATCTACAACGCCTTACTTTGGACTTAATTGCACATCAACTTTATTTTTCTGGAAGCAAGCTGAATATCTTTATTTACATAGTCGATTTGGCAAACAGGACACTCACCCTATGTGAGACCCTAGTGCATGGTAGGTTGTTCATGGATATGCACGCTAATATCTACATGGTTACAACGAAAGATTCATGTTATCTGATTACACTGAAACATATGAATGTGAACATTTGCTTCAATAGTTGCCTGAGCATCACGAGAGAGTGGGTGTATCGGTGGACAATATGGTATCCTTCAAGTTACCAGTTGGGAGGATTTAGTATGAGGCTCACAAAGAAAAAAGAAAGAGAGGGGAAGAGTGGGGGGGGGGGGTAGATAATAGACCCCCAAGCCAATACGCTACTGAGATTACAGTGAATTGGCCTGTAAGTGAAGATGGTAATGGTATTATGTCTATCTGTTCCTAGGGCAAGCACGAAGAGAAAAAATGCAACGCACTGAGTGCAGTGGAATGTTTAGTTTTACCACGTTGCATTGACAATTAGAGAACAGATGAATGTTTAAAACTGTCATGTCTGTGGGATATGGGCGTCAAACCTGGGGGGGGGGGGGGCGGAGGGACAGGTCCCTCCAATTCGATAGATGGAGACATGATATTAAATATCCCCCACAATTCGTAAAAGAGACAAGGTTTTGACTCACTTTTCAAATGTTAAGGGCCGTGGACATTATAACATATCGCGAAACAGTTGTGGTGAGTGACTGTTGTAATTGTTAGGCTGGTAATACTCATAATATTTAAGTGTTCGTTATAATTCGTTATAGTCGCTTAACCTTATCTGGATTGCAAGCCTAAATAAATAAAAAGATAGTACATTAAAGCTCTTTAATAAAAGTATTAGTGGGTTTGGTAGCACAAGAAAGAGATGTACTAGTTGGGAGAGTCCGAAAGTCTTAAGAATAATGTTGCGGCCAATAGGTATTAAATCCATCTTGGCCCAGGTACGGAGCCAATTTTTGAGACGAGAAAGTTTGAGTTGATAATTGAGGCGAAATAAGTCGTCTCCATTGTGAGTGAACACAATCACTAACATGGATACATAACCCAAAGCAACATCTAAGTTAAAATCATTGAGAAACAGTGTTGTATGATTAACAAAGGAGCCTAATGGAAACAAATGGTGTTTAGGAAAATTGATTTTCAAACCAGATGAGTGATTAAAATTATGGAGAATAAATACAAGTTCACTCAAAGTTTCTTTACTACCATCAAGAATTAATGAAGTGTCATCGGCCTATTGAAAAATACTGGTTGATGGAAATACCTTTAATACCGGTAGAGTCCTTAACCTTTATTGCAAGCGTTTCTACACAAAGGATAAAAGGACACGGACTCAAAGAACAACCCTGCCTAACTCATCTTTGAATATGAAAAAAAGCTCGATGAATAGTCATAGAGGCATACGCATGCCTGAGAATTGTTATAGAAGGTATGAATCCAACGTTAAAAGCTCTTTCTCAAAATTAAAAAGGGAAATTGCTCCCTGAATAAAATTCCATTCCAGTTTATCAAACTAAGGCTTTTTCAAAATCAATAAAAAAAAAGAAAACCTAAAGTATTTAATTCATTAGTGTAGTTAATTAAATCTAAAACAAATCTTATGTTTTCGTCTATAAATCTACCCTTGAAAATACCAGCTTGATTTGGACTAATAAGATTTTCCACAACCAACCTCGTCCTAGTAGCGATAGCTTTAGCCCCAATTTTGTAATCTGTATTTAGGAGAGATATGGGTCGATAATTTTTAGGTAGCGAAGGATCCTTCCCGGGATTTGGAATAAGCGTAATCACTCCACGTGACTGCTCTGGAGGAAGGCAGCCTGTGCTATATAGGCATAATTGACTGAGTCAACCACGATATAAACGATCATACCTATCAAATGCCAAATATCTTTATAAAAATTGGTCGTTAGACCATCGCTTCCAGCAGGAGCCTTATTATTATTCATAAGATAAAGTGCAATAGAACATTCCTGTAAAGTAAGTTCACCCTTGCAATGTCTAGATTCGTCAATACTTAAATAAGGATGTTTTAAATTATTAAGGAAAGAACCCACGGGAGTGTTGTCTGAAATGTGTAAAAGACTATAAGAATGGCGAACTTGCCTAGTAAGTATATATCATTTTCGTCCTCTACCAGACGGCCCTCAACTTATAAGAGCACTTGAATATGGTTATTTTGCTTGTTTCGTTTTTCTAGGTTCAGAAATACTTACTATTTTTTCTCCCTCCTCCTCCCATCTCACTCGTGATCTAATAATCGTACCCTTAAGTTTAAAGTCGCAGTAAGACAAAAGCTACCTTTGGGCTTTTTTAAAGCTCCGATCGAGTTTCGAAGGATTCAGTGAAAAAGAGATTTTGTCCTAAACCTGAAATTTTGTTAACGAGTGTGTCTTCATGAAGACGTCTCGCAGCCGCCTTCTGTGTTTATTACCTTATGGCAATCATACGGAAGTTAAATTTGAGATTCTCACATCGTGTGGAAGGGATTTCAGAATTGCGAGTTTCCTCATCGATAGGTGTAATATCGTTAATCATGTTAGTAAAAAAAATATGTAAATGGGAGTTATTAAATTTCCAGTAGCCCGGGAAACGTTTTTAGAAGTGAGTTTAATAGACAATGCTATAAAAGAATGATCTGACTGGATACCAGGGGAAAAGGAAACGTCACTTACATTATGCACCAAATTTCGAGTAACCAAGTAACAATGAAGTCTGCAATGAATCCTTGGAGTGATATTAGAGCTCCATGTGTGAAACTTGAAAAATGGAATTTTTTTTCTCTCCTAATATCTGCTAAATCAAAAATTGTCAAACATTCATCTCTAGCCCTAAAATTTGTTCTACGTAACCCGCCTACCTTATCTCATCCAGATTGAATAGAAAATTGAAGTCACCAGCCATAACGATAGTATCATTATGGAAATTGCTCAAGTGGCTTGATAGACTCAAAAGGTGGATTATCAACATTAGGTCCATCTATTAAAACGACGGTGATTATTTTGTCCTCAAACTTTAGATTGACAAGAAACTACCGTCCGAGTAAATTTGCCGTATGTTTCAAAATATCAATATGTAAATGGGGTCTCAGGAGTAAACAAACATTTCTGCTAGTAGTTGAACCATGTGAGAAAATAATCTTGCCTCCCCATTCGTTGATCCAATACTTTCCATCACCAAGGTAGCTGTGCGATTCTTGAAGTAAGATAATGTCCGGCTTGCGTCTGCACAGGTACGTGAACAACCGTCTGCCTATTTGTGACTGTCTCAGACCTCTAGCATTGAAAAGAGATGAATTTTAAGGTCACTATAGTATGTAATCTTCTAACAAATAAGTATATATTAAAGGGACATTAAGATTTGAGTATACGAACACTCTGTACGTTGCGAAAACACGATATGAGTACAATACAAGTAAATCCACAGTAAATGGAGACATAATAAGAAATAAAAGGAAATCAATCCAAATGAAAAAGAAGAGGGTTGATCCTTGCGGAAAATACAGTTTCTTCTCCATTTAGAAAATATCTAAACACAACTATGCAGATGATAAACCAAAAAAGAAATCCGACAAGGGAATGTAAGTCAAGAGCGTAGGTGCCGAAAAACACTGCAATGGCACATAGTAAGAAAATGTTAAATAAGGCAAATTTTCCGTGATTGTAAGGCTACTTACAACGTTGCACAAACAATAATGCTTCCAATGAGTTAGCATGTCGTTTTCATCGCTTAGCAATGTCAATTATGACATTGCGCTGAAAATTTTGTACGGCCAACCACCTGGGGATCTCCAGACCCCTCCCAAAAAGTGAAGTCTCACTCCTTCACGAAAAAAGGTCATTTACACTTTCTTCCTCCAATTTTGTCAAATCATCTATGATATAGTAGTCTTCTCTCCTAAGCTAGCGCTTGGCGCCCATTCGTCAATACAGTAACCTTTTTTTCGAACTTAAAGGCTGTATTGCATCACCCTAAGCTCTATTTTTACCTCCCTGAAAGGAAAATTCTCAACTGGTTCTAAGTTACAGTACTCTTAGATTGCCAGCAAATTCGAAAGATGCAGAGCAGCTCGTATTACACAGTGTACACAGGGATCCATTGTTTTGATTACACATGTGGAGGAATGTAAGACAGGCCTAGAGGTAGGAGGTTGGGGAGAATTGGAACAGTCTGGGGTGATGCAGTACAGCCTTTAACCCTCAACTCAAACTTTTCTACAATGTTTTCACCTCCCCTTACTTCAAAGAACCTTAACGGGAGTTCAAGTCGTTTTCAGGCGGTCCACTAGTTGTTTATATCACCTTCATTTTGTTCCACATTTCCATGCGGTAGATGCATTACCACGTGTATACCTTTAACGTTTTGACAACACCATTCAATAAAAAGACCCTGTCACTTTCTTAAATGAGAATGGGAATGGGAAGTATACATTTAAAAAGTGATACAGTAATTAAAGGTTAATCAACACTGGACCGTGTATTAACCCCAGGATAATGCACGATCGGAGGTTAATGCAAGAGATGCATGAGGGCGCAGCCCGAGTACATCCAACAATAGCATTAACGGACGAGAATGCATTATTTTGCAGTTAATACACAGGTCCAAAGGTAACCTTATTCATACATACAAACGAGATTTTGATACAAAAGGACGAAGAAAATAAGGAATTTGGCTCAATTTGGAATATATTTCTCTGCGGATACTAGCTTCTTGTGACTTCTTTCACGGTTTATTGTGTCTTTAGGGTGCCCAAGTGTAATGTGAAAACTAGTCAGCTTCACCATTGTATGTTGTTGCAAACACAGGCATTTACTGCTGACATCGATCAGTTTTGAAAGGTTCAGCATGGATGGTCCTTTAGTAAATTTTTCATTGAGTTCTTCAGAGATTATAATATATTGCGCCTAAGACATCAGACTGGCACATTTTCTAATTTTAGACGATGCAAACTATAGTTCACCCGATTCAATCTAAGGTTACATGATAGTAAATTCCTCGGAGGGAATACTGGTACCCAGTTATGTAGACCTCTCCCATACTCCAATGGTCATCCATTTCTCTCTTCACACTCTTCTGTTAAGATTCCACTTCATACATATGCGTTTGGCTGTCATAAACAATAGTCATAGGAGCAATAGAAACTCCGCATTGTTATGGTATCAATAAAAAATTATAGCAGAGGTTAAAAACTGTGCATCACGAAGTAAGGTATTATTGTTAGATTAAAGGAAACTAAGATTTCTGGGGAAAAGACACAACTCTGCACTAGATTGCATCTAACACTAATTACCTGATGTAGCTGAGTGATTTCTACTCATTCGCCATGTAACCTTGTAACATTCCATTTTTAACCATGCATTCAGAGTATTCTACTTTAATAATCATTGCAGGAGGGTATCTGTTTCTTGATGACAAGTTATATTAGGAAAATATATATACTGGAAGAATCATACCACGGAAAATTAAAATTGTAACACAAAACATGTCGAAATGGGAAATGAGAAATTCCTCAAGCCATTCCTATGAGATGTGCTGATTAATGGCATTGATTCGGATATTGGACTGCCTGGGATAAAGCTGGTGTTATTCTGATCAATTTGATTCCTCACTCAACTTTTTGTCGTCTCTTGACTGATGGGTACTGCGACTGAACTAATTGTTGTAAGTGTTCGGTTCTCCTTCCAAAAACAAAACAAACAAAAACAAATGTTGAGAGATATGAAAAAAATACATTGTGGGGTATATTGTCCGTATTAGTCATTTAGAACCTTACAAAATAGCCACAACTGTCATTAAAATCTATAAAATATATTGGACGAGTTACAGACACAGAATTCCTGTCTTATAACTGCATCGATCGTAAATGAGCATTGGCTAAGTGTACAAATATATGACGTCAAGACAGTGACTAGCATCATATGTATTTCGTTATCTCTTATTTCAAATACATTCTTTATGTGTGTTTTGTTTTGTTTTGTCATGGTAGCATGTGTCTTCGTCTTTACATAATATTGATATCACTTGCAAAAATGAAACCTTTGTAAAATATGAAAATGTTCACCATAAAGAAATACTGACAGTGCGTCCTACCCCACGCTATCATCTTATTTTTTAATCAAACATTTAAAAAGGGTATGTCAATAACGGTAACAGATAACAACACAATTTCAAACGGATTTCTGTTCTGAGTTTCACTCTGAAAACTTTGAATAAAGCTAGCTCTTTTCTAGATGCATATCAGATGAACTTTCAAAACAGGTGACATATAGGTAGATACCTATGTATAATGAGAGATAATAATAGAGATGCAACCCTGATCACCCTCACCATAGGTCTTGCAAGGGAGTGTGGATGAGCTACGTGTGGCATTTTTTTCCCATTCTTTTCTATTCAAGGCAAAACTATTTATTGGCAACAATGGAATTGGCCTTCAAATGAGGATTGTCTGCAATCACATTGCATTCATAAAAGAGGCTGTAACGATTCACCTGTGAGATAATGGAAGTGAGACGAGAAAGGAATGCAGATTAAGGGGAGAGAAGTTTCTGGCGCATAACTACGATGTTTTTGGAAATACAGTGAAGAGACGTGGCATTTTAGCAGATGGGGTTCAGATCTACAATCAACATCCGAGTTGTTATCCTTGTAAAGTTTCAAAAGTTAAAGTGTCTGAAAAATTGAAAAAAAAGAAGAAAAAGAAACGTATGGTGCGTCTTCAGGATTGAGGGTATGGGACCTTTACCAATGTAAACAGAGATTTTACGAGCCAGCCAATATGGGTTGCAACGTGTACGAGTTCTATTCAGAATTTGCTCATTGTCGTCAGCTCTAGTGGTAAGAGAAAGTCTCCCATCTGAAAGGACGGGACGCATTTTTTTCTTTTGGTCAGTCTTCACAAGAATATCGGACGGAACATCTAAGTTATCAGGGAGGCAATGGAGATATTGCAGATGTGCCCATCCAGCAACGGAATAGCAGGTTTATTGCATTGACGTTTATAGTTAAAGTTTGTTTCAGAAAGTGACGCCAAGGAAAGCTGCACTGGGAGAGGCTTAAATAGAAGTATTATGGAGATTTTGAAGACAAATGCACGGTGCTTAAAAAAAGTTTAGAAAAGAAATAAATAAAGAAAGAGTATATTGAGAAAAAAAAAAACAATTTCAAGACGCAGGTTTCATGAAGCACCAGCTTTCAAGGTAAGAAATTGTTTTCTTTTCTTTATGTAAGTTTCGTTTAAGTGTTTTTTTTTTTTTTTTTTGCGTTATATGTCATTATTATCGGCTTACTGAATGAATTTGCAGTTCGTAGCCTGGAGAATATTCAGGTTACGTAAAGGGATGCCTGCGTTAAGGGTATCGCTCGGATAGGATTTGAAGTAAATTTAGACTTCGCGGTTGAGGAGAAAGAAAGAGAAGAGTAGTTAAATTGTAGCTTGAATTTGGGCATTTTGTATCTGATACCTTACCGCTGTGCAACGCTTTATTTAAAGCTTTTTTCGACATCTAGGAAGAGAGCAGTTGTAGAAGAATAGGCCTATGTGTTAAGCCAAATGTGAATTCCGAATAGCTAAAAAGTCTGATTTATGTTGGATTTATCTTTCCGAAAAAAAGTAGATGTTTGGCTCCAAGTGGGTCCTTGTACGTGTGATTGTCGATTATTCTTTCGATTTTTTTTTTTAACTAGAGATGGTGGGGTAGACTGTTAGAATTTGTGGTGTTTAGTACGTTCTTTACTGACTTACTGATTTAAATTAATACCAGTTGCTTTAATGGAAGGGATCACATGACCATTTACAGTCTGCGAATGAGGCGTCACAGTTTACAGTATTTGCCATCAGTTTAGCCTCTGTTTTTTTAAGTAGCAGTGACTTTTGAAGTACTGGAAAACGGTTTGGTAAACTGCCCTAAAAGAACTCAAACGCACCCACTCAAACTTGGTTTGGTTACATATGCAGTATATTTTACGTCAATTCTTCATTTTTGTGAGCTTTAGTATCATGCTCCTAGACTTAATACAACAGAAAATTATCACTTAGCAAACTTTACAAAACAAAATCTTCATAAAATTTTGACCCTTTCAATTGAAGGTATAAATTAAGATTCAAGACATTTAATGTAAATGTCTACTTGTTAGTTTTCCAATCACTATGGTGTGTTGTACAGGTTGCCTACTTCAACCACCCAACCCCTTACTTGTTGCAACATTTTCTAATATATTTTAAAACACCTATCTTTAAAGGAAGTGATTTGTAAATCCATATTTATGTTTGCACGACTAGTAGGAATTTGAATCACCACAAATCACGATAAAGCTGAATTGTGTTGACATTTGATGTCACTTCTACGTTACCATACGCTGACCATGGGAACAATGAACTCAAACGGACAGAAAACTCCAAATACTGTTCTGTAAACTATCATTTCTTTCTCGATTTATTTACCATTTCTTTTAGTAGTCATGTCCTTCTATAAATTCCCAATTCAAGGCACACGATGTTATTGCAATCAAGTGCTAACACAAAATATTTTAAAACGTAAATATCACAACTTTGCACGTTTTTATCAACGTTTTCTTACTTTACAATATCAAGATGACTAAACCCCACCCCCTTAAACGAAGTAAGTTTTTCATGACTTCAATTTGTGTTTTTTTCAAATGAAAAGTTTCCCATCATACAATTAAATCTTTTCTATATTTCATGTAATCATCATTTGATAGGAAAGGTCTCAATAAAAACAGAAGCCTCGGAGACGTAAGTCTCCGAGGCTTCTGTTTTTATTGAGACCGAATTCATCTATCTTTAAAATGAAACATTTGTTTTGAGAGAAGAAGCAGTTTGCAATGAATATTCATGAGTATTTTTTTTTCTTTAAAAGATTTTTCTGTGATTGACAGTCTGAATTAAGCCTTTAGGGGGGGGGGGGGGGGGTGGTTATTAGCAACGAATAGTATGTGACTGTCGCCCTCGTTTCATGGTGAACTGATTGTTAAAGCATGGTAGAATGAATAGACGCTGGCGAACAATAGCAGCACACAGTAACGGTGGCCTTTTCTGGGAACAATGAACTCAAACAGACAGGAAACTCCAAATACTGTTCGGTAAACTATCATTCTGAGTTATAATTTTAAGTGTTGAAAAAAGAAAAAGAATAGACAACTGCGATTACCCTTACAAAAGGTCCACGTAACTCAACGGTTCAACGACCACGGTGCACAGTCACTATAAGAAATGCCTTAGCGTTATACTTGTTAGCTTTCCGATATGTATGGTGTGTTGAACAAGTCGTGTACTTCAACCACCTTACCCCGTAGATGTTGCAAAGTGTTTAACATATTCAAACGCACCTATCTTTAAAGGAAGTGATTTGTAGATCCATGTTTATGTTTGCACGACTAGTAGGAATTGGAATCACCACAACTCACGATAAAGCTGAATTGTGTTGACATTTGATGTCACTTCTACGTTACCATACGCTGACCATGGGAACAATGAACTCAAACGGACAGAAAACTCCAAATACTGTTCTGTAAACTATCATTTCTTTCTCGATTTATTTACCATTTCTTTTAGTAGTCATGTCCTTCTATAAATTCCCAATTCAAGGCACACGATGTTATTGCAATCAAGTGCTAACACAAAATATTTTAAAACGTAAATATCACAACTTTGCACGTTTTTATCAACGTTTTCTTACTTTACAATATCAAGATGACTAAACCCCACCCCCTTAAACGAAGTAAGTTTTTCATGACTTCAATTTGTGTTTTTTTCAAATGAAAAGTTTCCCATCATACAATTAAATCTTTTCTATATTTCATGTAATCATCATTTGATAGGAAAGGTCTCAATAAAAACAGAAGCCTCGGAGACGTAAGTCTCCGAGGCTTCTGTTTTTATTGAGACCGAATTCATCTATCTTTAAAATGAAACATTTGTTTTGAGAGAAGAAGCAGTTTGCAATGAATATTCATGAGTATTTTTTTTTCTTTAAAAGATTTTTCTGTGATTGACAGTCTGAATTAAGCCTTTAGGGGGGGGGGGGGGGGGTGGTTATTAGCAACGAATAGTATGTGACTGTCGCCCTCGTTTCATGGTGAACTGATTGTTAAAGCATGGTAGAATGAATAGACGCTGGCGAACAATAGCAGCACACAGTAACGGTGGCCTTTTCTGGGAACAATGAACTCAAACAGACAGGAAACTCCAAATACTGTTCGGTAAACTATCATTCTGAGTTATAATTTTAAGTGTTGAAAAAAGAAAAAGAATAGACAACTGCGATTACCCTTACAAAAGGTCCACGTAACTCAACGGTTCAACGACCACGGTGCACAGTCACTATAAGAAATGCCTTAGCGTTATACTTGTTAGCTTTCCGATATGTATGGTGTGTTGAACAAGTCGTGTACTTCAACCACCTTACCCCGTAGATGTTGCAAAGTGTTTAACATATTCAAACGCACCTATCTTTAAAGGAAGTGATTTGTAGATCCATGTTTATGTTTGCACGACTAGTAGGAATTGGAATCACCACAACTCACGATAAAGCTGAATTGTGTTGACATTTGATGTCACTTCTAAGTTACCATACGCTGACAATGAAATCTTCCGTTTAGCTGCAGGATGTCATTTTTTCCTTTCTCGATTTATTTACCATTTCTTTTAGTAATGTCCTTCTATAAATTCCCAATTCAAGTCACACGATGTTATTGCACTCAAGTGCTGACACAAAATATTTTAAAACGTAAATATCGCAACTTTGCACGTTTTTATCAACGTTTTCTTACTTTATAACATCAAGATGACTAAACCCCACCCCCTTAAACGAAGTAATTTTTTCATGACTCCAATTTGTGTTTTTTTCAAATGAAAAGTTTCCCATCATACAATTAAATCTTTTCTATATTTCATGTAATCATCATTTGATAGGAAAGGTCTCAATAAAAACAGAAGCCTCGGAGACGTAAGTCTCCGAGGCTTCTGTTTTTATTGAGACCGAATTCATCTATCTTTAAAATGAAACATTTGTTTTGAGAGAAGAAGCAGTTTGCAATGAATATTCATGAGTATTTTTTTTCTTTAAAAGATTTTTCTGTGATTGACAGTCTGAATTAAGCCTTGGGGGGGGGGGGGGGGGGGGTTATTAGCAACGAATAGTATGTGACTGTCGCCCTCGTTTCATGGTGAACTGATTGTTAAAGCATGGCAGAATGAATAGACGCTGGCGAACAATAGCAGCACACAGTAACGGTTGCCTTTTCTGGGAACAATGAACTCAAACAGACAGAAAACTCCAAATACTGTTCTGTAAACTATCATTCTGAGTAATAATTTTGAGTGTTGAAAAAAGAAAAAGAATAGACAACTACAATTACCCTAACAAAGAGTCCGCGTAACTCAAAGGTTCAATGACCATGGTGCACAGTCACTATAAGAAATGCCTTAGCGTTATACTTGTTAGCTTTCCGATATGTATGGTGTGTTGAACAAGTCGTGTACTCCAACCACCTTACCCCGTAGATGTTGCAAAGTGTTTAACATATTCAAACGCACCTATCTTTAAAGGAAGTGATTTGTAGATCCATGTTTATGTTTGCACGACTAGTAGGAATTGGAATCACCACAACTCACGATAAAGCTGAATAGTGTTGACATTTGATGTCACTTCTAAGTTACCATACGCTGACAATGAAATCTTCCGTTTAGCTGCAGGGTGTCATTTTTTTCTTTCTCGATTTATTTACCATTTCTTTTAGTAGTCATGTCCTTCTATAAATTCCCAATTCAAGGCACACGATGTTGTTGCACTCAAGTGCTAACACAAAATATTTTAAAACGTAAATATCGCAATTTTGCACGTTTTTATCAACGTTTTCTTACTTTACAATATCAAGACGACTAAACTCCACCCCCTTAAACGAAGTAATTTTTTCATGACTCCAATTTGTGTTTTTTTCAAATGAAAAGTTTCCCATCATACAATTAAATCTTTGCTATATTTCATGTAATCATCATTTGATAGGAAAGGTCTCAATAAAAACAGAAGCCTCGGAGACGTAAGTCTCCGAGGCTTCTGTTTTTATTGAGATGGAATTCATCTATCTTTAAAATGAAACATTTGTTTTAAGATAAGAAGCAGTTCGCAGTGAATATTCATGAGTATTTTTTTGCTTTAAAAGATTTTTTGTGATTGACAGTCTGACAGTCTATCTTTAAAGGAAGTAAATTTGTAAATCCATGTTTATGTTTGCACGACTAGTAGGAATTGGAATCACCACAACTCACCATAAACCTGAATTGAATTGACACTAGATGTCACTTCTAAGTTACCATGTAAAAACCCAGCCTTTTGTAACGTTCTACTATAATTTTAATATTAAGGTGAATCTACAGTTCTGACGTTTACACATTTTAGTAGAACGTGGAACTGCTTCAGAATATATTATAATTGGGATTCCTACCAGCATTCTTCAATTGCAGTAACACTCCTGTTGCAACGCAACGCAACAGCTGCCCATCAATGCTATTTCTAAACGCAATCATTTCTGTCCGCATACAAAACCATAAAACAATCTATTCATTCATGATCACTAGTTTTCAACAAAAAATGTACAAATCAACCCTCAAATTAAAATTAAACTTATGTTCATAGTCGAAATTCATAATACTTTCATTTGAAAATCCCCAGACCCATAGGCCCCGATAACTACTTTTTATGATGCACCTTGTCCAAAAATGTTCAATTTTCTTTCAAAATTACGCTCCAAAATCGCTCCCAAAAAAACTCAGTAAATCTTGGACAAAATACCTTGGGACACCCCGCGCCTCTGTTCAATGTTGGCTATATGATTGCTGTTCAAAGGGTACAGCTCACTATTGGAAAGGGGCGCGGGATTTCATGTTATCCTCTCATCTAAAATTCAGTATTATATTTGTAACGTACGACAAACTGTCCTAACATTTGTGTCCAAGATTGTAGCTTCGTGACTCATTCGAAGGTAACTATTAAATATATTGGGTAACTTGCTATTTCAATAGCTGTAAGCAAATAAACCACATTGGTAGCGGTTGATATCGTATATAGCACGAAATTTTATTTTCTGAATAGAGGAGGAGTGTGCTGCAAATAGTGAGTATTTAAGATGTAACGTACAACTTTTTTTGCAGAATGATTATAATTTAGACGGGTAAGTAGAACCGCACACGATATTGCGATAGGAAAAATAGGAAGGACAAGAGTATTACAAAGAGAGATGAGGACTTTCCTAGGTAGGGATGAACGGAGACGACCGATAATTCCAATATTCTTAGAAACTTTGGTAGCTACTGAATAAATATGCTCCATCCAAGTGACATTCTTATCAATTAGAACACCCAAGAATTTAGCAACATTCGAGAGAGGGATTATAGAATAACAGAGATTAATTGACTTAAATGCTGGATAAATCGGCTCATTGCTAGGACTAAACAAAACAGAGGTTGTCTCATTAACATTCAGAGAATTTGCTTATTGACAGAGAACCATCTGTAAATCTTCACAAATTCTTTCTGAACAACATCAAATAACTGGATGGTGTCAGGACTCGAATAGAAAATATAGGTATCATCGGCATAACTTATTATATGCAGATCATCGGTAACTTAATGAAGGTCATTAACATAAATAATGAAAACTAATGGACCTAGTATGGACCCTTGCGGTACACCACAGCTTATATCACAATGAAAAGAATTCACGTGATTGATGGAAACAAACTGAAATCTGTTAGAAAGATAGCTTGTAAACCAGTTTAATGCGTTGCCTCTTATTCCATAGTGCTCAAGTTTACTGAGTAGATCTAGAATATCATGATGCAGGGTATCGAACGCTTTAGACAAGTCTAAAAAAGTACCAGAGACAATGTGTCTCTTTTCAAAAGCGTTGGTAATCATATCAGTAAGATGAAGCAAGGCATGATTAGTTGAGCGGCCTGGAATAAACCCAAACTGATACTTGTACAAGATATTATGTTTGACAAACTAATTGAACAACCTTTCCGACATTACTTTTTCCAATATTTTAGAGAAACAGGGAAGAACTGAAATAGGCCTGTAAAAAGACAAGCTCTTTATCATTTTTTTTTTTTTTCTTTTTATAGATAGTGACAACCCGTGCAATTTTTTATAAAGAATCCGTAGATGTCTCCTTTCCGATGCTTACCCTCTTAGACTCATGAAGAACTTTAAGATCTAGATTGCAGCTGGGTCCTGTTCCCTGTACTGTGAACGAGGACAGTGACAATCCAAATTTTATCTGAAGTTATCATACGTTGGTAATATGTCTAAGGCAATCGCTAGATCTACTTCTAGGACCTTCAAACGCTTCATTAATGCAGAACTACTGATTTCTTTCTGATGTTGTAAAGCTGGTTCATTTTTAAAGGTTAAGGACGAAATTTCCGACCTCAAAAATAATGGTTGTATATGTAATATTCCTATATGTAATATATGACAAAGCCTTTGGAGATAATGACTTTTTAGGGTCCAAACTCGGGCTTTGTGACTGATTTAAAAGCATGTGAATGCTGACTATTTCGAAAAATTCAGTTCCATTCACCATCACTAACGGCGTCACATAAACGTCCAAGCCCAGCTTATTAAACTTCTTCACGTGGAGAATTCCTGGTACAAACGTAAGATCATGGAGTCCCTTTTCATGAAGGATTTACGATGAACCCTGAATAGAATTGTCCAGAGTTTTAATCTTCAACTATTTTAATCTGGTATAACTTACTAATTTCTGTAACAGCTGTTATTTAAATTCATTGACCTGTACTGTACTGTACTATGCTGAAAATATACACAGCCGAAAGACGGTAAGGCCAGGTTGCATGTTGTCCATGTTATTTCTTACCCTGAGGATTAAAAAAAAAAAAAAACGTGGGGACGGCAAATCTTGAAAATCGTGGTGGAAAGCTTTTCTATAGGACACGCATTACAGAAGATTTTCGGTAGATATACTCTCAAACTGTCATACAGCCGCAAGCCAAATCCATCGCAAATGATCATATTAAGGAAATCCTGAAGAACCAAATGCCCGAGTTCAAGCTTAGTAACTACAAAGGCGTAACCTCGGCAACCGCGCGTAGTAACAACATAGGTACAGATAGCCATAACGAGATGCGTACAAATACTCACACAGATATTTTCAAATCTTTGCAGAGTAGCATAATTCCCTGGTGAGAGGAGACGTTAATCACAACTCTTTAGTGGATTTTACGTTTCGGCTGTATGGTGCGTTAAACCAAATTACTTTTCTTTTTCTGTTTTTTTTTTTCTTGGTTTGCGCTCACGGTTGGGTTCCTTTGTGTTGTATGTAATGTGCTCCTTAAATCCAGATTTTCTGAGAGCATCATTGTATGTTTTTCGCGGCGCTGCTGAATATTTATTGGTTCGATGATTGTGTAGATATTCTCTTTCCAAGAGATGTAGGAATTTGCTTCAAAACCGTACTGGGTGGTTTGGCCTGATATTTATGTATATGGTTTGGTCGTTTGTTTTCCGAAATAGTTTGTGTGTACCCGTGATCAAGTCCAAGTTGGCGTCCAAGAAGTCGACCTTCTTAATACTTGTCTGGACTCTTTATGTTGAACGCGAACCTCCTGAATATCTGTATATGTTTGCTCCTTCTGTCACATTACCGGCTTAAACAATCTTTTAGTTCTGCAGCACGTCATCACGATAAAGTCTAATACTTTCAGTATGGACTTGTAGGGTATATACCGTTTTATATATTCGTCTTGCTTCTAGGTTATCATGTGTCACTTAACTGCAGGGTCCAAGCTTCTCTGTTATTCCATTTCTCAGTAACATTCTCGTACATTCTATGGGGGTCGATAATATTCGCACGAACTAAGGCAAATAAGCTCACGATACTTGCACAAATCGAACCCGTAACCCTAAACGTATTCCTTCTTTCGATCGTTGATGGACTAAAATCCCCCCATTGTCAGTAGGCCTACTTCGTTTCCTCTTGCAAGAATTTGTTGTGACGTATAGCGACAGTCTTGATAAACGTACACAACAAACAAAAAATACATTAAATTTGCAAATGAATTACCGTTAAACTTTCCCCTGTCACTTGTGAAAATGATTGCGTCCTTACATGCATTTTTAAGGCAAAGAAACTCAATAATCAAGACAAATAACATTAATGTATAATAGATCGACTGCCGCTGCTAAGAAACATTGCAATTACTATAGTTCCAACATCTGCAGAATTCAAACTTCATGGAAGAGAACATATGGGCCAATATCGTTATTGCTTTGACAATGGAGTATATTATTTATCCAACATGTTGTTATTTCTTTGAAAAATTATTTTCACTTCCCACAGCTTTCTTCACGCTCCCTAACAATCGGCGTATTCTAGGATCTAGGAGCTCAACTCCTAATGGTGACAGATAACGGCTGATAAACCCGTAGCCTAATTTATTATTAGGATCAGAGTACCCAAACTGGCCACCAAATCCTGGAGCACCAAAGAGATTCCCTATCTGTTGAGAAATGAATACAAATAACAAAACCTTGACATCGAAAATATTCAAAGATATGGGTGCGACGGTCCCCTTATAGCATACTAAAAATGAAAGTCATGTAAGGAATTTCTCATAGAGAACTTTCGCTTATGTTAAATGCTGACACAGATAAATAAAAAACCCTTGTAGAGAACAAGCAATATCAACGTTTCATTACCTTGTTAAAATAAACAACATTAAACAGTGATCACTGATTGTTACTTTACTCATGAAGCGCGCTTAAAATGCGTTAGAGATGGATTTAAAGAAATTCAACAAGACGGAATCAATCATTTGTTGTTGTGTAGGAATATATTCATCAAAACCAATATGTGTGTTGCCTGTTCATACGGCCGCATAGTTTTACCCTTTGAATTGTGTTTGAATAACCATATATAAAATAATGCATAAAGTCTTTTAATAAAAATTATATTTTTTATTTGAATTATTTTTTAAACGAACAACATTATTATTATACTACTGTTCTTATATATTGTTGCGGAGTGAGAAATAAATTATATGTTACAGAAAAACCGCAAATTGTTTTCATACATACATTGTTTCCTTGTGATATGATGTTCATCCCATACTTCCACCTCATTGGATGACCGTACATTATCAAATCTGGTGTCTGTCCCCTGTTGTCATTTATATATTCGTTGATCATATCCTCCGAGAGTAGCGTCATGTTGCCTTGCTTACCTCCGTCAGCCAGAATGCCAAATAGTTTGGCAACAGCTCTTGCTGTCCCGACACCGTTACCGGATGCTAGCCCCTTGTTTATCACGTAAGGATCAGAGAGGCGTTCAAACTGTCGAGTCGAAACAAAGAATGAAGTAAATGAAGAAAGAGATGAATTAGTGAGCAGACGGATTGTAACAAGAAGTAAAAACAAGAGTGTCGGTAGACCCTAACCTCATGCATTGGTATCAATAATAAACCTTCCTAAAATTAGATACAGACTAAATTGTCCCAATTCAAGTTGAGAAAACATGACTCACCATTTCAAACATTCAAAATTAATAAAGAAAAGGAATGCAGTGCACCTCACAAATATCTCCGCAGGTTTCCACCATCTTTTGATTCAAGGTTTCTGACTCTCCTCCGAATATTGCCCCCGATACGGCATTTCGTATATAGGCGCTATTTAAGATCGCGTAAATGAAATCAGAAATCCCAGGCTGTACGTTAGATAGCCTTCCTAAACGGTAAAAGAGTTCCAATGGAGCTCCAATGTACAAGTCCACATCTGCCAAAAGGATAGGACGCTCTATTTTAAAACCATTTTTTCTGTTAGTTGATTCATGGAAATCCAACACTCTAAGAGAAAGTGGTTTTCACGAGCAAACTGTTCTCCCTGATGGACAAAATTTTCCTAGCAGAATCTTTGATTTAATTGTAATTTCTGTAAGATATTCTTAAAGCACCCTAAAGGTTATTTTATACAGTACAAAAACAAAAACAAAAAAACAAACTCTAAGAGTGAATAGACTGTATTGGTTCATTATTCTTTGTCTTATTGGAGATAACATCTCCACACATTTTAAGTAGTAAACACTGTCAATTCACACAGTCAGAATGTTGGATGACGAAGATGCAATGTTCATTAAATTGGTCCCTTCAAACCTATTTTTTCAGTCAGTGAAACAGTTAAGACAGTGTTTGAGTTAAGTGTTAACAGTTTTACAGGTACTTTCAGTATGAGATGAATGTTCAACCGTCATGTACCTTCCACTCACTAACTATGATCGAAGAACTGTTTGATAAATTACTAAGCTGGACTACTAAGTAAATAGCAGTGTAAGAAAATACATTGTTCTGTCAAGTTTATTTCCTGTGACTGAAAACAAATCTTGGATCCAATTTACTTGACAACTAAATTAACTCTGTTTTGATGTGCGGCAATGTACGCGATATTCTAAAAGAAAAAAAAATGAAAAAAGAAAAGCTGAAAACCGTGTCAACCGACAACTTAGCCTATTACATATTAATGTTTTGATTAAAGTCTTCATTATAATGCCTAGAGTTGCAAGAAAATATATTGAAGAGCTTGGAAGATCGACACTGTTCACACTGTTCCATAGCTCGTTCTGTATAAAAAGCTGAAAGATACTCATTGACAGGTTGGGAATGTATTATGAAGTGCTTCTTGTACAAGTCATATTACCTGCTTTCATTTCCCTTTGAAGGAAACATATTGACATAACCCTGAACCCTTACTGTTCTCTTGCTGAGCATGTTGTCTTGAGAGTGCTTGTATATAAGTTACCCCATAACAGTTAAACAACGATTACATTTTCTGACAAGTTGCAATAGCTTTCGAAGAAAGAAGGCACACAAAGAAAGTAGTTGAGTGGAATAAGAATGACGATACAAATTATTGCGCAATCTACCATGTTCAATTGAGTGAGTAAGTTTCAGCTTTTAATTCACAGCTCAGGAATGTCTCGTGAAGGTGGAATGTTATCACTTACTAAGTTTTTGGATCATGTAACATATATACAAATATCTGACTTTGGGACACTTTAACTTCAATTTTCAGATTTTAAAAAAAGGAATGTATTTAATTTTTTTCTTCAGAAAGAAAAGGCCCTACACTCAAATTGAATTAAAGGCTCAGAAAACTGACTACATTGTCCTGTCACAAAAGCTGGTCGCAATGAACCAAGAGAAATAATCTAGGCGATACCATGGAATATGTTTCGAACTTTACTAATGTCTGTAGTGAATGCTTGTATACGATGTGTTCTTTTCATGTAGTTTGAGGGCCTCGTAATGATACCAGTAGGTTTGTTAAAATTATTTTAAATGCAATGTTTTCTCTTGAACATAAATTCTGCAAGAACCCGTCAAAAACTTTCTTTTGTCCTGTTCGTTTCAAAACGTACTACAAATATTCTAAACTGATGTAGTTATAATTATGTCACTGTACATGGTAGGGACCAAGAACAAAGAAATGTACCAAACGGTTTCCTGACTTCTTCATCAAAGAATTGCCTTGTGGTCCGCTTTCTTGGGTCTACCCTGCGAACCAAAGCGTCGGCGTAAAGCCCCATTGTAATTGCGTGATATCCATGTTTGGTTCCTGGTTCCCACAAGGGCTTTGTAGAGGCTAAAACTTTATCAAGTATCTCGAAGTTTTCAAACATGTTATAAGACAACGGCTCGTCAGTTGCAGCAAGTCCAGCCTAAAAGAAATGAATACAATTAAAAATTGAATTAGTATTGGTTGATCATTAAGTAAAGATGGTTTCTCGACATCAAGTAATATTGGTTTCCACCATACACATACGTCACAAGATGATTCAATGTGATGTGCTAAAAATAGTTACGTTCTGCGGAGGTAATCAGTGTGGGGAACAAACAAATGCGAACTCAATGATCAAATGCCCTCACTCCATACCTGCAATATATGCAGATGACTAAAAGATGATCGAGCTAAGATTGACTGGGATATGTGCAAAGATATTCATTTAGGAATAAGGAAACAAAAAAGGAGAAAGAGCCCTCTTGATGCAAAAATATTAAAATTTATCAGCTTTCTTTGGAGAATGCTGTGTCAGTAGGACGGGAAATAAACCTGATTGGCAAATCAGAGGAGACCTACTTTAAATTATGAAAACAACCAACTACCTGCATTGCTGTCACTTTGTAACCAATTTATTGTGTTATTATTTTTTTTTTTCTGGGGAGGGGGTATATATTGTAAGACAAACATTCACAAGAAAGCGATGCTGCTTCTCAACTTAATTTATTGTATGTTCGGGGAGGACGAAACAACGTCACATGAAATATATCATTAGTTTGTGAATTAGTGTGAGAAACGATCGCTTTTAGCTATATAAAAATAACAAATTGTTTGACAAAATGTAACGTAGCTGCAATGTACCCATTACTAGGAAGTAACTAGACTTACACATAGCCCTTACGTAGGTAATGTTCCCATTACAACTACTTTCAACTTATATGTTGCATTTAAGAGAGACACAAAGAGGAATTGTTAAATGTGAGACTTTAATCGCAGTAAACAAACCTCGTGTTCGAATAATTGTTCAACTGTAATATTTTCTTTTCCATTTTGTGCAAATTCAGGCCAGTATTGTGCCACCGGTGTCTTGAAGTCAAGGGAGCCGCGATCTGCCAACATGGCTAAACACACGGCCATGAGTCCTTTACAAAAAAAAAGAAGAGAAAAGCTCTATAAATTTGACATTGATAATTTAGAAAGCTGAGGTCGTTGGTTTTGAGGGCAACAGGTCTTTCGTCAGTTCTGTAAGTTGTGTGACATACGTTTAGGAAAGAGTAGGCTTCATTCAAAAAGTTGCAAAGAAAGTAAAACCCTGAGTGAAAATCCGTTTGAATTTAGATTGTATCTATATGACTTTAAAAGTTTGATAAAAATGCAAGCTAGAAAACGTGGGATGTTGCACATTTCCAGTACTTCCTTTATTAAGCCTATAGTACCTTTTAATAACTTAATAGGTGAGTTTCATATTGGTAAATGAGATCGATATTGTAAGAAGAAAATGCACGTTTCCAAATTAAAGCCCCCTGGATGGATAAAAAATCTCAAATGTTCTTGAACGAAAGTTTAAGTAAACAAAAGATTAAGATATCATACGAGTCCTTCCCTTGACGTCACAAAATTGCATACTTAGGCAATGTTAATTCATGATGCAGCTATGAGATGTTTTGTCTGTAAATGTCTCAATCTTTGATGGATTGTGATGTAATTTGTGACTATTTTCAATGTTGAATACAGCAAAAGGTCATTTTCATATCACACGACCTCCACAGCAACATAAAAATCAAATGCCTTGATAGTTAGGCTACATCATAAAGCTGTCGCTTATATTAATGTTCCCTTTTAGCTAACCATGCGATGCATGCGATGGAACACGAAGAACTGTTGTCGCTATGAGACCTTGTTATTTTCCTTTCTTTATGTAGCACTCACCTTTAGTGGTAGAATAAATGGCCGTCATAGTGTCCTCCCGCCAGAGTCGTTTTGCTTCGACGTCAGCGTAACCAGCCCATAGATCTACGACTACCTTACCATCCTTGTAGACAGAAAACGCAGATCCAGCTTCCGATTTGTCCCAGCCTTCTTCATAATTTTGTCTGAAGAGTTAATACGTTAAATGTGATAAAAGCTATTCTCAATATTACACACCTATATTTCAGTAAACTAAGAGTTTTTTTTTTTTCCTATTTAAGAATAAAAAAAATACACGTACACCTTGTACCGATATGTAACAAAGAAAGCAACTCCAATAAAATATTTAGTGACAATTATATATTCATCGTTACTACCTACTTAACTTTTTCGAAACATTTTGTGCAATCGGTGAGTTTCTAAGTGAGAACTTTGTACACTATTCTGCATAGATTATATTGACACATTACAAAGGTAGTAATATCAATAAATTGTAACATAGAATTTCAATGTAACATTGGAATGGAAGTCATATAACATCACAATTAAAATAAATCAAATTTCTCCAAATAACCAACTAAAAGAAACTGCAGGGTAATTGTCAAATTGTTACTCCTACATCTGGGTCGTTTTCGGTTAGTGAGCTTGCGGCATTACATAATAAAGATAACATTTTCTAATAGAGTTTGCTCAAAATTCCAGTAAACTTTGTGTTGCGCTTTTGAATACGGAATGTTACCGTGAAACTCAGTGCTCCACTTGTAATTGGATCCGTTTACAGTGTAATGTATCAGCATCAAGGGTAACATTAACAAGTACGTACGTTCTACCAAAAAATAAGTGTAACGACTTAATTAAGATTGGCGACTTTTCTGGGTATGATAACTTTTCAATGTCGAAAAGGCAAGTAGTGATAAATTGTACAGTATCTCATATGAAAGGTTTTAGCACTCTGAGACAAGTTAAAGTCTAATGCCATCACATAACTGCGGCGCACTTGTATGTACTGTACGAACTAAAGTTTTAATTCAGTAATGAAAATATTTAGTGAATAAGCTAATAAAGTCAAATAATTATACTAACGATATGCTGTATGGTTTGAATGACTATCATTGATACATCTTTCACTTGAATTTAAGGAAGAAATAGGAACCAGAGGATTCTTTCATCACAGAAAAATATTGCGAGGTTGTTTATCCAAATGTCAGCGCCCCTCACCTCCCGTTGAAACACATGCCTGTGATCGTTATTATATCAAATGAATATTTTGATTTGAAAAAAAAAAAAGGGGGTTAAAAATACTTTCACCTGAATGTTTCTCTGACTTCTTCAAATCCAGGAGCAACGGTACCAAATATTTCTGGCACTGGATATGACGTTCCCATGTACGAAGAAATTACCCACGCAACGATCACTGACACTGCACAGACGAGCAAAGCTTGTCTATAGAAAGACATCTTTCATTTCCAGGTAATTTTCTGTTCTATGTAACATAGTCAAGTCTCCTGAAAACAAAGTTACACAAAACATAGTTTGAGACTCAGGAAATTATCCTAGCTTTTTCTTTAGTGAGTGGTTATCTCCATTGTAAGCATCGCATTAAGTAATGGTAATTTTAAATAACGTCAAAAGCTTAAATGTTAGGCAATTCGAATTGGAGTTAGGTACTGTGCACATACAATATCCTATTTCCTTGTAGGCTACTTCGTTCGTCATGGCAAAAAGATTAACATTCCTGCGGAGGCTTTCACCTCTCACAATAAAGCACAGCGTTGAAATAAACTGTATCAAATTTTTGGGGATCCTGCTTAGACGTTATCACTGTTGATATGTTTCATAATGTCTATAAGAATGCTCAAGTCAAATGGGGGTCTGGCAGTTGGAAACTAGAGGTTGTTGAAATGGTGTCTTAAAGGAGGATAGGAAGTTGTAAAATACATCTTACATAACTTTTTGCTCTTGCTTCAACACGTACGCATCAACCTACTTGACAGGGAGAAGTTTGTGAGAATTCAAACTCTGTTGTGAGTGTGCCAGATTGTAATAATTGTCATATCTCAGCATGATTTTGTTTCCCTTTATTGCAATTTTCAAACGTGGATTTTTCCTTCCACTAACCCTTCCATATATTTATTTTCGTAGGAAGCTGTATTTAAATAAATATAACCGCAAAGCAGCCTGTCATTTATCTTAATCAGCTCGCCATTCAGATTATTCAGATTTTTATTCAGATTATTTAGTAAGTGTACAATGTCAGACCGTAACGTCAGTATAAGAGGCGTACGTACATGATAGCCTACTGTCACCTTGTACATTAACAAGTTAAGGTTAGTTCCACGAAAAAAAAATGTTATCGTTACTACTATATAATGGTAATAAATTACGTTTATACGCCTGAATATTGATTCCATCAACCCAACAAGCAATAATCTCAACGTTAATCTGATCTTATGAATATATTAATTAACGAGATATGAAATAAACAATGGAACGGAACAAAATCACAGATTCCAAGCTATGGTTAGTCTTGACAGATTACATGTCACTGTGTTAATGTGTATGAATATGTCCCACATGGAAATGTTCGTGTAGAGGTCATGAAATGTAATCATTATTATATAGGCCCTACCGCTTTATCGGTTTCACTTTCAGTACGCACTTGCAGTATTTCCACGATGTACTTGGATTGTACCGTGAGACGTGAACCTGCAAACCGGGATCAAAAGGCCAAATACTGAATACGTTAAGCAGAGGAAATCAACTAACAACAATGGCGTGTATGTCATGAGCGACAAACGCATACACATGCAGCATATGTTCATGCATTCGACCTTGCATTACAGTACTGTACACTGTGGTTTGTTTGCATCGGTGATCGTACAACTCTACGAAAAGTGGCCTATACGCGATAGGCTAAATGTTATCAATGCGACATGTTCATGGCGTGCGGCTGATGTAATCTCTGTGCGCGCAGCAAGAAATCGACATAGTCGGCTACATTAATCGTCATGTTAATATTGATTTTAGGACATAGTATCAAACTCGCCCTGTTAGTTTCTTCGTAATAGCCTGGAATTAACTAATGTCCAATACGGTGTATCTGATTCGCGCAATTCCTAAGCACGTACTGGATGCATGGAACTAATATAGTTCAAATGTCTGCTGCCATGATGTAGTTGTGTTCCAAGATCAAGGGAGACATAGGCTTACATACAGAAGTCGGTGGAATAAAAACGACGTGAAGTTCATTTAAAATCACGAATTTCTTGAGTAAATGCATTGCTCATACCTACACTACACATATTGTAAGTATATCAGCTATCCTTAAGAAACCACATTTAAGGCAAAAAGAAAAAAATAATTTATAAAACATTTGTTCATGTTTCCGTTACGTCATTTGTCAAAGCTAGGTAAAAAAATGAATTGTATGCTTTGTTGGGCACATTTTGTAATTTCACGAGTATACACAATAAAAGTTGGTAAGATCTTTGAGCAAAATATTTGGCTCTGGAAATCTGCTGATCAGAATTGAAATATTGTACATGAATGCACGCGTACTGGCCTTTGTATATATGGAGAATTGTATCCAATGCAATGGGTTTAATAGGCCCACTATTAAGGCCCACTATTATGTGTGTAATAGGCCTGCCGTTATATGATGAGACGAAGAGAGTCTCGACGGTATATATTGTTCGAAAATAGTGTCTCCCAGCCATAGCTGATGAAAATAGTTGAAAAATAAGAAGAAAAAAAAAAACAAAACAAAAGAAAACACTCATCCAGTGACTAGACTATTTTACAGTACTGAAGTTAGTTGTCATGCATGACACAAAGAAACAAAAGTGTATCACTATTTGCAACGTAACTAATTGCAAGTGGGTATATAGATAATCTACTCTGTAAAGCTGTCTATATCACTGGACTGTGTCCTCTGGTTGGTTAACTGTAACGAATGACCTCTGATCCCAAACCCTAATGATCCGGTAGTAGAAAGATCAGAGGTTGTGAAAGAAAGGGCAACGCACTGCGTCTGTAAATAGCCACAGAAAATATTTGGGTCCCTTGCTACTCTCTACGTAATGTATGATCTATTTCATGTACCGTTTGAATTATCTTGTCTATATATATATTCCCAACAGCTTATTTTACAATAGAACGGACATGGTTCATATCAACTTCTATCATGTCAAACCCAAATTAAACTTCATCCATGGTCATGCGCTAGATCTGTTTGATACATTCGATGTCTCAATGCAATAGTATATTTGTTTGTTGTAAGGTTACAGTGATTATTGTTTCACAGCAGCCTATCTTAATATATTTGAAGTACTTAGTCGGTGTTCTTCACTAGCTGTTTGTCGGACAAAAAATTACCGAGCGGATCAAAACCTTGTCACCCCCGACAAAGCCTTTGGCCGCTCGGACTAAAAAGGTCGCTTTCAATCCTTATAGAATCGTATGAAGTGAACTAAATCGTTCCGTCTCCCAGCTTTTCTCACCGACACTAAAATAGTAGCAGTAATAGTAGGAGTAATATACTACATATATGTTAGTACTACTATCACGTACGCACTGAACGGACCCTACATGTATAATTCTGCATACTAGGTATGCGCTAATTTAACAGAAGTAGATGTGAAAAACTTCGTGATTGGATCGACGCTAACCAGCCAATCAGAATTCGCGACACGCTCAATGCAACTTCTTTGTGTGTAGAAATCCTCACACACACCCTTTGGTCAATGAACTTCTGCCATGCATTGAGTCTCTGTTACCTAATAATGCAAATGTCATTGAGCGTTGCTACGGCAGCGAAGCAACTATGTTTATATTGATGCATATATTATATGGATGCAAATATTTTATGCTACCGATTTTTTCTTTAATAAATTTAAGTTAATATGGCCGGTGTGTCTTGTCTTCCTTTAAATAAAATTCTTTATCCAGATTTTTTTAATCCAAAACGAGAGTAAAAGGATGGGACACTGTAATGGTCAGTTGGTCACCATGATTGCTATACCTGATAATATAGTCAATCCAGCTTAGGTACCAAATCATGATTGCATCAATTTGCATCTAGCCCCCCCCCCCCCCTCCCGCCATTAGTAAAAATTTTCCAAAGGGGAGGAGGATCCCAATAGGAATTGTACATTTTGGAACAAGTTGCGAAAATAATCTAGAGCCTAGTTTGACCGTTGCCACAGTTAATCCTCTTTGCAATTCATCAAGGCCTATTGGCTTATTTATATTTTTTTATTTATCAAATTAAGAAAAAAAATATGAACAAATACGACGTATATCACTAATTCATCAGTGTGATGTATTCCCTAGGAGAGCTTATGGATTGTCCTGACAGTCTTACGTTTGATTTGATGTTATATATTTTAGCTGAGATCGTTGTTGTTAGAACTTGTAATTTAAATAATACATGCATGCGTTATATAAGATGCGTAGACATAAGAAAGAGGAACGTGGTCACGGCCTGCAAGTAGGAATAACGTTTCTCGCCTTAGTGTCACTTGACCACTCTTTTAACTAAATTTCGACTGTATATATGATCCTGCCCTTCTCATTCAGCTTATCCTTGAACAATATGGTACAATCTTTTAGCTCATTCATAAGACATACGTAAGTAAGGATGTTGCATCTGCATAGTAACAACTCTGGCACTTAGTTGCAGAGAAGACAGTAATTATTTATATTACATCACGTTCTTTAGTAGTGTATAGTTTCTCTCATGCGTGCACCGTCCTTTATTATTTTTTTTTCTTTTTAGATGATTAGATAATGTCGTTAGCTAAAATATTTCATTAGTCTCTCTAACCGCCTCCTTTTCATATGGCCTCATACACGAAAATCTCAAAGTTAACTCGGGTCTTGTAGTTAGATAACAAGTGTATTGACATTAAGGCCTGTTTCCCCAATTCCCTCTTCTTGATATTGTGTTAGCATCATATTAGACCGACTGATTACTTCGATCCTGGTGTTACGCTACCACCTAATGCATGTTTATTGTCAACAGAAATAACTTTCCTTTCGGCTACTCAACTACAATGAAAAAGCTGTTCACACGCTGTTGCTTCGCCATGGTAGATCCATCAGGAGTAGCTTTTTCCCGTAATCTAACAACAGGGTCTTATAGGGATGGGTTCCTGTGTAACAATATAATGGGGCTTATCAATAAAGAGAGAGAGAGAGAGAGAAAAAAAAAAAAAAACTACTAGTCTCTCCTCTTTCAACCAAAACTGATGTTCAATAACCTCCTGTGTAAACCGTGGTAGATATATTGTCGTGCTGAAGTCCAAAGGTTTAACGCGTAAATAAAGGATACGTGCAGCACGAAATGCTGTGACACCTCTGTGACACGTATATACAGTACAGGTTCGTGGCCCAATCCCTATCGTACGGAAGGTAGGTACGTCGCAATAGTCAGGAGAGAATGTCTTTCATACGCCAGGCCTTGTTGGTATGTGTTACAGCAGTGATCGTCGCGTTCGTAATCCCTGCTTACTTCAAGCCGTCTTATCCAGTACCAGAGATATTTGGCACTGTAGCTCCGGGGTTTGAAGAAGTCAGAGATGTATTCAGGTACAAACTCATTGAAATCCATTTGGTGTGTGTGCCAACTTATTTACCCTTCCTCGATCCCGTTAAGCCTCTTCATTTTACTCAGCTAGCAAGCCACCGGCGACCCACCGGCGGACTATCGGTGCCATATCGGCAAACCGCTTCATTCCCGACGTCGAACCGACGTCGGCGTATCAGCGGTGTTTAGACACCCGCTCTTCACCGGTTCGTCGGCGGCATGCCATTCTCGGTAACAGAGCGGTTTTCCACCGGAGGAGAAGGGGTACCCCACCGGCGGCAAATGATACGGTGTACCTCCGGTAGATAGAAGCCGGCATGCCGAATGTGAGAATGAATTATTGCATGAAATTTAGTTGACTTTCACCGTATAACTCGTAAAACTGCAATTTTAATTTGTTATAACATATTCAAACATAGTGCAAACCAGTGGCTTCATGACTAATACCTAATATGGAACTATTGTAGCCTCATGTACGTACGTCGTACTTTCTTTACTCTATAAGTATAATCGGCAACCATAACCTATTAGGCCTGAATTAAGCATGTGCTCTTCGCATTTTTCCTTTAAATGCCTAAACTTCTTTTGAGTTTCAGTTTCCTGTGAGCTTTCTATAGACACACTTGCAGTCATGCTATATTAAAGTACAACTTCATTCATACTTTTGTCTTATTTGTTACACATGCACTTTCTGGCCAATATTTTGTTTTTTGTAGTGCAAAATGCACTACGCAAAAGTCGAAATAATTACATGAAGATGCATCATGGATATTTATGATTTTAATTATATATTCATATTCATATTGCATCTAAATTGATGGGGTTAAACGTAATTAATCATTATTTACAGGATAATAAAAACACTCGGGGCCTAGCTAATTATTCATAGCGTTGGTAATTAGACACTTACACTGCATGAACAGGTGTTGTTTTACTGTCATTGTTTTGGGGTAAATCATTGAAAAAATGTGATCACTATTATTATTTTCTGATGACATTTGTATAAACACACCTGCGATCCTTCGTATAGTACCTTCTTCAACCTTTTGAATATTCACTTAATGTCTAGAAACTCCGCAACTAGCTAAGTTGTTAGTGTTCGGAATGTTCACATTGAATCAGGTGGAAACCAAATTTTGTCAGACCCCATAGGGAAAAAAAAAAAATGTTAAAAGTAAGGATGTAAAAAGGGAAGTATTACGACCAAAATATATAATGGCATGCCACCTCAGTATCGCCCAATATCTTACGGCAAACCGTCTTTAAACCATTGGGCCGACAAGGGTTCCTTCGGCGGTTCTATAACTCGCCATTTGCCGAATTCATGTCGGCGGCCGACACCGAGCAGGCTTCGGTGCCAAAGGTCGCTCGTCTTTAGACCAACTTTGGCTTGTTTGCTGGGATAGTCCAGCTGTTTCTAATTTCAGTGTTGTATGCAGTAGCACGTATTACAAAGTGATCGTAATGAAATTGTTTAATGAACGAGTTACCAACGATTGAAAATCACATATATCAATAACATGGTCATTTTGTAAATTTACACTTTTAAGAAGCAAGCCTTTAAAAATTTCACATTTCATAATCGGAGATTGTTGACGCCACACAGACACAACTACTTTAACAACCTTTGTATTTACTTACAATATTGGTTTTATGACTAGAAACAGTGCAATAGTTTAAATATATGGAGTTAATTTTTTAGGTGGATGTACAGTATGTTTAATTTAAAATTTCCTCTGGTGTCAAATGTTAATATTCAATTAGCAATAAAATTCCAAAAAACAACAAAGACATCTTCAAATAATTTCTCTTCACTAAAGACTTCTTTCTCCAAACAGCAATATTTCTAATTAGGAACAATATATCAGTATGGATTTTAAAATACCCCATAAAAACCAATTGCCCCCTTTCAATTACGAACTTTTCAATTTTGTATTAGTTATTTTGTCCATACGATACATAAGTTATGCTACCAAAAAAGGCATTTTGTATTGCCCTTCCAACAGACAAAACTATGAGGAAGGCTGGGACAAAACTGAAGCCGGATCTGCGTTTTCTGTTTACAAGGATGGCGAGGTAGTCGTAGATCTGTGGGCTGGATACGCCGACGCAGAGGCCAAACGACTATGGCGGGAAGACACCATGACGGTAATATATTCAACAACCAAAGGTGAGGGATAATCCTCTCAGGAAAGAGTGATGATATTCCAGTGCCCGTCAAGTTTAATATAAGTTACCCTGCCTCTGTATTTAGTTTCATAAATTAAAGGGAAATATGGCGTTTAGAATACACCAACATGACATACAAAAGAAATAGCTTTAGTCATTGTTAAACCATTCAGTCTCATCAATAAACATCTGCCAAAGTTTCATCTGCTCAAAACATTATGCATGTGATAAGTAACAGGAGATGCATTCCTAAATCGGGAAAACATACCAAAGTAAAAACCATTGTTGTTTTAAATTAGTTGACATGATTCCGGAATAATTGAGTAGTGGTATGCATTACTCTTACAAGGTTTAACAGCTGTGTGTTTAGCGATGCTGGTCGACAGAGGCTTACTTGACTTCAAAAAACCAGTGGCACATTACTGGCCAGAATTTGCTCAAAATGGAAAAGAAAAGATTACGGTTGAACAACTTTTGGAACACGAGGTAAGATGTTAAGATGTTTTGGTTGCACACTGTTTTATATTTTCTTCAATTAAGTTTGGCATGTGATCTAAAAGTTAATGAAAAGCACCATGACATATATCTGCCATTCCGTTTACAAAATTACAATTATTATCTCTCATAGAATTGATTGTAAGTGCTAAACAGTGCAAAAATGAGGTTTTCATGGGGCTGCATTCTTCTAACGTCTACGGATATCTTTCAGGCCGGGCTCGCCATGACCGATGAACCTCTTTCCTATGAGATTCTTCAGAATCACGAAAAACTTGACAACATTTTGGCTGCCACAAAACCCAAATGGGAACCAGGGACGACACACGGATATCATGGTATAACCATCGGACCATACGCAGACGCCCTGGTCAGAAGAGTGGATCCAAAGAGGAGAACAATTGGCCAATTCTTTGATGAAGAAATTAGCAAACCGTTTGGTACGTTAGAAACAAAACGGTATGATAAAATGTTGCTTTTTTTTGGAAAAATTCTCATCCTTAAAGTACTCAGCAGCATAGGCGTAGATCCCGGGGGATGGGGGGGGATATATCCCCCCAATATTTGACTAGGGGGGATGGCCAATGTAATCATCCCCCCCAATGTTCAGTCTACAGATACGTGTTTTTTTACTGACAAGTAAGCTACATTTATTCTCCCTTCATGATTAACATGACTCACGTTGTTCACCTACGTGTGTAATATAATGCTGTCTATGTAGGCTACGTTACATCAGAAGGTTTCAAAACTTTTTACATCATTTTCAAAACGTTTCGAGCCATGAAAGTCACATACTTTAAGTTTCTGTCATTTAAGCTGGGTAGTCATAGCCTCCCATATTCGCTGAAATATTGCAGACCGGTCCAATACAATTCGTTTAACCTTGGCGGGCTTCTACCGGAGACGTGCCTGCCCGACGGAGAAGAATTACACTGTGCAGGCTAGTTGTTTTAGCTGCATCCTGTTTCACTCCTTGCGACTCTCCCTCCCATGCAATAAATTACCTAGTGATGTACTCAAATGATGTCTTTTTAAAAACGGAACCCAGAGCTGTGAACCGTAATGCCTTACACGATCAATTAATTTTTGACCGATGCATGGTCTCATATCAGTAAATAGCTAATTTTTATTAAGAATTATTACCACAAAGGGTACGTCGGGCAAATTCTGTCGTCCTTAAGACAGTGAATGGCACCAAGTAAGTTACTTTCGTAAATATCGATGGGGTTATTTTCGTAAGGAAATCTCCAGTCTCCGTTTAATCTCTGTGCGTTTTTCCATGGTTGCAAGTATTTTAAATCGATTTCAAGTTGTTTGAGGTTGTTAGAATAATATATGATAAAGCCATATTACAACACTGTTCTAACGTTTTGCTATGCAATCCGTCACAATCCTTTTTACAAACTCAATTTATTTACCGATATTTGATGATTTTTTGGCAGGAATGGATGATAATTTGGGAACTATATCATCTCATTCTGTTAGGTTGCACAAAAATTCCAGCTTAAGTTTTATGTATTCATAGGTATGTCCTTTGCATCACTTTCATGAATAAAGTTGAAAATTTTCTGGTTATCTCCAGCCAACTTGCAAGTCATGTAATGGTCTTCGAACTCAATTTTTTGTTACCGGGGATAACCCTGAGTTGATACCTGCCTTTTAAAACTTAACGGTACATCGTTGCTCTAGAATTGTTCAATTTCAGTCCTCCAGTGCAACTTGATAAAGAGTTTTGTGCTCAAAAGAGCCTTTCCTAAGCGTATAATCATGTCAATACCCTACAACATTACCTCTGTATTTTACCCCTTAAAGCAGTCTTCCTGGGGCCTCTGAGGCGTTAAAACCCAGGAGCTTCCGGGGGCCTCGCCCCCTGGACCCCAACCGGGGCTTTGCCCCTGGAACCCACCAGGAGCCCTAAGGCGGACCCCTGGACCCCACCCCTTAGGGGCTTCGCGCTCGCCGTGCACGCTTCGCGTGCACACATCATCCCCCCAATGTTGAAAAGAAATCTACGCCCCTGCTCAGCAGTGGGATCATATTCCTATATATAAAATCTGTAAAAAAGTCTTGGGTCTTCATTTTTGTTTGTGCATGAAAATGGAAAATAAATCGAATCAAGCGATGGGGATATTACCTAGTCCTGTTTGTGGTTAACATGCCATTCAATTTGACTAAAGAGAGTAGATTGCACAATTGAACACTTATACACTGAAGTGACTGGGTTAAATAATGCACAGTTTATCCAAAAGTTAGCCTACCTCCTGATGAATTACGAAATAAAATCTGAAGAAGATACTTCATGTAATTATTTTCCATAGTTTTATTTTACTGATTAGTGAGTAGCAGTGGTTTTGTTGTAAAGAAAACATTTTATGTAAAAAACATTCATGTAACGAAAGAGTCAAATAGATCGAAGTTTGCCGGTCTTATCATTTCGAGTGACGTCACCTATTATGTCAATATTTTTTTATTGCAATTATTTTTCCATTTCAAACCTGTTGCAGATCTTGACTTATATATTGGAACCCCTCCTGAACTCTATTACCGTTTAGGAAGATTAATCAACATACAGGCCGGATTCTCCGATATCGTTTATGCTATTAGTAACAGTCAACTAGTAAGAAACGCCGTGTTTGGACATTTCTTTGTTGGAGAATGCGCTGATCTAAACAAGATGATGGTAGAATCATGTGGAAAGTATCTGTGAGGTTGGTTTTCGACGAATAACGTTTTGGCAAATTTTGACGGAATCACCACATTAATAATTGAAAATATTTTACTTCAACCTTATCATTACATCTTCAGATTGCCTTTAATTTTGCAACAGATTGCAGGAAAATGTGTTTATACATACGACAACAATTTATTGCATAGAGTCAGGTATTAAAATTAAAGCAAATTATGTGACACACAACTTTTTCAAAATTACAAAATAAAGAAAATACGAATTGGATAAATTAATGAGTATTGACCATATTGCCATTGCATTTACCTCTTTACTTACTAACAGTTTGAGCGACTCGCTGATCCACATACCATTAATATAGAAGTAGCATCAGCAAACGGTGTAGGTACAGCTAGGTCACTGGCAAAGCTGTTTGGAATACTCGGTAATGGCGGAAAACATGGAAACGTAACCTTGATTTCGAAGGACATAATTGACGAATATGCAAACGACAAAAGGATTCCGACACCAGATTTAATGTTGTTTAATCACCCAATGAGATGGAAGTACGCAATGGATATCATTCCTCAGGGACCAGACGTAAGTAGCAAATGACACTTAATTTTAACTTGTTCGCGTTTTGTGTTTACACAACTATTACAAAAAGATGCAAAGGATCAGAAAGAACTTTGAAAATGATGTTTTATGATCGTGTGATCTATATCTTTTGCATGTTTTTCTTTTTTTCCCCCTTTTATTCGAGAATATTTTACTGTTTTGTGATATTGAAAATAACAGTACATTGTATGAACAATGTGGCATCCGAGTCAATGAGCATTGATTATACTAATAAAAACTTACTTTTTTATTTATTTCTTTACTATTCAAGATATTAAGTACCATTTTAGAATGCTATGAATAGCCAAATTTGAATACGAACATTCATCATGATACATAAGTGAAATCACTTGTTACCAGTAACTCATATATATTTAGTGAATGGTTACAAGCCAATGGCGATCTGCTTTAGGATTGTCTTGATATTGAATCGTGTTAATTGTTTCCCTTAAAGCAATATTACCTCGACGTGTTCTTGTTATACAGCTTCAGCCAGATATGCAATCCAAGCTTACAAATATGTGTCTGTTTAAAGAAGAAAACGAAGAAAAAAAAACAAATGTTATTTATCCCTTCATGGATGTTATTGGCGAGGATCCTTATATAAAATGAAACAAGACGAACTAAAAGAAAACAAGATTGTTAATATCAATGTCAGATGTCCCAACAGTAGAGGGTGAACTTCCAGTCGATATCGTATTTTGTTTATCTTTTAATCAAAACTTTTTATATATCTTTATTCAAAATTTTATTTAATTTTGTAGGATTATGAAATTTAGTATTAAGATTATTTTTCACAACTTGATTAATGACGTGTTTTTTTTTTTTCTCAACAACGAAAGAAGTGTCTGAAAATTAGCCGATACAAGACTCCGTTTCTCCTTCATTTTTATTTTCTAATTGCAGAAGATGAATCTGTTTGGTGCTCCCGGAGCAGGTGGTCAAATCGGTTACGCTGATCCTAATAATAGACTGGGTTACGGTTTCGTCAGTCGCTACATGTCCCCTTTTGGTCTTCAACTGTTAGATCCACGGATTCAGCGACTCGTGGAGAGCGTGAAAAAATCAGTCGAAAGTCTAAAGTGACTAAAAGGAGAGAAAATATTAGGAATGTGAAGGATGATTAAAATTAGATGTAGTCGCCGCTCCATCAGTGTATATTTGATTTATAAGACCTGATTCTTCTTATCTCTAGGAGATGAAATTGCTACGATACTCTTAAAAAAAGCCCCTTTAATCCTTTATCTACCATTTCATAACAAGGGGCACCATCTCCAAATATTAGACCATGAATCATAAAACTTTAGATTGTATTTCTCTCCCTTGTTATCAATTGAGCTTCAAAGAAGACCAGTGCTTCTTCAAACAGGCTAACATTTAGAATAGGAACCATAATTATTTCAAGATTATTATTTTAATATGTACTCAGATGTGACATGTGAACGTCTATATGAATCACCGACTCAATCACCGTGGTTACAATAAAGAATACGCAATTTGAAAAATGTGACATTTCACTATGATATGGTACGGAGACGTGTTTACAGGCACTGGTGAACACCACTGTATTGATCGCATTGATAAGCGTGGCACTAGTGTGTACTCACAGAGTTCCTGTAGAAAGTGTTATTAGTTCATCGTTGGTCAATGTTCCTGTGGTTGGGCAGGGATACTGTTTATTGGAATTTAGAATTTTTGGACTAAGGTGAACATTTTTTCTAGCTTATACGGTCATGTCATTCGTCACAATAAATTGTCCTTCAATTAATCATAATTAACCTCCTGATTTAGCCCTTTTCCCCTAATTTAAATAGAATAGAAAACAAAAACAAATGTGACTGTCACACACAACACTCACTCCCTTAGATAGATTTGCTGGTGGAACTAATTGCACTGTAAAAAATGTCTGTAAATTTACAGAAAATAAAACAAAGAAATAAATTAGAATTACAGAAAGTTTCTGTATTTTCTGTAAATTTACATTTTACAATTTACATTTTTAATAGTGTGGAAGTCTTACTTCCTATTTCTACTTTTCCAAATTCCAGAGTAAGTATGCCTAATGGCGCCTTAGGAAGAGATCGGTGTACTCACCGCTTCCCCGCAAACGGTTCGCCGTCTACTCATTTGTGCAAATTAATCGAAGGTTTATTTTCCCGAATCCGAAGGCCATTACAGCCAAAAAATGGTAACTGATCTTCATGCTGAAAAAAGAGAAATAGTTCACAGTTTCGTACTTGTAAGTTCATTTAAAGTACTACTGTTCCAGCTGCGAGACTTTTGAGAATCTAACGTTGACGGTGCTGTACTAGCGACTGCTGTTGTACCAAATGGAAAGGTTTTAATTGGCACAATATATCTACTTACCGGTGTTTAAGAATACAAAATAACTCGATGTTGTCAGGTTGTTATGACCTCCAGCGGCTTTCAGACTTACCATAAAGTATGTTACCATTGCTCGTGGTTTCACCACTAGGCCTACACGAAGATATCCGGAAGAAAGCTGGATGGTATATATGTTAAAAATGTTGCTTGTAGAACTTATGAATGGGCACATTGATTGTTTCATTCACCTTATGAATACAAATCAGTTTAGCTAAGTTTTTCATACCCACAGAAAGTTACTTTAATAGTGACCTCATTGCAAGATAATATATTGCAAACATAGTATTTCACCTCCAGAGGCGTCATCCAATTTGAAATATGGGGGAGGGGCATCTTTGACTAACTTGACAGAATCGAATGATCAACGCTACCCCGGCAGGAGCTTACGCATTATGCTTTTTTCCTGAAGGAATTGCTGTATAATCGGAGGGCCGCAAAAGAGTTAGCACATAGCGTCAAGAAAATTTTGGGTTTTAAAAACTCTGGAGAATGGTTAGATCCCCCTAGATGGTCGGGAAACGGCCCTTCCTGGGCGTCCTGGTCTCCATGTATCTAGCCTTTAAAATAGGGCATAGGTGTTTTCAATTTATCAATTAATAAGAAAAACATTTTATGGAATACTGGAATTTTGATTGCTCTTATCCAGAATAGTCATGCTATCGTAATCTTCTGCACTTAATTCAACAGATTTTACTTTTTGATAATAACAGGGTTTTGTTTCTTCCTCTTGAGAAATTTTTAACCATAGTATGTGATCTTAAACAAAGTATGGTGCAATGTTTTGCAACTATTTTAATCAATTTTGAAAATTATGATTTCAGGAAAGTTATTCTAACATTTTTGTATTCTCACTGAATAAATTTGTTTATTTGTTTGCTACAACCGTCGATGACTGCATGGCAATGTAGAACTCGTTCTTTTACCGGTAAATTTCGAAAATGATAGACAAATCAAAGACTGAGAAACAAAAAAAAAAACAAAAAAAAACACAAAAGTATATTGATAGATGGGGAGAGCATGAGAAGAGTGATCGTTGGTCTAGATCTGTGAGATGGTTGTAAGGGAGGAGGTGTCTCCATAGACTTTTGAGGAATTTTCCACCTAATTGCTAAACCTAATGCAGTACTTGGCTTCTTGTAGTCACAAAATATGCTGGACTGAGATATGAATATTCCTACTAAAATTGTCATTTAAAATTTTGTGACTATCCTCAATCCCAGATTGAAATATGAGGAATTCAAATGGAATTTCAGGTTTAGGCTTTTTTATTTCAATTGCAAGGTAAGTTAGGTAACCTCCAAATCTGGTACAATGGTTGATCTGGTTATGTAAACAAAAAAAATGTGCTGGACTATATGAAAATTTCTAACTGGTAACATCTTCCGGATATCCTCGCTAAACGCTTTTTCTTTTATTTAGGGGGAGGTGGGGACGTTCTCTCGTCGTGGACGCCTTGTGTGAAAATGGACGATTCCTTTACCCATACGCACACACACAATCACCAACTGCATTTTCACCTCACGTATTTCTTCTTGGGTAATTTGAAAGTTAAGTGGTATATCGATGAGGCGGGAACGTGAGCTTGGCACAGTGTTTTTGCTCACCATGAGGACGTCTCCGTTATTTTTTTTTTTTAGAATTTAAAATTTTGTCTTTCCGAATTTCGCTTCGGCGAACATTTAAAAGACTTGTAAACTTAGAAGAAAGCAATTATAAAATCAGTCACGGTAAATAAGACTTTACCATGCAAACTCTAAATTCATCGACTTGATAACTGCCTTTCTAAACGTTACCGTTACTCCACGTAAGGTAAGGAGAAAATAGGTTAATATTCTTCGTTAATTCCGATCGAGTTGCTATAAAAGAAACAATAAGTAAACAATCGACGGATGTAGGCCTATCTGTCGTAACTTAGTTTCGATAGCCGAGGTAAGCCAACCCGTTATCTTCTGTTCATTAACATAACAAGGCCAAACAATCACATGCGCGCGAAGGGCTTAAAACGTTTCAGCATTTGGCATGTGTAGATGAGTCCAACGTGGTATACGAACACCGTTGTCCCTCGTCTACCCCCAGGATTGACGTGCATATCCCACACTCATGGCAGATTTAAACATCTGTTTTCTAATGCACTGTTTCAAAACTAAATTTTCTACTGCACTCAGTGTGTTGCATATTTTTCTCTTCGTGCCAGCCCTAGGTAGGGACAGATCGACATAGGGACAGATCGACCCTAGGAACAGGTCGACATAATGTCATAATAATCTTCACTCACAGGTCTGTCCCCACCACCCCCACCTTCCCCCTACCTAGTTTCTCTTTTTTCGTAAGCGTCATACACAATCCTCTCAACTGTAACTCGATTTAAGACTTCGGCTATCATACTGTCTGCCGACACATCTTAGCCTGTCTTGATGCTCAGACAACTATTGAAACAACGGTTCACATGTTCCGCTGTAATCAGTGACCTATGAACCTTTCGTTGTAACCATGTAGACGTTAGCCTTCATATCCACGTGCAACATTCCAACAGGGTCTCGTATAAGAGGTGAGTTTCCTGTTTGACTAATCGTGTTATCGACTATATAAACAGATGTAGTAAGGTTGCTTCCAGCAAGAAATGTTGATGTGCAGTTAAGTGCCTAGCAAGGCGTTGTCGATACTTCGTTTTGTGTAAGTCTGATGTCCAACATGTTAATACAGACTGAAGTGCGACACCGAGCACCGCAATATGCGTTTAATAACTAAACATAGGCTATATAACAGGGGTTCTTGCACAAATTGCTGCCACACGGGAAGTACCTCACCGTTGTATTCCTACCGTTGTTACCTCAGGGGGGAATGTCTTTTATACGCCAGGCCTTGTTGATATGTGTTACAGCAGTGGTGGTCGCGTTCGTAATTCCTGCTTGCTTCAAGCCGTCTTATCCAGTACCAGAGATATTTGGCTCTGTAGCTCCGGGGTTTGAAGAAGTCAGAGATGTATTCAGGTACGATATCGATCTCATTACTTTTTGTCAACATAGCCGTACATCCTCCATCTCGTTTAGGCTACCACTTGCTAGTTTCAGTAAAATGAATGCAGTGGCACTTAAGTTAGTATGCGTGATGCAGTTTGTGTACGTCTGTGTTTGGCAAGTGTGCGCAAAAGTACTGCTGGGAACAGAAGAATTTTGCTACGTTTTATTTTTTATTCAAATTCTATCCTCGTCAAAATATTGCTGCCGTCTCAGTACATTGATAAGAAATAATCCCATAAATACACATTTTATGCATGCTTATGTTTATGCAACCCCCAAATTAGTGGTCAAATCCGTCTACTGCTTTGTTTGTTATAACCGATTTTTATTGTGCGTATTTATTTTGTGAAAACTGATAATCCCGTTTATCAACTATTCATAGACTATAGGGCATGCAGTCGAAAAGGCTTTAAAACTCGAGAGATCCCGCACTCAATTGCAGCACATTAACGAGAACGAAACCGTCAATTTATGTCAATTGAGCTGAGAAAGGACGCAACTTACAATTGTGGTGTGTTTGTACTGTTTTCGCGAAAATTACGAAGCCCACCGCTAGTATTGCATTGTACGATCATTTAACGAATGGCAATGAAGCGAACGGGGAAATGGATGAAAATCTTCCAATACGAAAAAGTCTGGTTCTGCACACAGCTGCACATTGCAGTGACAGCATATAAATAAACTGAATATGGCTTTGGAGTACTAGGACAATGCTGAGTGAGTTTCCACTATGTGGGACCAGTGACAACATGTGAACCCAACTACGAACTGTAAAATACATCCATCACACACTGCAAAAAAAAAGAAAAAAAAGATGGCCAATCTTTTTCATCAAGAACTCTAACTTTCTGTTCGTATTTCATGTCACCTAAGACTAATAAGTCGTATCTCAAACCTTATATCTCAGCTTACCTGACATGCGGTCTTGTCTGTCTGCTTGTCTTCACGTTCATGAAGATGGCTTTCATGATGCGCATGTAAAAGCCCTACCGGAGGCTGTAAAAGATGTGCTAACTTTAAGCAGTTCTTGTAACATTCAACAGTGGGGAACATGAGTTATTTTTCATAAAAAAAGAAATAGGTCATCTTCCTTTTAAATTGCAAATTGTATTATACAATTATGGTGTTAAAGAGTACACGGTATTTTCGGACTATCCTTAAACACATATGTTTAATTATGTAATATGTGACAGTCCATGTCTGAGTACATTGCACCCATAATTTTCATGTACCACATTCTATTGAAGAAACGTTTTAAGTAAGGGTGGTGGGAATGTCCCCCGTGGCAGTCACATGTCTTGCATTTGCTTTCATGGAAAGTCAGACATAAAGTGTCACAAATATAGTTCACAATAATTAACATAAACGATCAATCACAATTTGTATAATTTTATTCTTTGTTCTATTATTATTATCCTATACGTTGAATGTAAATGTCTCGTTCTTTCCCTTAGCTTTTCCAAAAGACAATAATCGACAGCTGATCACATGACTGACAGGTTATGTTGTAATGATGAAATAGAGAGAAATATAGCAGACATGGTTCTCCACATCACTATAAGCTAGTGGTGCAGCTACAGGTGGCAACTGTTCCTTTCCCTCTGCTACGAGAAAAATAAGGAAATTTGACATCTAAAAAGTTAGCATTCTTGGAGATATATTCAGATGCATCTAGCATCAAATGAAGCACCCTTCCCCATCTACAGTATTCCACCCTCCTCACAGGCTCAGACCAGCTTATATCCGTAATCCCCCTTTTCAAATCGAAATCGAGTCAGAAATCTGCCCCCCCCCCAAAAAAAAAAACTATCCTATAGTATCTACACCACTGCTATAACCCTACCCTAGTGACTCGCATCTCTCAATTCCACAAGTGCAATATGTTCCTTATCTGAAAGTTAAAAGTGTTAATGTTCTAGTCTAAGTTAACTGACCAAACAATGCAACATCATATACAGTAATACTGGTGTAACATCTCCTAGCAATTACTTATGTCCACTCAGCCATAAAACAATGTGTAATGCTGTGAATGTGGAAATGCAATAGGACACAACATTCAAAAATATAATATGTTGCAAAACCCTATCCTTTTTACTCTAGTGTTAAACTCATCAGCATCCTTTGTAACAGTTTATCCACCCTCATGAATCATAAGTAAATATGGCTGTTTTCAAAATCAATAGTTGATAAAAGTCCCCAAGTTATTCTCTTGCTTTAATACAGTATGCCAATAAATACTAAAATCTGGGAAGTTTCCATAAACATCAAGTAAGTCATCTGTCAGTTCCTGCAAGATCCAACGCCTGCATGTCCATCAAATGTTCAAATCAGACTAGAGGAATCAAAAATATTGATATTTTTACAAGGTGATCTAAACAAGACAATGGTTTGGGTATTACATGAAACCATGTGGATTGCATCTTCATGTACAGTATGCTCTAAGGTGCCATTGATCCATAAGCATTTTCACATGTACCCCTTTAGCTTTACTCTGCAAGAAATAATAGAACATGTGATGGAGGGAATTGTTTCCTGCATATTCCTGAATCAGCTTGATCTTATAATCATCAACCATTTTTACAATTACACCTTGCATGTTGGAACATGGGTGAGAGGTTTCCAGCACATCACCCCTTCAACTAGGTCTTTACCACCTAGTATGCTTTTTTAACACTGCATGTTGAAACCTGAGGAAGAGGTTCCCAGCACATTCCCATAAACTTGGTCTTTACCAGCTACTTTTGAGCTCTTTACATGTTGGAACCTGGGGAAGGGGGAGAGGTTTCCAGCACATCACCCCATCAACTAGGTCTTTACCACTTAGTTTAAAACATGTTACAGCAACATCTCATCCCACCTTACTCTACTGAAACAACTTTACATTCAGCTGAAACAAAATTATTCTTCAGGCACCTCAAATTCTCCCGGATATTGTTCACCATCATATCCATCATTACTGGCTTCATCTTCCTCAAAAGCTGGGTATAGTGTAGATTGGTTCTGGCAACTCTTACATGAACACATATCCAACTCTAGAGCAGCAGTCTTCAAGGTTTGCTGATGGATTGCATTTTGTCTTCTTACATGAACATGCTCCAGGAGGATGTTGATACTTGTTAGCCCAGGCCTAGGCTTATGTTAAATAACTCACAATGTGGCTGTTCGTTCGCTGAGGCTAGGCTTATATTTTTTGTAACCGAAGCTTACCATCGGTTCCTATTTTCCTTTGTGAGGCTTTCCTTTTGGTCTCCAAAGCAAGTGATCGTTTCTGTTTTGAATTGTCAGTGAAATACTGGTAACATCTTTTATGGTATCGACCGTCTCGATGTATGGTTAGGCCAACTTGTTTTGACGAAGTATCAGACTCATATTAACATAGACTTCGCCGAATTCTTTCACGAAATTTCTTCCTATTTCTGCCTGACAGCCTCCTAAACCTTTCCACACGTGAACTCACTGTAGATACTTCAACCATGTGTCTTGTTGAAATATTCAAATATCGCCAGAAACCACAAAATATGGGCAAAACACTTCATCTCTCTTCACAACCACTGCATCATTGCTGACAAACCAAGTTTACGTCACGTACTTACAGTACAAGCTCTCTGATTGGCTGAAAAAAGTGCAACCTACCGAAACGCTATCAGACAGTACATTTGATTGGTCAAATTATGCCAATTTTTTTGTTTAAAAAAGCTATCATTTTCTTCTGTTTCTCTAAAATGTGCAACTTCTGCACGCGGGATCGACCAGATTTGTCAATACTTATCAAAAAGAAACTGTGTTGTGCTTCAGTTAGGTTTTCCCATGAGGTGGGTCACAAAAAAGAAAAAAGAAAAAAAAGAAAGTTTCATCTCCCATAGTTTTATGAAGACATTCCTTTCTTAAGTATTGTGCACAGCAATCCGTACGTACCATGCACAGAACTGAAAGGCCGTTGGCCCTTGTTTGACGGGAGACAAATTAGTCGACTTGGAAACCTGTATTTGGGGGTACAGGTAAGACTTTAGAAACAACAATCGCAATGTTTGTTTTTTCTCTCTCTCTCTCTGAATGAGAATAAAAAGGATACAAGAGGGTAATCCACGGAGTTGCATCCCATCCCTGTCGTTGTCCTTAATGATTAACACTCAGACATGTATGTATTACAGTCAATCGAGTTTGATCGAACACCGTACCCGGCACTTTCGGCACTTTCGTATACACACACGCATCTTTGCACATTTTGACCCCCCCCCCCCCCCAATGAGGGTCATTTTGAGTACCATACCACATTAAGTCCAAAATGTCTCATATATCAACCGTACACAATCTTACCATGGCTACTGTTGCTACGGCAACTAACATCCATAATACGTTCTAGCACCCCAAAGCAACTATAATATCTCATCCCGTACATTAGATGTAAAGGGATGAGATAACAAAAAGACGTACATAGTGAGTAACGCGTTGTTTGCTAAGTGTTAACAAAATCATCTTCTGTTTTACTATACCCCGTTTTTGTCTCTTTAATATATTAATAAGGCAAAATTATGAAGAAGGCTGGGATAGTGCCGAGGCTGGCTCGGCGTTCTCTGTTTATCAAGAAGGCAAGAAAGTAGTCGATCTCTGGGCTGGATATGCCGATCAAGAAGCCAAAAGACTCTGGAGGGAGGATACCATGTCTATTATATTCTCAACAACGAAAGGTAAAAAAAAGAATAGGGTTCACGGGAATACGAAAAATTTCAATGGGCTTTCCAGGAGCATGGTGGAATAATTACATGTCCAGGATTAATCTTCTATTCATTAGTCCCTCGTTGTGGAACAGGATAGAGTAATTTATTTTGATACCGAGGTTTGGAATGAAATGTTACAACGTGGGATGTGATCACATCATATTACCCAGCTATGATGGAACTGAACTATATATAACGTGACAGATGAATGATCACAGAAGGGGATAATCGCTTGGCAGGAAAGAATACCAGTGCACGCTCTTTTAGGTGGACAATACGAATTAATCAGAGTGTGACTCTCTTTTATTCTGTGTTTTCAGCAGTCTCTCAAATTATACATCAAATGCAGACCACAACTTTATGTCACCTATTAGAAGTTTGTTTACTATCTATATAGTGTTCACTTCTTATGGTTATCGCCGATGTATGCGATATTGCACAAAACTATTATCAAGTTGATTACACAACTACGCATAAATGGATGTGACTTAACTGCTACCAAGTGGTTACAATCAATGTTTTCTTTCAGGTCTTGGTGCACTTTGCATCGCTATGCTGGTTGACAGAGGTCTTATGGATTTCAAGACACCTGTTGCTCATTATTGGCCGGAATTTGCCAAGCATGGAAAAGAAAATATTACTGTTGAACAGTTGCTGGAACACGAGGTTTGCTTTAATATATTCTGTAAAAAAAAAGGAGTAAACGAGACTGTTTTAGTCGCTGAATTAAAAAAAACATTAAAGTGCTCACTGAATTGATATATGCTCTATTTTGTGACGAACAATGCTACAGGAAATCATTGCATGCTAATAGTTGTAACTCATCCCGATACCTAGTGTACAGCTGGGGGGGGGGGGGGGGGGTACTGTACTCCGTTGAGCGGTTTAAGTCTCCAAAAAGACACTTCAATATGGTAGCTCACCTTACACCCTTTGCAGTATTTACCCGAAACTTGGCGGTCAGTAGTCCCTATTTGGGGGTACCTCTTGGCATAAAAGTGACATGGCTCGGGATTACCCACTAGGGGTAGGGGTGAGAAGGGGGTTCGAATGTGTATTTTGTGTGTGTGTGTGTGTGTTCATGTGAGTATGTGCGTGCAACAGAAAGGATGTCACGATCTCTCTTTAAAAATGTTGATGATGTCAACAGGTCAAAGGTCACGAGATTCAAAGTCAAATCGGCAAAAATGCTCTAAAATGTGTCACAATCCCCTAGACGGTAAGTTAGATAATTTCAAACTCGGTGGGTAGGGTATGTCGTATAGTGTCCGGCAGACCGATGACGTTATGGGTCAAAGGTTATGAGAAAAAAAAATTTACATCATCTATACCAGTGAATATTCTAGAGTTAAAAAGATACTATATACTGAAAAAAAAACAAACAATTCAAGCATTTTTTTTTTTAAATATTGATGACATCACCAGGCTAAGGTTACGTGATTGAAGTTTTAATTGGCAAAGGTGCGCTGAAAAGTGTGTCACTATCCCCTCCTTGACGTACGTTGGATAAACTTCAAACTAGGTGAGTAGGTGTCTGGGTATGATATGAAGTGTCCACTCGGCCGATGACGATGTAGGTCAAAGCCAAAGGTCATGGTTACTATTTTTAGCGTATAACACAGTGTGTTAAGAGCTGGTGTGAACATGGTGAGAATGTAAGCATGATATGAACATTACCTTTGAATTACTTGCATTTTCATGAACATGACATGGTTTTTCGACCTATGCAACCAGGTTTTAGGCTGTGTGATTATATCTGATAGCAATGTCATTTTCCATGCATTAGTACCTTCACCTCAGAATGTTTTTACAGCGTAGCGTATAAAGTCTACTACACAGTTGTATAAGATATCGGGTTGTTTGCGAATTGTGAGGATAATACTGGAGGGCGCTTTTCAGGGCATTCAAAACATCCAGAGCGACGGCGCGTGCAGATCTGAAGAATAGTTTAACGCGGGCCCATTTCTAGGAAATTTTTGTAATCACGCTCGATTTTTGGGCACGTCATGTACGCAAATGCAGGTATTTGTGCCTTTCGATGCATATGCGTTCTACTGCTAATTCACTTAACGATGTAGCACTGCAATACACCGCGTAAGCGTCGAGCGGCACAGATGCGCATGCATGCCCATACAAATTGCCTAGCTATGCGTCAAAAGTATTCCCAGAAAACGCGCGAGAGCATTCCGCACACCCCATCACTGTGGGTCCTTCACGTGCCGTGAAAAATGAGTTGAGGTAGCATACCCCTATTAATTTTCCCATTGACTTACACACTAAATCGCAAAAGTAACGTGGTCTCTAAAGCCTTGTAGAAGTTTTCAACAGATATAAGCTACCACTCGTTACAAAACTGACACATTGGCCGTTCATGGCTTTTCCAATTTTCCGTACCTTAGCTGGTTAGATTTTCTGCTAGAGGCCTTCGACGTTAGCACACCTTGTCTTTGGGACCAAATCACACATCGCCTCCAACGATGATGCTCCGCCACCTAAGAATCCATAACTCTCTAATTGTTTCAATTTCCTCCATTTTCACAACACGTATACTTTAACTGGCCTACTTCAATATGCAATCCACAAAAGGACCCATCTTAAAGGGTAAAATACCATAAAAAAAGTTGCCCAAATGTCCCTAAAAGGGACTTTCACCGACGGCGAACAAAATGCGGAGGGATCTCCAAATTCTATATAGGGTATGCTACCTTGAGTTACTCGTGGTTTAATATTTGCGTGGCTTAATATTGTCTTCACAGTGCGTAAACATCACGAGGTGAACATTCGTGCAGTAGATCTGTATATGTATACGTTGTAAACATTTACTGAGTAAAGGTATTATCAACGCAAGGGAAATGAGGTTGTTACCAGACGTAAACACTCGGCACAGAACTGGTTGTATATGTTGAAATACCTGTCATATTCATGGAACGGCAAGTATGTACAATACTACCAGCACATAACACTGTATTATGCGTTACAGTAATCATGACCTTCATCCCTGAACTGGGTGCATACGCTGAAATACCGTGTCGCATTGATGGTGTGACACGGTATTTCAGCCAGTCGGACACTACATTTCACACCCACCAACCCACCAAGTTTGAAGTTTTATGGATTATCGTCTAGGAGGAGACCGTAAGGCGGACTCTCTTTTAAGTGTTATTTTCTGCGAACTTAAACCTCAAATAAGTACAATACCTTCTCCCTTTATATTGCGTGTCGAGATGAGATAATAAAAAAGACGAAGAAAGAGGAAAATGATTCAAATGTCCTTTACTAATATTTTTCAAATATCCTTTACATTAGGATGCCAAAAAATACATAAAAAGAAAATTATTCAAATAGATCAATTTAAAAAAAAAAAGAACAATGGAAATCAATTATGCTGTAGTGAGGTGGATATGTAGTGCAAACAGTTCTGATCCCAAAAATGTATGATTAGTTCGTTATTTACAATGAATAGTTATGTCATGATTGTTTTGATAACTTTTCCATTTTTCATTTAATTTAATTTATTCAATCCAGTATAAATGTAACATTTGTAATGAGAAGTTACAAGATAAAGACATAACAAGTAAAAGTTTAAAACTATACAAGGATACCATTATATGAACATACGGAAGTGCTTATGGTGCATAAAATGATAAATGGTCTACAACAATCATTCTTTGCGTTTGGATTAAATGAATAATGAGGCACGAAATTTCTGAAAACGTCTGTTCTGTACATTGGCAAAATGTGACCATTTGTCATTTTTTTGTTTGGTTTACATAGTGCAGGGTACAGTGGGTAATTTTTTGTCATTCTCAAAAGTTCGTTGAAATATAAATTCAAAATAGAGGATGTATATTTCAGAAATTTGATAAGTTCATCTTTGTCTTTTTGTGATACAGCATGATAACAAAACAGACACTGGGTAAATTAGGTGTTGTAAAATGATGGCATTAAAACATTTTCTGTAGCATTTCGATTAAAAAGTGACACATATGAGCGCGGCTAGCTACTATAGAAAAAACTTTAGTTAACATCTTTGTCATGTGGCAAGAAGAGGATAAAGTGTTATCTATACAAACACCTCAGTTTTCATTTACGAAGTTCTAGGCGCCTCTGACCCTTTAACAATGATACATTGCGTTTTGTACTGTATAAGACTTTCCTGTTTTTTAGTTTTTGTTTTGCAAATGACAATTTCTTTGATTTGGTTGGATTGATTTGGTTGGATTAAGAGTTATTAATGATTTGACTTAATTTAATCCTATCCTCAGGCTGGATTAGCGATACTAAATGAGCAGATGACATTCGATCTGATGAAAAACAAAACAGCCTTGGATAAAGTTCTGGAAGACACAAAACCAGCATGGGAGCCGGGTACAAAACATGGATACCACTCAATATCAATTGGTCCTTATGTTGACGCCCTTGTACGTAGAGTTGATCCTAAGAAACGGAGTATTGGGAAATTCTTCAACGAAGAAGTTCACGAACCGTTCGGTAAGCTTGTCAATAACTTATTTACCTGACTGTAACCTGATTTTATTGATGATCGTCTGTTTCCCGATATCTGTAATTAATTAAAGTGACATAACCCTCGTAATACTTTATTTAAATAGATTGCTCTTGTTAGGATTAAGGTTAGGGTTAGAATCACACTGTGCTTTCATTTTATGAGTACTTGGAACAGATTAACTCATATATACTTTAAGGTGGCTTACATTTTTATGCTTTAAGTTCGCGCAATGTTCTTCTTTTTTTTTTATTCATAATGAATTAATCTAGGCATCGATGCGTATATCGGTGTTCCTTTGAACCAGAGTCACAGAGTAGCGCGATTGGTCATGGTCGATGGCTCACCATCTATGATCTTTTACGCACTACGAAACAACCACCTATCACGTAAAGTCATATTAGCTCCTCTTACGGGAGGTTGCAAATTATATACTGAAACAGCGACGAACTGCGGTGAGGTTTGTGAGGTATGGCAAAAATGTTCCTCAATGACTGAATTAATTTGAACTAACTTCAAATAGTAGTGTAAGATTTATCCAATATTAATAAGGTCTGTGTTAGTTTGGCTCTAGCCGCAAACCATTTTTTTTAATGCATGTTAAGATTTAATTCCTTAGATTGATTGATTTGCTTGTTTAATGAAAATGCTGTTGACTGTTCGCTAACCTAAGTTCACGTACCCTAAAAGATTACAGAGTTAATCCGGCGGATACGATTTTATTTGTGGAACATAGCACGTCATATTTCTGTCCACCACATATTGTAATTATTTAATGTAAAAAAATAAATAAAATTGTGTGGATATCTCCAATCTCAATTGTTTCAATAACGTTTGGTCAATCTATGGATGAAAGCTTTGCTTACGTGGTTTTACAGATAATTGTTTTTCTAAATCCCTCAGTATGAAAGGATGAATGATCCAAAATATCTGGAAACTGTTGAATTATCATCGTCGTACGGGGTTGCTTCTGCTAGAGGCATCGCAAAACTCTTTGGAATATTAGCTAATGGAGGCAAAGAAGGGAACAAGACACTACTATCTCAGGGTATCATCGACGAATATGCAAATGATGAACGAGAAATTACTCCAGATATTGTCTTAGAGGGGTACATGATACGATGGAAGTATGGAATGGACACGATTCCACAAGCCAAAGGCGTGAGTGAAATTGGCGAGAAACTTAATACATTTATCTTCTCTCTAAGTTCTAAATAGAAGTAGTACAAAGCAGCACATAAAAAAAGAAACAACATACGTCATTTAAGGTCATTTACTTTTTTCATCTTTCTTTTTAAAAGGAGGGTAACCTGTTCGGTTCACCGGGCTTAGGTGGCCAAGTTGGGTACGCGGACCCTCACCGCAAACTTGGTTACGGCTTTATCTCTCGTTACAACTCACCGATGGGAATCCAGTTTATTGATCCACGGATGAAAAATCTCAAGGAAAGCGTTCTTAGATCGGTAGAAAGGCAAAAAAAGTAGGATCAGAATTATCAGTCAGTTGGTGACAATAGCTATACTCTTCTCTTTATTTTGTGCCACGCATGTTTCATTCCGGTTCTATTTTCTTTTCAAACGAAAGTGTGACTACAATGAATAATCTACGTGGTAGATTCTAATCTATTTGATATAATTTGAAATAAATGAGCTACCAGAATTTCTAATCCATGGATTACACACAGTTTAACAGGGCATAGGCATACGCTGCTTCTGCAAATTATGCAGATAATGTCTTTAATTTGTGTAATTACTCATTAAGTAAGTGAAAATATCTTGACATTGTACCATGATTAATAACACAAAAAGAAAAAACAATGATACATTGTTTAGTACATAATTACAGCGTGCTTTATTCCCTTTCTTGTTATGAACAAGTCGATTTAGAAACAATATTGGCAACTGATAATGCGTGTTCCTAGCATAATGATTGATCCGTATGTGTGACTTCTCACGTTTGTACCATACAATTCTTTATATCCGAATATTTTAAAGTTTAATTAATGGATGTTAAGGGAACTATAACCAGATTAAGGTAAGATATTTGTTACAGTCTTGAAAATGCCCATAACGTTTCCTCTTTCTGTAGCTATTAAAGGTGAGGATAGATTCCCATACTACTATGATGGAAAAAAAATGAATAAGTGTTGCGAAGCATTCAAAAGTAATTAAAGTATTACATTTACAAGTAACATTTCGGACGAGGTCAAACACAATGGTGCCGTGCACAGCCAAGGACGTTCACTGCATTAGGTCTCATTACGTAATTGACATATGACAGGAAATAATTTTCATCATTTTGGGCTCGTTTGGGCTCGTTATTTTGTCACCAGCAGATTTTTTTTTTTTTTAAATAGGTACTGTCTAATTAGGTTAGATGTTGTCTACATTTTTCAGTTATACATAATTAGTTTGCACTGAATGTAAAAAAAAAAAATGAAAGTGATTGCAAAGAAAATATTATTCCGGGTGGTTCTCCTGTCCCATGTAAAGTGATGTTTTATCACTCAGAATGTGATTATTCGAACGTGCCCTAGAATTTGATGACCCACTCCCTGACCAACTTACGTGTTGAACTGTGTGTGCCCTTGTTTTCGGTTGGGATTGAGGAGCGAAACAATAGATTAGGTCCTCTGTAGAAAATGCAATAGATTTCTCCGGTCCTTTCAAAATTAACAATAGACAGTTTATTGTTAAGGTTTGGGTTGAGGAAGAAGAAACGAAAGAAAGCACAATAAGGTCCTCGGAATGAATGGAAAACAAAGCTGTGTGTGTGTGTGTGTGTGTGCGTGTGTTTGTAGTATGTAGTAATGTTACATTTACATCGCTGTGTATCCATGGAATCTCCTGAGTGAAAGTTTCAAATTGAAATCACATATAATTATGACTGTTCCTGGTGATGCTGGTTTACATTTAGTACCTGTACTAAGCTCACTTGATTTAAAAAAAAAATAAATAAATAAAAAGGAGGTTGCTGGATTTCTGGCATGGAAGGGGTGTGTTAGGGCAATCACTGGTTGCATAGCATTCTAGTCCCCCTCCTTGCCTCTACGTTATTATTACTCACCGAAGCTGGATAAGTCATGGTTTTGGCTAGGACAGATTGGGTGCTGGTCGGACCATCTAACCGGACCACCAAAACCGGTTGTTGCGGAGGGTACAAGAAAATGTTTGGCTTTATACGCCACAAAATTGTAGGGAAAAGACGTCTTGGGAGACTCATCCAAATGTTTATAAATCTGCATGAAAGTTTGTTTTTAGAAGAAAGTCTCTAATTAGGACATGTTTACAACTTGTACGTCAAGTTGGTTATCGGGATACTTTGTCTATATTGTGCCTTACTGTTGAATTAAGAGCCTATATTGACATGATTTTTTTTTGTTTTATTCAGTGGTACACTTTAGCCATATGTATGTCTGTTGTATTCATGAACGGCAAAGCTTCTTGGCATGTTGACATTGTGAAACGATTGTTTTATTTTGTCACCATTCTAAAATTACTTTAGTCAGTCACCTTGGTATAGCCAAAATTCTACATTGTTTTATAGGTGACGCAGATTAACAGTATACTTGACTCATTCTGTTTTCAAGGGACACATTTTTAGTTAGCAATATAGCAAGTTTGATTTGACCAGGAAGCTGTTATATGGAAGGAGATAGGTGGCCTTTAAGTGAGGTTCCCTTTACACTGCCAAGGTCACACCATGATCAGTTTTGTTTTTCTTTAATATTTGAGCATTGATTATATTTTCCGTCCTACATACTCTGAAATAACTATCTGACTTGACAATGAAATGATTACTGTCAATTATCATTGCCACGAAATTGTCTAAGCTGGTGATATTGCAAAGATGTTTGGCATATTAACGCAGTTGAGATAAAGTGAGCAACAAGATGGTGCTCTCTCAAAACATATCGACAGATACAGTAAAAGAGAAATAACCCCGAAGATTGTCATAGCGGGGTATACGATATGATCGGAAAATGGAATGCGCATTATTTTGCAATTACAAGACAATTGGGATTGGCACAAAACTCAAACTATACACTGTGCTATTGACAAAGTCAACAAGAAATAATGTTCAACGTTGTCATTGAATGGTATTCTACAGTTGAGAGGCATTAGTAAAATAATGGCACATAATTTGTGATTCTTTGTTTTTATTTTTGTTTTATGATAAGTTCTTATTACATTTAATTTAATTTTTGAGGGAAATACTGTGGAGCAGCGCCATTGACCAACGGAAGTATTATACGTAAAGATCGTTAATCGTTTTGTCTTTCTTGTAACCGGCCTACCATCTTTAGTTCACCCTGAGCACACGTCATGGTGGTTGTTGTCCATCGTCCCCATCCTAAGCTAGCGAATATAAGCTAGCAAAACCCTTGTCAAACCCACTGAGGAATATGCAATTTCTTGATCCAAGATTAATTATACAAGTAAACAGGATACAGTTCATGGAGCCATAGAGAAGCATAAAGTTTTATCCAAATGTGATATTTCATGGTAAAATGTGATATGGAAGCTATATGCAGAGTGGATGGAGGTCCCATGCGATGAACTTAGTATTACTCTGCAGTTATTTCAATGCTTGAAATCAAGCGTATCATTGTTGCAACTTACATATGCATACGTAAACGTGACAGGTGTTGCTCCTGCAGAAAGAGACCTTTGTAGATAAGATCGATTGAAAAAAAAAAAAAATCATCAGTATTCTTCCTTATAATAAAGGAGAAATATCTTTACATGTTCTATACTGCGTTGTTATTCTAAAATTGTCTTTTGATTCCTACAATAACGAACATCGTAATATTGCATTGTAACATCTTTAGTAATGATTATCTGGCATAAAAACATGTCTTGCCTTTCTTTCTTAAAGAATAATCCTTTTGCCAATGATTTATCATTTAACTGTGTTTTTACCTTTCTAAGAATAAACAATTTTGCAAATTGAAAGAGTGTTTAGCAGAAAATATAAGGGGACTCGTAACATTGTAATTAACACTGTAAAATATTTTACAAAAGAAATTCTTCAGAGAAGATAAAATTCCTAGTCTAATGTACTTTACATCTTATCCCTACGCATTTGGTAAAATTCTTTAGTTTCACTCAAAGTACTTTAAGGTACATATACGTATTAAAAAAATACGCAATTTCTGATTTAAATGAACTTCTGATTCAGCAGTACATGGGGCATATGCACTATTTATAAATAATTACCTTCGTCCCATGAACTTGAAAAAATCAGTGAGTTGCTCTTGCAAACAATGCTAAGAACTGTAGGAAAACTTAAATTTCATTTTTTAGGCTTCATTTAGTGTAAATTGCTCTACTTATTCCTTCTCAGAGGTACATACCTATTAAGGGCAAATGAAAAAGTATAAACCCTGGGTAACAATATCCATCCGTCCATCCAGGTAACAATTGATTACCTAAGTAAATATATTGATGGAACTTCAGACTCTGCCGGTCGTCGACCTTGCTGTTTGGATAAAAGAGACCTGACGGAGGTGAATAAGTGAACTGAAGAAGTCAATATACTGGTAAACTAACATTAAAAAGCTCCCTGAGCAGACACAAGTCCAAAGACGTTCTACACTTTCACTAGTATGCCAAAATAAAGAGAATCTCGCTGTAGCTTATCTTGACGAACAAAATATAAGAACAGGTGCACTTTATCACAGCATGCAATGTGTATAAAATGGGTACAAGGCAGCGATGATAGATGCTGTAACATGTTTGGGAGAAGACCGAAAGGGAAATGGAGTCGGACCGCAAACCTTCCTGCCAAACAATACCTCGAAATAATTATACTTGGCTCGATGGAGGATATGGATAACACGAGTATTTGCTGGAACCGAACGAGAAACATTACGCAGTGGTTGGGTATTTCAACCAAAAGTTTGCAGCTTCGATATCTTCACCAAAGAGGTTGTAGCTCTAGCGACTAGTTCACCGACAACTATAGTAGTCTTTGGTGCATCCACAGAGCGTGGTATCTTTCTCACGTTGATTGGTCTTGCAGAAAATGAAATAAGTAAATTAAAGAAAGGGAAGAAGGCAATATGAAGATGAATTAGTCTACAAAGAGGGAATATGAATTAGGTGAAAGATGCGACTCCTCATATTAAAACAGCAACTGTAGACAGGTTTACAGAAAATGTGGCCTCAATTTGAACTTCATTACGAACGTAGATGAACATTTAAAGCTAAATTAGGTATAAAGGCAAATAGCTAGCACAATGAAACAAAAAATGAACAGACGGAGAGGTGATTCAGTATGTTACAATGATTTAAGACATGAGATAGAAAGACATGAGCAATTTTGTCATCGCCAGTTCACTGAAACTGGCCACAACATTAAAGAGCCCCATAAGCAGACAGGCTAAACTCTAAACAAGTTATAACTGTTGATGTAAATACCAGTAGTTCACTGCGACACTTTCGTGTTTGCTCCTTTTTTTTCTGTCAGTAAATGTTTTGTTGCAAGCTTTTGAGAATCAGCCGACCGTGACTTTCAGCCAGGCAGATCTGAAATCACATTTAAACGATGTCATGTAACAGCCAGGTCAGCACAGATATCTAGGGAGTGTCGCCGCTTATGACTCGATTTTTTTTTCACGAAACACAAACGACTGCATAAGTCTTTCCACGTCGAAGACAACTGCACCTGCCGTCCAAAATACTTGGAGACAACTGAGTTCTTCAGTAAGTAGTCAATCAACATGAAGTTAACGTTTTAAGCAGAGAGCAAGATATGACAGACAAAAAAGTGTGTAGGAATGGTTTTGGGATTGGACTTTTTTTTATTTTCGTAACGAGTTGAGTAATCTGATTTTTTTTACCGTCAATAAGAGCGTTCTCTGTAGCACCACTACAGTCCTGGCAGTCACATCACCAACATAAATGTAGCCATGAATGTACATATGCAAAAATATATGTAATAAAATGTCTACGAAACAAATGATAAGTAAGTACCAGGAAGGAACCTTTTATTTTTATGTAAATATTATATGACTGAAGTTGTACATGTGTTAATATCCTGACAGAATGTTGAGATCAATCGCTACCGAAAGTAACATTCATTTTCGCTAGGTGGCATATGTTAATGTTGACCCAAGAATAATGAAGTGTGTGCTAGCCCGGTGCAGGGTATTCGATGAGACTGTTGTAAACATCATTACGTCATGTTCTGGAAAAAAAAAATATTGCTTGATCTACCCCAGTGATACTTTGATCGCTAACCTCGTACGGACGCATTATGATATAATTTGCATTCCTAAATCTGTGATAAGATAAGTTCTCTTTCAATCGAACTCTTCAAACTCCTGACCAGATTGCGATGTTGCAAAGCTTAGTCTGCGCATTTGAAAAAGCTAATAAATTAAGTCAATATAGTTAAAGCACTTCGTCTGTGAATAGAAACCTAACAGATAATAAACTTACCTCTCAGACATGCAGCAAACGGATTGTGTAATCACCAGAAGGAACAAAGTACAAACTAAAGATTAAAGTAATCGGTACACACTTTACTGACACCTCTTTAAAGTACATGAGTCTCGTAGGTTCGGGGTAGAAATACTATACGAAGTACCCGTAGAGGTTTGGTGTTAACAAACATTAAAATTGATTTGTACTTTCACAGTGAAGGAACAGCATGTCTTGGATACGCCAAGCTTTGCTGGTATGTGTTACAGCAGTTGTCGTCGCGTTCGTAATTCCTGCTTACTTCAAACCGTCTTATCCAGTACCAGAAATATTTGGCACTGTAGCTCCAGGATTTGAAGAAGTTAGAGAAGTTTTCAGGTAATCATGTAATGTATTATTTAATACGAATTATTAAACTGGGGACTCTTAATTATTGACGTATGATAACCAAGAAAGATACAGTTACCAGAGGCTTTGCAAAATGCACTAACAATCTCACTGCAATGGACAGACCCAGAATGAGAGACAGATGAACATGAGAAGAGAGTGTTAGGAGTGAAGGGTTCAAGAGAGAGGGAGAGAGAGGTGGCGAGTGCGAAAAAGAGATTCGTGACAGACGCAAACTGCACTATGGCACTATGGGCGAAAGTGTGCTTTTGATCTACACATAAATCGGCACTTTGCACAAGTATACCCACCACAATATTTCATGTTTTGTAGACAGTGTAAAGAGAAAAAAAAAAAACATAAATTAAAAGTAAACCATAGTGCTAGACTAATTGCTAGTGAGTAAGTACAATATACACTCTAAATTCACTATGGTCAAAATTGAGCATAGATGAATTAACCAATCCTATGGTCAATATTGACCATAGTAAACGTAGAGTGCAACTACGAAAACATTTAATCAGTCAGATTGCCGCTTTCGTGCCGTTATTTGCGGTATTGCTCACATACTTCAGGAAAAATTACGAAGATGGTTGGGACAGTAGCGAGGCTGGCTCGGCGTTCTCGGTCTATCAAGAAGGCAAGAAAGTAGTCGATCTCTGGGCTGGATATGCCGATCAAGAAGCCAAAAGACTCTGGAGGGAGGATACCATGTCTATCATATTCTCAACAACAAAAGGTATTTGAAAAGCCGAAGCAAACCTCTACACCCTATACTCAAAGCCTATTCTCAGAGTTAAGTAAAAGAATAGGAATTATTTAAGTGGTAGAGTGCAAACAAACTTATCTCCCGTCTTCAAGGGCCTCTCGTTAATGAGATGTTGTATTTTTGAAGGAGATGGCGTGGAGGAGGGATGATGAAACTAATTAAATAAAATTTGGTTTAGGACGATTTGAAACAAATCAAGTACATACGTAGCTTTGTTTACATTTCATGATTTTCTGTAAATTGATCTTATTTGGTAAACAGTAGTGGTACTAATTTCGTCTTCAAGATAGAAGTAGGTTTCTTGTGACATACATATTGTGCTTGTAATCGAAATAATTCTTTTTCCTAGCCAGCCTCATGCACGTGGGTAAACAAGTCAAAAATTTTAAATGCAAATTCTGCTTGGATAATGAACTATTTCATATGCAAGTAGATTAGATAAACAGTACCTACCATTTCTCAAAGGGAAATAGGGCGTTTAGAATACACCGACATGACATGCAAAAGAAAACAGAGGTAATCATTGTTAAACCATTCAGTCTCATCAGTAAACATTCTCCATTGCTTCATCTTCTCAAAATATTATGCATGTGATGAATAATGAAATATGCACCATTTGAATTTTGAAAAGTTTGGGTGAAGAATTTAGCGTTAGAGTAACAAATAACTGAATTCCTATCTGTGAGGAGCTTCTTTCTTGAAAAGAAGGCTACTGTCCTTCTTTATTTTAAATAATGTATCATTCTACGTCCACAAACATTGGTTTCAAAAATATGGATGTTTTCTCTAAAACAAATGCCTTATTTCCCTTTAAAGGCGCAAACCATGAACTATTTACTCCAACAAAAACTGTACGTATATTATATAGCAACGAAAAATATATTTCAATATATGAGCTCGTTCTAGATTCACTTTTTTGTTTATGGTATGTTCCAACTGATTCTTACATACTGTAGGTCTGGGTGCACTTTGCATCGCTATACTCGTCGATAGAGGGCTTATGGATTTCAAAGCCCCGGTCGCAATGTATTGGCCTGAATTTGCGCAAAAGGGAAAAGAAAAGATAACTGTGGAACAGTTGTTGGAACATGAGGTACGCAGTCGAAGAAGTAAACGATATAATTACATCCCTAGCCTCCCCCCCCCCAAAAAAAAAAACATTTGGTTGTTGAAATTCTTCAATATTATTTGCATATGGAGACAATGAGTATCTCAGTCCAAATACTTTGAATTGCTGAATATAACTAACTATTCACTGGTTTACAGTTGCCCTAGTCATTTCAAAGAATGAAAGAAAAATGACACTACCATATTTTTGTTGTCTATCATGAGCAATTCTTAAATTGTTATTTTCATCAGCATCATCGTCTTTGTATTTAAAATTAGCGCACACATTTGGATATTGCAGTCACTCGTCATAACCCTGCACACCTTTTTTATATCACAAATACGTCATCCACAGGCTGGACTAGCGGTCTTAAATGAACAAATGACCTTAGACCTAATGAACGACAAAGAAGCCATGGATAAAGTTCTTGCCGACACTAAGCCAGCTTGGGAACCGGGTACAGCCCACGGTTATCACACAATATCCATTGGTCCATATGTGGATGCACTAGTTCGAAGAGTGGATCCTAAGAAAAGAAGTATTGGGAAATTCTTCTACGAGGAAGTGACTAAACCATTCGGTAAATTTATTGCAAGGTTTGCTTCGAAGCTCAATATCACTGAAATGACATGACATGTCATATTCAAACGGTACCGTGTCTGTTTGAGTAGCTACATGAAAAGTATTACAGTCTTTATCAGAAATCAAGTTTATATTTGATTAAAGCGGTAACTGCTAATTGTGACATTCCGTTGAAATGAGATAAAAAGAATGGAATGAATGCTAGCAGATCACCGAAAACTGTTGTGTCTCACAAATGAAAAGCAATGAATAGACTTGGTTAATGTTTTCATAACAAGTTTCTTTTTTTTTTCAGGAAGTTAATGTTTGATCTAATTACTTTTTTGTTTGATTTGAGTTTTATCAGAACAAATCTGAAACATTTCAGACCTAAATAACACAACTCATTGACGGGATACAAATATTCGATTTAGATGGTAATTTGTAGTTACGACATTCACTACAATGAGGTTGTCTGAAAAGTCTGATAAATAACGAAATGTGAACTGTTGAACGGAAACAAAAAAAGTAACGAGTACATAGTTAATGTTTTCATAACAAGTTTCTTTTTTTTTCAGGAAGTTAATGTTTGGTCTAATTACTTTTTTGTTTGATTTGAGTTTTATCAGAACAAATCTGAAACATTTCAGACCTAAATAACACAACTCATTGACGGGATACAAATATTCGATTTAGATGGTAATTTGTAGTTACGACATTCACTACAATGAGGTTGTCTGAAAAGTCTGATAAATAACGAAATGTGAACTGTTGAACGGAAACAAAAAAGGTAACGAGTACATGGTTAATGTTTTGGTTCATCAGGAAAACATCAGGAAAACTATCGTAAACTTTTAAAAATTTATCGCACAACACAGTTTGTAACAAAATGTTTAAAGGCCTGATCCTATAATTGTGTTAACCTTACATGTTTAATTTATCCATGTACAGCCGACTGTATTTTTTACCGATTTTTGTTTAGTAGCTCTCTAACGGAAAAATAAGTGTTTCTGGACTAAAATTTATGGCTTCCTTACCAAACTGAGGTATTCACATTCGTTTCCCTTGATAAACAAAAAAATACTGACGACGTGATGACTGACGTAGGCCATTGATAAGTGTCGGAAAGCGAATATATAACTTTCATCCTTAGCAACAGTATGTCAATAGGTAAGAAAAGTTTCGACTGAGGTCCTCAGTGCTTATCCGAAGTGACACACTTGTACCCACTTAACCACTCCACACCACGTTCACACTCTGTTTTCCAATAGCCCCCACCCCACAAATAGCCCCCTGTCCGATTTATAATTTTCCCTTGTGTTGATATGTTGTTATTTGAAGCCACCCTTCCGTAGATATCGTGGCATCTTTGTGCATGGATTTTTTTTTCAATCTTTCCATTTTTTTTTTTCGGAACTTATATTTCGATTACAAACGTGTCATGTGGCTCACATTCTTGGAATGTAATCATATACTTCCTTAATTTTCGATATTAAAGCACGACTTACTTTTTGAATTGTTTTTATATGATTATTTGCTAGGTATCGATGCGTACATCGGTGTTCCTCTTGATCAAAGTCACAGGGTTGCAAGACTGGTCTTGGTTGACGGCACACCATCTATGACTTTTTATGCTTTGCGCAACAACTATTTTATGCGCAAATTCACGATAGATTCAATCACGGGAAGAAGCAATCCGTTTCTGGAAACAGTTAAAAACTGTGGTGAAGTTTGTCAGGTATAGAGAAAAAGGGATTCAAATTGTGAATAGGCCTGCCAAATATTTTTGTCTTGTTTTTGGCTTTCAGTTATTCAATTTTTTCTTCTGACTATAGTACGTATTACTGAACGACGAATTCTAACTTCCATTGAAGAGTTTATTATACGTTTAACTTGGCACTGATATCACCTTTTCGTTTTGAAAGATTTTTCCTTTGCCTTTGTGCGGTAATGAATTTGATTTTTTTTGGGGGGGGGGGGTGGAGCAAAAGGCGACTTAGTGTAAAAAAAAAACCACGTTTGAGTTTATGTTTATTGGGAGCATTTCCTTCATACGCAAGAAATGTCACGTCCTACTATGATTTCTTTTGGTTTCTCGTGAGACAATATCACTGGTTTACTTTACAATGGTCATTTTTTCTTCTTAACTAGCAGTTTGGCAAGTTGTGCGATCCCAAATTCTTAGAAACGTTCGAGCTATCGTCGGCAGCGGGAATTGCTTCAGCTAGTGGTATCGCCAAATTATTTGGAATATTGGCCAACGGAGGTAAATTGAGGGAACAAAACTCTGCTCTCCCAAAAGCTAATCGACGAATACGCAAATGACAAAAGGGAACTCACTACAGACATTATATTAGAGGGAATTATGATAAGATGGAAGTACGGTATGGACAGGTTTTTACAACCTAAAGGTGTAAGTAAAAATGTGATTACCGTCTTTATTCCTGTCTTTTCACAATTTTGTTTTACGATATTTCCCACAGATTACTTTCAGATTGTACGCTTGTTTTAAGTTGTTATTTGTTTGTTTAAAGTCGTTGTTTGTTTCATATTTGGAATTGGATTTTTGTACTCACAGAATGATACCAAGAACAATATATTCCTCTGTTAAATTTTCAATGTTGTTACCCTGTATCTTTTCATTTAAAAAAAAGGAACGAAACCTTTTCGGTTCACCAGGAGCAGGAGGTCAAATCGGCTACGCAGATCCTAACCGTAAACTGGGTTACGGTTTCGTCTCCCGTTATATGTCACCGTTGGGACTACAGTTTAAAGATCCAAGGATAAAGAATCTCCAAGATAGCGTTCTTAGAGCCATTGAAAATCAGAAGTAGTTACTTTCTTTTCATAAAATAAGTGAAGTCCATGTTGCAAATTATGCAGTCTTAATGAACCGTCTCAGTTTCTAATCAATTCTCATCATGGAGATCTTGAGGACATATTGATAGACATATGGACATAAGGGGGTAAGGACATATTGATATTTGGGAAGATTCAAAGGTCAATTAATGTTTGTATGCTACTACAACTTGGAGTATGAATGTTGGTTTAATGACATAATGATGACACTGTGGCCTATATAGTACTTTATAATGTACATGATATAACATGTAACAAGAGCACAATTTCAGTCCTTCAGCCATGAAATCAGCACTGCGTAGTGATTTAAAATCTCTTTGTTTCGGAATCTGAATATCCCAGTCGTACGTAAATAGTACTAGTTTATGTGGATTGGTGTTGATGTTAACAATTAAAGAATGTTGATTTCTTATTGTATTTAAATATTTTTATCCCTGGCTGGTAATGTCCAACAAAATAAGTTTCCGCAGACCAAAATATGCACAAAAGACAAAATATTTCATAGAACTGTTTCTGTAGATACAATGAGAAAAAATGTAGTCCCCCATTTCTGGTAAAGTTTCCATAGATTTCATCTAGGGATATTTATGGAAAATCAAGAAAGTTATCATAAGAATAGATAAGATGCATGTCGTATTTAGCGTGAGGATTTGCAATGAAGACTGTAGGAGAAATATCGTGACGTCTCCAGTGGGTGACAGACCTAATGAACATCAATTCAAACAGAATGACGAATACTGAGTGTTGTTCTAATTCACAATGGTGGTGATTTTGAATTAGATGTTTTCATTCTCAACTCAAGGACGCTATGAGTAGACAGGGTGCTGAAGGTATTTGTATTTGTTTCACTCAATTTTTCAATGCGTAGAATTCAAGAATGGTTCACTGGTATAATGACAATCCAAAAGGAGCTCGATTCTCTAGGTTCTGGCTCTTTTCATCCACTTCCTCTTTTGTATAGTACATTGTTTACCTTTTTGTGCACTCATTCACTTTTTATCTATTGTTGCTTTCTATTGTTGTTTTCTATTTCCGTCCTCTTCTGCTCTTGGCTGTGTTCTAACCTTGTATTTGAATTGTTAGTTGATTCATGTGGCCATATTACGTAGGAAAAACACTGATCGAATTGATCATTCGATCAAATTGATCAAACTGGCATTGATCATGCCAGTTAACCTTGCAAGATCCATATGGCCATGGCCATGTTTGTCTACCGTGACCGTTCAACTTATTTAAGGCTTGGCATGGCCATGCCAAAGTTTATTTGCACATGCAGTATATGCTTTCATCAAGAGATATCTGAACTTTGAAACCTATATGCATTCCTGGATTCCTTGATTACTCTTCTATAACGTTATACTTAACATTTTTACATTATAAGTTAAACCAGACCAATACAATGCTTAAAATAGATCTGGCGTAAGTACAGTGTTATGTTACATATCTATAAAAGTATATCTATTCGATAGTCGTTACATATAAACTTTGAACCATATACAATTTTGCATGGGGCGTATTTCAACTTTATTTTATGTTAAGTCATATCTGCCCAGATATTAGTCCCATACCTGTTACAGATATAAGGCCTTATATGACAAAGATATGAAATTACCACAATTGACACGGAAGGATTCATACAGCTTGGTACATTCGGGAAAGCCGTTTTTGGCCATCTGGAGGGTTTGCAAAGTCAAGAAGCGGGCAATCCACAGAGTTGCTTATCTCATCGCCAACATGCATTGATTTAAATACAGGGCATGCACACAGGGATTTGTAATAGTTTACTGCAACCACATCTCACAGAGACCTAGTTCGGGGAACTGGTTGGAAATGAGTGCCAAATATTCTTGAAGCGTAACATGGTGGTGAGCATCTCAATACTGATATCTACTGCGCAAGGTAGCAAACTTAAGGTTATAGCCTGGAGCTTTTAGGCTCAAGTAACGATAACTAATGGCTCAAAACTATCTGTGCATATTACGCCACATAACACAATTGCAACATTGGATTATTCCATCTAGGTTAAGGCTTAGTGGTTAGAGTTAGGGGCAGGATATAAGACCTGGTTCTGCTTAAATTATTGTTTGTTTTAAAAATATTGTTGTCATAAAAGACATTATCCACAGGGGCCAGTTCTGCTAAAGATGTTTGGCTAAAGTTAAAAGGTGGTGTCTATTGACCCAGATGCTGGCTCTAAGTTTGTTACCAAATAATCATACAATTTCACCAGTTTACTATAAGAGTAATATACTGTATCTTCATTATGGTATTCATAGGAACGGACTTGCAAAATTTTACATATAATGTTTAATTAGTTCTCAAGATATGGTGGAAATACCAATTTTGGGAGAAAATTGGCTATTTTTCCTCCAAAATCAGCAAATTCCACTGGATGCTATTACAGTAATATTATATTGAACAATGTGTTTTCAGGTAAATCCTAACAAAACTTAAAGTTAATTTGTCTAATAGTTCTCCAGATATACTGGAAATATAAATTGTGGGGCAAAATTGTTTTCTTTTTTTTCTAAAAAATCAGCAAAATTCACTGGATTTATCATTACAGTAATATTATGTTGAACAATGTGTTCTAAGGTAAGTTTTTTTTCTCAAAAATCGATTTACTCGATTGACTCGATGTACAATAAAACTAATACACCTCACACATATTGGCATCATGCACAACCTTACCAAGTTTCAACTTAATCGCTCATATGCTTTTCAAACTATCCTGGAAAAACCACAGTTTGGACAGGTCCGGATGCACACACACACACACGCGCACACGCACACACGCACAGGCATTGGCACGGACACATTTTTATTTATGCCACCCAACAAGACCCTCCTGTGCCCATGGTCACTCTACCATGGGGTACCCCTGGGGTGTCGCTACTCATCCACTCCAAGCGTTTCCATGGCAACCATTCTCCCATGGGTGCACAGAACAATATATAGCTCCACTAGCCAAGTAACTACAATATCTCATCTTGCTCGTATAGGGCGATGAGATAAAAATGTTTTTTTTTTTTTTTTTTCTCCTCTCCTCTCCGCGCCAACCAATGCAGACTCTCCATTTAGGTAGCCTTGATGGCACTTAGCCCTTCCAATACTTTTACTTTTATTTTTACTTTTATTATGTTACGTTCATGGACGCAGGTTAAAGTCAATTTCGCACCATGGTTGGGCAAGGGCACAGAAAGAGAGTGAGTGCTAGGCGTATGATGAATTTTGTAACAATACATTATTCCGAGCAACTGGAATGCCTGGAATGTCAATGAATCATGATGTAAAACAATTGTTTGTAATACGGCGACTCTTTTGATTTTCGTTTAAATTCTCTCTTTTCGTTTTCTGTTTTCCTCTGTTTTGTTAAGACATCAATGCAACATTACGGTGTTCCGTGCAGCTAGACTGCACGGATGACATGATGACACAACACGTACTACGATATTTGCAACATCCCACACTTCATAGTGAATTTTCACTGACGCCCCCATTTTAAAGGTTCAAATAATCGTATTCAACCTATGTTTGGAGGTTTTGAGTAATTTATCGATATTACAAAAAAAAAAGAAAAAAAAGAATAGATGATAATGAATATGATCCTGCACCTATAGAATTATCGCTATTACTGAATTGATTTAATTCAAAATTTAACTGTAATTTAAACCAAAGATTATTGCATCTGGTATTGCAACTTTGTTTACATAAATAAATGAAGGACTTTAAGGACATTAAGATAAAAAAGATTTTAAAAAATATGGTTACAGAGCAAACACTTTGCTGTGTAACCAAGATAAACTTCCATTTTTATTTAAATTTCTGTTAGACAAGCAGAGGAGTTCTCAACCCAAACCTTCTTACTATGAGCCAACACCCATTCCCCCAAATGTACCGAAGTTTCAGAATCTACATGAGAAAAAGCACATAAGGGGGGTCTTTGATGAAGTTCACAAGAAACCAATGTCATGTGTACCAACAATTCTGTGTAGGTACCGAAATTGAAAATATCGAATTTCTGAGTCTTCAGCAACAGCAAAAGACGATGTAAAAATGGACTTCTAATTAAACTAACTACCTAGAAGACGATTCTCTAGTTTATCCAAAGTCTTAAGTTTGAGCAAATTCGAAGAAGTAATATAGTTGCACTTAAACGTTAATGCCTTTCCTGTTAATTGAAACTTTAACAGTTGACACTCTTTAGCATTAAGTTAGTCCCCCTCGTACATTTTAACGCAGCAAGTTTGAAAACTTGGTGGGGTTTCAAAACTATAAAAATAACGAGACCATCAACCATTTTCAAGCTGCTATTATTACGAATTGATCTATTAATCCTCTCAACTTTGTAACACCTAAATAAACCTAAAGGATAACTTATTCAATTCATCTAAAAATGAGCTGGATCTCATGTGCAGCATAACTGGGCTAATGACAAACAAAAAGGATACTTTAACATTGCCATTGGGCACATTAGCCAATCAGCGAATAAAATGAAATGGATTCTACAAGTTAAAGACATGAGTAAAATTGACACTTCATTTGTCAATCTTTTTTAGTATATTTAATTTTGTTGCCTCAGATACTGTGTAGCCACAGTAGACCATACGAAGAATTATATGCAACTTCACAGGTCATGAACCATTTTGTCTTTCTTGTTACTTTCTTCTTACTTACATCCCCCCCCCCCCCCCACTAAGCGGAAGTGACCTCAAAAATACATACGTGTTCATGTCTATTCCCTGTTTATCTTGAAAATTTTGCTTTGACTTTCCTTCCTAAGAAGTCCATGAGACTCACCCAGGGATAACCTCAGAGCTTCTGGGCTTCGCCAGTAGACTTTGCCTCTGAACCCTACAAGGGGTTCTATATCTTTATACTTGAAGTATACTATCCTGAGAATGAATTTTGCACCCAGAGATATGCTAGATATGCAATGACCGCACCAGAGACCCTAGGAAGAGCACCACGACCTCACTCGATAAGCTTCCACTTAACACTCGATTTCGCACAACGCTGGACTTCTTAAGCCCCTCCCAGCTTCATTTGCCCTCCCCTCACCCTCTTGTCTGAAATTTTGGTACCGCCACTTCACACCAACGGTTTACTTTATTGTTTATTTGTCCCTGCTATGTACCGGTAGTTTTTGTTTCTGTTCCTCTTTAGAATTACATGAGGACCTAACGAAGGAAGTTCATACCCCGATTTGCCATATCACCAGGTGACTGTTGATTACCTAAATAAAGATTGGTGGAAGAATGTCGGTTGTTGACCCTGCTGTTTGGATCAAAGAGAACTGACAGAGGTCAATATATTTGGGCGGTCTAATGAAAGCTCTCTAAATAGACAGAAAGACCTAATTCATTTTTACACTGTCAGTTGTAAGCCAGGGTTAGGAGAAATGTTGTGTTGTATCATACCTTGGGGAACAAAAGATACCAGAACACGTGCACTTTTTTAGCGCGCATTAAGCGCTGGTACAAAGCAGTAAAACGGAGACGATGTGCATTGTGTGCGCGTAGGGATGAAATGAGTTAGGTGGTAGATGCTATCCCGCATATTGAATGAGACTGAATACGGCTTTACGGCAAATCTGGCCCGAAATCGAAGTTCATTAAAGAAAGATCCACATAAATCACATGCTCCTGAATTTAAAGTAATTACAAAGATTGTAATACTACAGAAATGTTGGAAAAGACACAGTAAAGAAAGTAATTTTGAAGAAGGGTCAAAGAGAAAGGAGAAAGAGCTGACTGTATGAGGTATCACGCAATAAGTAATAGTATTATAGCAAATATATAGGCGGAACGGCAAACAGCTGAAGTCTTTTGTTGGCATACTTTTGAGAGCCATCCAGCCGTGACTTTCAAGCCAGACTGAAATGAGGTTGTGTGATGCAACCGTAGAACAAATTAGGAATCACGTAAAAGACAACGTGAAACAGCCAGGTCAGCACAAATAGCTGAAGTGTTTGGAAAATATTATAAAACAAGAGCGCAATCCACGGAGTTATATCTCATACTCTATCGTTGTCCATAATCATTCGCTCTTTTACATGTGTGTTTAATAGTAGATGGAAATTTTGACCACTCAACGCCTTACATTATACACAGTAATAGGTACACGTAGCTAGGCACAGGTATTGGAAGCCTAAACTTGATCTGGAAGTTTTAATCTACAATAAGAAAATGAACCCATGGAAGGTTACACGCAGCGGGAATGTAATCTTACGTTTAGAATAGAAAGGTCGTGCATCATATTTTTTTATAGGGTAATAGATGTACAGAAGATTATAATTTTAGTTCAGTGGTGCAAAATAAGGTGTAAGTAAATGACAGAACACATTTTCTGCTTTTGAGGAGCAAATCTCTTGGCTAGTACTCTGTTACAGCTAATGAAATGTCTCCGATAGCAGCAAAGTATTGTACAGTGTACGTTACGCGATGTGGGCGTCGTTCGTTGGAACTATTGTTGATAGGCGCGAACGTATGAAACTATTACAGCTACTATTCCAAGTCATTCTCGCCGCAAATGACCCTCCATGCAGAGGAAAGTTTGAAACTATTTTGTCCATTAGCGCGTTTGGTCCAGCTACTAGGATTTCGATTTCTTTGGGCCCAGCAAACAAGGCCATGGATCTGTAAATAACGTGCACGTGTTGTGTAAATGTAGCAGTCAAACGTGCCGGTCAAAGTATATGTTCCCATACACTTTGCTTGTGCATCAAAGTAATACTCTGATTCCCTATGTTTCTCAGATCAGAGCGCCACCACTCTGAACGTTTGGTAATAGTTCTAAGGAATACGTCATCAGTTGTATTACTCAAGTCCCCCCCCCCCCCGAAACGCACTGTCAACAACTCAGTTCCTTGCTAATGTATTCACTACATGTAACGGTAAAAACAGACTGAGTAAAGTATTGCCAAAAGCATGGAAAAGGACATTGTTATTACATATACTCAGTCAGTCCCAATATGGTTGCATTGGTTGAGTTATTAAGTCAAATTTATGGAAAAGTAAAGTTATAACAAGTTATGTTGCACCTTGTACTAACAGATCCTACCTTAAAGTGATTGCGTGTGTACTGAAAAATCAAAGAGATAAGACTACGTTTTATCTTAACATTTTCTTTGTTTTTAAATGTACACTCGAGGTTGTACATGAACGGACTATGTCTTTCAATGAAAGAAAATGACAGTAACTACTTCGAAAAGCAACGGGATTGGCATAAACAACAGTATAAAACAAAAATCATATTTGAAAATTAACGGTTCTTACTATAACCGTCTACATAATGAATTAGCAACAGCACAGGTCTCACTAGTGTATCGAAAAAATACTACTCAAGTCGTCGCTCCTTGGTAGGTATCGGGAATTGTAGTATTTGGTGAAAGGAAACACTGTATTTACAAATATGCTACGAACTGATCACAACCTTGCCCGCGGCGTCAGTGATCCTGAGTTGACACTGAATATTCAATACTAGTATACTTCCCATTGGCCTGCTCAAAGAACCACTCCGTTGATTTGCATGAAAACTGTCAACCACTACATTATCGTACTCGACACTTTTTGTCGTTATATTAGAAGAATTTGAAATCATATGGCAAAATTAACCAACTTAAACCTATTTATCTTCCCAGATTGTCTGAATGGTGTTATTAAAATCCTTACCAAACTTTTGGAAATTAAATATTGAGGGGGGATACAACTTTAGATTGTGGGTCACCTGTCTACCAACTATCATCCTCATTGACGCAAGTCTTCAGTGTCAGATTTGGCCCTAGGTCTCTGAACTTAACCTTTGGTCTCAAAACTCATGTAAACATGGTTTTTAGATAAAATCTTGTTTACTGGTCACATACGGGAGTGTACCCTGTAAATAGTAATTTTGGATTAAGAATTAGCATGTCATAGATACATAGATGGATTCTGGTAGCAGGCACACGTGTGCCTATAACACCAGCTCTTCTTCTTCAAATGGGTTGCTGCCTCCAGAAATTATCAAGCTTCCTTTCAAAGCTTTGGACTGATGTGGCATAATGAGTTATAGAGAGCCCAGACGCTACTGTAGGTGACATATCGTGTCCCTATGGCATATGTTAATGTTGACCCAGCAACAATGAAGCTTACGGTGTGTTACGCTGGATTTTCATTAGACTCCTCTGAACATCATTAGCTCAGGCTCTTGAGCAAAACAAAAAAGAAAAAAAAAAAAAAAAAAGACGTTATCTGCAATTATGATAATTTGATCGATACCCTCACAAGACTGCAGTCGACGTTGCTAAATATTTACACCCAAGGATCTATGATAATATTGACTGATCGTTCAATTAAAGTCTTCGGACTTTTGACCGCACTGGGATCTTGCGTAGCTACTAAGTCTATTTGAAACGGCTAATAAGTTATGTCAATACAGTTACCACACTTTGTCTATGAATAGAAATCTAACACATATGAGGGGCTTACCTCTCAGCCTTACAGCAAACGCATTGTGCAATCACGAGAAAGAGCAAAGTTTACAATCAGTACCGGCTTTATTCATACTTCTTTGAATTACGCTCGTATTTTCGGTAGTGCAGGAATACTACATTAAGTATCCAAGGGGTTTCTTTTTAACGAACATTCTTTCTTTCACCAGTGAAGGAACACCATGTCTTTGATACGCCAAGCTTTGCTGGTATGTATTACGGCGGTGGTCGTCGCCTTCGTAATTCCTGCTTATTTCAAGCAGTCTTATCCAGTACCAGAAATATTTGGCACTGTAGCTCCAGGATTTGAAGAAGTTAGAGAAGTTTTCAGGTAATCACGTAATGTAATGTTTAATGCAAACTATTAAAGTTGAGACACCAAAATGTTGATGTATGATGACCAAGAAAGTTGTATCTGTGTGTTACAAGAGGCTTCACAAAATGTACTAATAATCTCAAAATAATGGACCGAAGAGAGACAGAAGAAGAGGAGACGTTAGGCGTTGAGGGTTCCAAGAGAGAGGAAGAAACACAGAGAGAGAGAGAGAGGTGGAGAGAGAAAAGCGCGAGAGAGATTCGAGACAGACGCTATCTGCACTTTGGCCTTATTCTCCTTTAACTTGAAGTATACTTTGGATCTACACATAAGTCGGCACATTCTAGAAGTATACCCACTACATATTTCATAGACGGTGGAAAGAGTAACAACATCGGCTAAGAATAAATGAAAGTGCTAGACAAAGTGCTTGTGACGAAGTAAAATATACACTCCAAATTCACTGTGTTCAAAATTGAGCATATGGTTACGCACCATGCACCGACCAAAATATGTTCGACTTGTTACACGTAATTTAAGTTTACCAAGTAGATCATATTTTGGGTCGGTACTAAGTTTACCAGTCTATGGTCAATGTTAACTATAGGGAACTTAGAGTGTAACCGAGCAAACAGATTTAATCAGTCTGATTATAGCCTCAGTCGACCCGTTACTGTGGTATTTCTCAAATATTTCAGGAAAAACTACGAAGATGGTTGGGACAGTAGCGAGGCTGGTTCGGCGTTCTCGGTGTACCAAGAAGGTATAAAAGTAGTCGATCTCTGGGCTGGATATGCTGATCAAGAAACCAAAAGACTCTGGAGAGAGGATACCATGTCTATCATATTTTCAACAACAAAAGGTATTTGTAAGGCCAAGGCATACCTGTACACGGCATTCTCAAAAAGTATTCCCGGACTTACTTTGGGTAGTTAAAACCAGCCAGGAATTCTTCAAATGGTAGACTGCAAACAAATATTCGGCATAAGTCATTGCATTTTTAAATTAGGTGGAGAGGGGGTTACATGAAACAGAAAGTAGTAAGGACACTTTTGAAACAAGTTCAATTACAGAGGTAATTTCGTTTACATTTCATTATTCTCTGCGCATTGATCTTATAATTGTAAAATGTATGACCACTCATTTTATATTCAAGATAGAACTAGATTTCTTGTGACATGTGTACTCTTCTCACGAGAAAAATATAATTTATTTTCCACCCAGAGTCTGAGGCTCGTGAGTGTACATTTATAAAGTGAAAATTTGAAAACCACGTAGCCTTCTTGAATAAAGGAATATCTCATTGATCAAGCAGATTAGATCCAACTCATGTTAAAATGTGTTAGTATCACTTTTATTCCGTGGTAAATTTGCACATTGACTCTTATATATTTTAGGTCTGAATGCACTTTGCATTGCTATACTCGTCGATAGAGGGCTTATGGATTTCAAAGCCCCGGTTGCAAACTATTGGCCTGAATTTGCACAAAAAGGAAAAGAAAAGATAACTGTTGAGCAGTTGTTGGAGCACGAGGTGAGTATACAAATGCATTGCTTTAAGTCAAATTAGTCAAAGATATAATTACATATTTATTCTCCGAAGGAACAATTTGGCTTTGAAAATACTTAAAATTATTATCTGCATAGTGAAACAATCGGTATCTTAGTTCAAATACATTGCATTGATAAACAAAACCAAGAATTAATTGGCCTACAGTCGCCTTAGAATCGCCTATCATCCGGAACTCTCAGGTTTCTTATTTTGTTCACCATCCTCATATTTCTATTGTCTATAAACGAATACGTTTGAATGTGATAAATACATCATTCGCAGGCTGGACTAGCTGTCATAAATGAGCAAATGACCTTCGACCTAATGAAAGACAAAGAAGCCATGGATAAAGTTCTTGCCGAGACTAAGCCAGCGTGGGAACCGGGTACAGCCCACGGTTATCACTCAATATCCATTGGTCCATATGTAGATGCACTAGTTCGAAGAGTGGATCCAAAGAAAAGAAGTATTGGGAAATTCTTCTACGAGGAAGTGACGAAACCATTCGGTAAATTTGTTACAAGGTTTGCTTCGAAGTTAGCTGACAGTCATGACAAATGACGGATTAAAACCTGACAGAATCTGTTTGGAGGAATTATGTCATAAGTATCACAGTCTTGATGGGCAATCTAACTTTTGCTTGGTTTACGGGGTAACATCTCATTAGGACATGCAGTGTGCTGAAATTGAGATAAGCTTATGGCATGCATTGGCAACTGATTATACTGAAAACAGTTTTGTTTCAAAAATTGAAAACAATGAGTAAACTTTGCTATTGTTTTGCTAATGAATTTTCTGTAGGAAGTTAATGTTTGGTCCCGTGATGCTTTCGTTTTGTCCGTGTTTTATGGAACGGAACAGATCGAAACGTTTAGAAATAACATATGATATCCCATTTGGCAACATACAGAGCCATTATTTTATTCAGGTGGTAATTTCTTGTTACGATATGCACCACAATGTGGGTGTACTCTGAACAATAACGAGACCTGGAGCAGTGCAAACAGCGGCGTAACGCCTATGGACTCTGGATGGGCAAACCCAGGGGCTCCCGAACAAAGTTGGCCCAGCTGCACTGATGTACAGAACTTAGAAGAGGGTTTTTTTTTTTTTCTAGAACGGCAAGTTTTCGTTGAAAAGAAACTATAAATGAGTCAATGTACTTACCTTTCTGTGAGTGAACACTTTCGTCATAAATCATATTATGCCCCTGCAACTGTTAATCTCGTATCTTTCCGCACGAACGACCCATGAGCATGGGATGCTCTCTGGAACTTGATAAGCTACGTTGGTACATATGATAGCGAAGTAACGCCTACAATTTCAGTAAATTCTGCTCCATAGATTCATATCTAATTGATTCGCTCTCGGTGAGGGTTGCCATAAGACATTAGACGATAACTGGCCAAATTTGGTGTATTTTGAACTTTGGCTGATGTTTTCTACAGCTCTCGGCCAATTCGTCGACACCTAAGAATTGTATGTGGATGCATGTTTCTGTATCAGACAGTAAATCGATTTTTTTCCAACCCTTTTGCTGATATTTTACCAAAATCATTCTCCAAGTTAAAGCTAATCAGAACATACCTACGTTCAACCAGTTCTCAAGATCGGATGAATTCGCTGGCTGACCTTTCTATCGAGAGCCAGGAGGCACGGTCACTTGATATAGATGGACTTATCTATATGTTTGCTGGCGAGAAGGCCAGGCTCAGTAAATTCAATCCAAGTTCTAGAAAGTTAGACATTATTTGTCCACATGGCACAGGATTTACGCCAAAGGTGGAAATATCAGTGCTAGAAAATATAGCCCTACACCTTTATTTTAATTGGACGTTGGTCATTTGTTCTTATTGTCCTTTCAATCTCTTAATGTATTCCAGCTTTGCAACACATTTTGTCATGTTCCGACTTCAGTATGACAGACAAGGCGGACCAGAAATGTGTCTATGAACACAGATTTCCCCAAAATCTCAGCCGATAAAATCAACAAGGAAAGGTTCCATATACGGCTTAGATTGCACCAGAGAGCTTGTAGGACCCCAGAGCTTCCAGAGCTCTAATGAGGGCCCTGGACCCACGCCTATGAGACTTCTCACTCTGCGCTCGTAATTAATTTACTCTCCGCAGCAGCCAGCAGACTCATCGTTACGCCATCGGGTGCAAACTGCTTAACAGAATATTGTTTTGTCTCACAATAACAACCAATGTGTAAATCGTTAATGTATGGTTCGTTCAAACTGTATACATCAGGAAAAGATTTGACCTTTGAGGAACAAATTCACATAGCATGGAAATATTTTCAGCCTACCTTTGTGCTTATGCCAACTTACAATCATGGGCAGGTAACTGTGTTAATCTGGAATGTGTAAAACACTGTATTTCTGACCGGGTGTTTGTTAACTAGCTTTCTTTTCTAATCTCTGGAAATACTTTCAAACTAAGAAAGTTACCCAACCGCATTGTTGATAATGATTCTCTCTTAGACTAGTATTTTTATTATTGGAAACTACCGGTACCCTTCTAGTAGTTTCCTTATGAACGACGTTACTTCAAGTGTAAAATACCTTTTTTCCGAACGCATACTTTGATTACAAACTTGTCGTGTGGCTCACATTTGTACAAAAAATCATATACTTCCTTCAATTTTCGATATTTATGGCTTACTTCTTGAATTGTTTTTATATGATCATTTGCTAGGTATCGATGCATACATCGGTGTTCCTCTTGATCAAAGTCACAGGGTTGCAAGACTGGTCTTGGTTGACGGTACACCATCTATGACCTTTCTTGCTTTACGCAAGGATCCTTTCATGCGAAAATTCACATTCGATTCAATCACGGGAGGAAGCAACCCCTTGCAGGAAACAATTACAAATTGTGGTGAAGTGTGTCAGGTATGCTAAAAGAAAGAACTTGTGAATAGGCCCACTAAATAAGTGTATGAGGTATATTCCCTTCATAAAATTAAAAAAAAAAAAAAAAAAAAAACAGAACTATATGTTAGGTTCTACTGTTATTTTTTACTTTTTGTATTTAATTTATTGATATTTTTTATATTTTAGTATTATGTTTTGTCGTTTTTCGTGAGACAGTATTAACGGTTTAGTGCCTAATGGCAAATGTTAAAGATATTGTTTTCGTTTTTTACAGTTTAACAGGTTGTGTGATCCTAAACTTCTGGAGACGATTGAGCTATCGTCCGCAGCGGGAATTGCTTCAGCTAGTGGTATCGCTAAATTATTTGGAATATTGGCCAACGGAGGTAAATTGGGGAACACAACTCTGCTCTCTCAAGAAATAATCGACGAATACGCAAATGACAAAAGGGAACTCACTGAAGACATCATAATAGAAGGACTTATGATAAGATGGAAATACGGAATGGACAGAATTCCCCAAGCTGAGGGTGTAAGTTAGGTTCATGCCTGTATACCTTTATTTATTTTGGAACTTAAAATGAATTCTAACTCCCTGAGCGGTACAGAAATTAATCTTCGCTTTACTAACAAAAACATAGCTTTTGTTTGTTTTCTCTTTCGCTCAAAGTTTTATTCCACACTGCAAAGTTGTAACAAGGTTGATTTTCATTCCATTATCTAATTTTATCTGTCATTTTATCTTTATTCCGTTAGGAGCAAAAACCTTTTCGGTTCACCAGGAGCAGGAGGTCAAATCGGCTACGCAGATCCTACCCGTAAACTGGGATATGGTTTCGTCTCTCGTTACATGTCACCGTTGGGAATGCAATTTAAAGACCCAAGGATAAAGAACCTCCAAGATAGCGTTCTTAGAGCCATTGAAAATCAGAAGTAGTTATTTCCTATTGATAAAATGAGTGAAGACCATGTTGCAAATTATGCAGTCTCACTTAACCGTATCAGTTTTCATGATACTTTTGGGGACATATTAATATTTAGGAAATTTCAAGAGGCCAATTAATGTCTGTATGATACTATTGCTTATGTGGAAAATAAATGTTGATTGCAAAATAACGAAACTGTGACCTGTGTAGTATTTCGTAATCTACATGAAAAAAGTATGTACTAAGAAAAAAAAAATGATTGAACGAGTCCATCAGAGCTTCAAAGTGCCTTGGAAGTTATTTATTATTCAAAATCTGAAACATATCCCAACCGAATGTATAATAAACGTGCGTTCCTATTAACGTTAACGATTAAAAAAATATTTTGATTTTATTTAGGCAACATATTTTTATCTGTGACTGTAATGTCCAACGTTAGTAACTAGTTTCCGCAGAACAAAACATGGATAAGAGATAACGAATTTGTATGGACTCTTTGCTTATGATTTTAGTAGTTGTTTATTTTATTATCATGTTCACCAACTTGGTGTGGGAGATGGAGTATATATGAATGGTGTATCCCTTAAAATGTTGAGGTCATTAACACCAAGGAGAAATTTGAAGTTAAACAAACTAAAAAATGATCCTCTAAGGATGATAAAAAAATATGCCTCTTGGTCTACCTAACAATAAGCAAGAAACAGTTGTTCTTTATGAACAAGATACAAAGCAGTGGTTTCTCCTTAGAAACCTTATCTTTAGGTGTTTTTTTTTTTGTAGAACAGAGAAACTTTCAATAAAATAGTTACCAATTATAAAGATAGAGGATAGTTACAACGTCTAGACCAGACGGGTGGGAATGTGAAAAACGCAATGAAAATGAAACGTCAATAGAAAGTACAACTTGTTCAGAATTGAAAAAAAAATAGCTTGAAACTTCTCCTAACTGTGAATAACTAAGGAAACGAACGAATATTATGAAAGGTACTGAGCTTAAGATAAATGATGCCGAGAGGTCTGTTACAAGATTTATACATACATTCAGAACATCTAATCCAATGTCCGATAATGTTTGCATGGGTCCTGTCTGCAATTTATGCACTATCAAGAAAGTTATCTGAAAAAAAAGGGAGAAGTTGCACGTCGAGTTCCGTGTTAACAATTGTAATGGAGACTTTATGTATGTAGGAGAAACATCTATACGTCCACAGAGGTTACAGGCAAAATTAATGAGCATTAACCCAAAAAGAATGAAGAATACTCAATTTTCTAGGACCATTTAGTATCACAATTTTGGAGATTTGTAAATCTGCATATATATTTTACTCTCATACCAGTGATCCTATGCGAAGACAGGTTGCTGAGGGTGTTTGTATTTACTGAGCCCAATCTCTTAATGGATTGCAATAAGGATTGGTTCAGTGGTAGGATAATAATCGAAACAAACTGAAAGCTCTAAGCTCTGGTTCTTTTCATCCACTTCCCCTTCCGTATAGTGTATTGTTTGACTTCCGTTTAGTAATCTACTCCTTACCATATATCTTGTGTGTTCTATTGTTGTTTTCCACTGTTCTGCTCTTGTTATGTAAAGTATCTGTACAATGACTAAGTGTGTTAATGTACTACTCAGTATCAAGTTTTCAGTCAGCTTGAACACACTGACTGCCTTAAAAGCTTGAGACATTCCACGGAGATGTAAACAAAACTCTGTAAAGCTTCACTTATACAGCTTTTACCTTATATGTCTACCAGCTGGTGTTTTGTGTTCAGGTTTTTTGCCCGGCGATTACACTGTCGCTGTTTACCTGTATGTAGTGTGTTTTATCAGTCTGCGATATTGATACTAAATGATAGGCTACATAAATAGCTCCCTACAACACGTCCTGTAATAAAATATGCCATTTCAGATAGTGTACAATTTTGGGTAACTAGAGAGAAGTTTTTGATACATTGTAAAGTTATAAGATTTTTTTTTTCCTTAAAGAAGATTATTTTTTCTACACGAAGAATAAGAAGGTTAAGGAAGATTAACTTATGATGTAGTGCGAAAGAGCTTAGAAAAAATTGACGACATGTCTACTGATTCATAACTGCATATAAAGTTTGCTACAGAAAACAGTTGTAATCCGTATGTAAAATAACACTACACTAGAATCATCACACACGGAATCATTAAATATCATTAGAACCGTATATAGTGCAAAGCTTTAAACCGCCTCCTTTCCTTTAGATCCCTAGATCTTTTGTTTTGCGAACAAAAATACCCTTGTCACCATGTTTGCATAATACGTACCTTATATATATACCCGAGGCAAATGGTCTAGCTGAATTTGGACTATAGCTCTGAATGAAGAATGATACTACGTTAATGTACTTTCGATATACATGGTCCTTATCCTAACCTTACATTTAGTATTGGTTCACACAGTATAAGCTCTCCCTTAATATATCTGGATAGGGTTGAGTTTTCTTTTTTTTACTTAGAGTGCTTCATTCTTTTTGACAGAGCTAAGAATGTTCTTTATAGTTCAAGATACAGCATCCTACATTTCCATACAGACTCTGGTATCAAGAGATGGATTCCTATGATACGTCTTGTGTTAATCTTCTGTTTATGTAAACCTTTATTTGAAGGACATATGATAATTATATATGCCCAACGGATTTTATTTAAAAATATGTATTTTCTTCCTGAAAAATATCGAAATCACTAACCAATGTGAAAGTCAGTAATTAAGTAATGAAGAGGCAAAAGATGTAGTAGGTTTAACAAAAGTGATACTGACACTGCCACATTCCCCGTCATCTGTTTTGAAATTTTTCTCAGACTTTGAAAAGTCATATCTCAAGAACCGTAAAAGATACAAACAAATGGATTTTCTTTCAGAGTTTTACTTTGCAGCTGTTGAATGAAAGGTGCTCTTTTCTAGAAGGATGTCACACAACATTTAATGTGACTGTGTAGTTTTCATTTGAAAAGAATACGGCCCTTTTACATATAGTCTTGTTTGGTATTATTGTTCGAATACTCGCCTCTTTAAACTCTCTTAAAAATACATGTCCCACGTGTCATAGATACGATGTAAGGGTATCCGGTATTAATAATTATTTTTGTTATGATTTGGATTGCTTTTCTGTAGACTATTTCCAAGTGCTAAATAGTGCTTATAGCATTTGCCCGTTCTGGGGGCGTGAGTCAATTTATGAGAAGCTTTCAAGGATAAAAAAGGTCGATGGGATCAGAGGGACGGAGTTTTCCCGGAGAGTCTGCTTGCCCTCCGTTTGTCCCGATCATATAGTGTTGGTTAAATTAACCCACGTTTAATCATATGTTTTGTGAGAGGTACTTAACTGGTCGCTGATCTGATCTTAAAAAAGACAACGCTGTGTAACTTTAAGACGACTTAATATTCAAATGTATTGACATAGTATGGAGCATAAACTTGATAGGGCAAGTAGTCAAAGTTTACACTTTGTCTTGCATACTCGAACTAGTTGCACTAGCTAGAGGACTTACAACAGCAAGAATTGGAAGCACACTATATATAGCCCACTGAAAACCACTTTAAACTTAATGTCTCTGATCACTACATCGTACTTCAGATACATACAACCATGGGACAACTTACGCGAAGTAAATTAAGACAAATAGGACGTATTTAGAGAAAACGATTTTTTGTGTTTTTTTTTTTTCTTTTTCATGAACAACACGGCAGTTTATTGTCAAGTATTGTGAATCGTACGTGCATTGAGCTTGTGCACTTTTATCCTTGAAACCTTGGGTTCTCGATGCTATTGAGTCAAGGGTTTGAAACATACCTGGCCGATGTCTTGCAATTGGTACAAAGTCATTCCCCTGTGAAACGTGGGCTATACCTACATGTCAGCGCGGCCTAATTACCTGTAGAGAAACGGTGAAGGCAATGGCGCTGCTTTACCGATGAAGGCAAACTAGTTACCGTGTTAACGTTCTTTCATAATGTAGAGTAAATATGTAACAGGTCATTGGTTCATCAATGTCACAGAGATCTGTGAATAACACTGTTTATTTGCAGGGTTCAAGGTCAATGACAACCACAGGCATGGACTTGCAGTACTCTAGTACCGCTGTTGTCTTATAGCAATAGTATACAATGTCGCTCATACGCCAAGCGTCGCTGGTATGTATTACTGCAGTGGTCGTCGCGTTCGTCATTCCTGCTTACTTCAAGCCGTCTTATCCAATACCAGAAATATTTGGTACAGTGGCACCGGGATTTGAAGAAGTGATAGAAGTTTTTAGGTAATCATTTCTGTTTTTGAGGAGTAGGTCCAAGTTTTCTGTATTTATATATTTTTAAACAGTCGGTAGTTTATGCATACGTAAAACAATGTTAACAGCTAACGGATACAATAGAAAGGTATGACCTCTTAGAAGAGTGTATGTCGTATGTGAACACTTATCGTCACAGCGTTAAGGTTGCTTCTAAAGAAGAGTACTAAATCAAATATCATGATTCTTTTTTATCATTCAAAGATTTACAAGTGAACGAAAATGGGGTTGGCTGCATTACAATCTCAGTAGTGCGTAAAATGTATGTGATATAAGCGTCCTACCGTGGTGAATGCTTAAAAATGTTTTAGATTGCTCCCTGGGTAAGTGGAATTACCGGCGACGTTGGTTTCACTGGTGTAGGCTAACTCATGTGCGTGCTATGAGGAGTTAGGGTTGCGCCATGGGTAGCAAACACGGGAAAGAGGGCATGGACACCCTACTTGTGTCACAGCCACGACGATACTTTGTTTGGAATGGACATTTGACAGTAAAACGAAATGCTGAGAAAATGCCTGTGATCGCAAAAAAGAAAAAAAGAAAGATAGCGCTCGCTTGGTCAATTGTGGCATAGCATAATCCATACAATAATTACAGTCTGTTTAAAGTTGCCCAACTTTCCAACTGCATGTCTTTATGAACATCAATATCATTCTCTCACAGAATGTGGCGACTGACTGTCTGTAACATGATAAGATTTTGTGACAAAATAAAATAATAAGATTTTGTAACAAAATAAATTAGACTTGGACCACAAGTATCATTTGGAAGTGCGCATGACTAAATTAATGACTAAATCTAAACTAAATTGATTTGCTCTGTTGCATTATATGTTCACATGTCATTTGGTCGTAAGCACAAAACTCATTCTTGCAAGTTTCCACACTGCGATGTTGTGTTACGTTAAAATATTCCCTCACCACTAATTTCTGTGAGCATCCTAAGAGTTTGATATCATGTATCTCCAACATTATGAGAGAAATAGGTTTGATATGCACACAGAAGTTATGTCATATAAAATTGAAACTTAAGAAAGTATGGTGCAATGCTGTGTTACGTTTCAACATTCTCACACCACTTATTCTGTAGGAATCTTTAGAGTTGTACATCATGTTCTTCAAACATTATGACAGAAATGGTTTGATATTCACTAAAAATTACGTTCAGTCATATGAATTTAAAAGGAAAAGTACGTTTTCAACATATTTTTACATAAATATAAGTTGCAATGTTATTGTCTCCGTTGGTACCAACCTTTTAAGAAAGAATTATGAAGATGGCTGGGATAGTAGCGAGGCTGGCTCGGCGTTCTGTGTTTATCAAGAAGGCAAGAAAGTAGTCGATCTCTGGGCTGGATATGCCGATCAAGAAGCCAAAAGACTCTGGAGGGAGGATACCATGTCTATCATATTCTCAACAACGAAAGGTAAATGAAAATCACAAATGTTTGAACAATTTAAATCTACCTAGTAGACGGGTTATAATTAAGCCTGACATCGCCATCAGATTTACATGTTTATGTCCCCAACGTTAATTTATTTTGGTGGGCAAATATGATATGTGCTGAATGAAGTAATGACGGGAAGAAGAAAATTCCGTTACTCCATTTTTGTGGTAGGTTGTTGTCAGAGAAGGAAGACTTGAAATGATTTTCTGTCCTACATGAATTCTAATTTTAAATGAGATGTGTACCTAGTTATGATTACCATTAGTCGGGTGTTTTTTTTTTTTTTTTTTGTGATAACCAACTGTTAAAAGAATGTAAATTGTTTCCACTTGATTGCAATTAATGTCGGTGAAGTAGGTTGTATCAATATTTATTTGTTAAGTAGCCTTAGAAATTAATTTGGTGAAAGATGCTTAAAATTTAGTATTGCATACTTGCACATATCTCCTGACCTAATTTCCATGTATCCAACGTTTAATAATGTATGCGTTTATTTGTTCTTTAGGTCTGGGTGCGTTATGTATCGCAATGCTCGTCGATAGGGGGCTGATGGATTTCAAGTCCCCCGTTGCTCATTATTGGCCGGAATTTGCACAAAAAGGGAAAGAAAATATAACGGTTGAGCAATTATTGGAACACGAGGTTTGTATTAGAGAAACAAAACTGACATCGGTCGTCTACTGACCAAATAAATTGAAACCAAGAAGCAAATTCCACCAAAATTAAGGCGCTATTTGGATTTCTATCGTGGCAATGTAATAATACTGAAGGAAGAACAAAATATTTGGTACACTGTAAAAAAATGTCTGTAAATTCACACACACACACACACAAAAAAAACAAGCAAATAAATAAGAATTACTGAAATTGTTTCTGTTTTCCTTTTGTATCTCTTTATTTTCTTTTCTGTAAAGTTACAGTTTACAATTTACATTTTTAACAGTGTAATAGAGTCGGTCCTATTGAATTCAAAGTTTCCTTTTTTTTTTGTTATTTTGTGCTAAAATGTTCTGATCTTAATAAGTAGTGTTGATGCACGCGAAATAAATTCATATAAAGTGTTTATGACCGTGTTATGACCTTGATATAGCGCTGCAAAACCTCTGTGCTTAACAGTGAATTCATGATTTTCTTAACCATTACCATCTCAGGCGGGGTTATTGGTTGTCAATGAGCAACTGACATTCGAGCTTATGAACGACAAAGAAGCCATGGACAAGGCTCTTGCCGAGACTAAGCCAGCGTGGGAACCTGGTACCGCCCACGGGTATCATGCAGTCTCCATTGGACTTTATGTCGACGCTCTTGTTCGCAGAGTGGATCCTAAGAAACGAAGTATTGGGACATTCTTTTACGAAGAAGTAAACAAACCCTTTGGTAAAATCAAAGTAAAATATTTTTTTAAGAGTTGATCTAAGTAAGTGGTACCAAATGCAACACATCTTAACGTAGCACACAGTACATCGTAAATGATTTCATTTACAAGTTCCTTTTTTTTAGAAACAAAAAACAAAAAAAAAACGTCACCTTGCTAGAACTCAGGAGTAGTTTTCTTTGGGTAATATTTTAAGCATTCTGGTGAAATGGTTTATGTTGAGAAATGAAACAACACAAGTTAGTCACTTGTCAGACTTGGAAATGATTTTTTTTTTCTTGAGAAAAAGGGACGTCATGTATATTTTAATTGGATTACGGCGTTTGTTTTACAGAAAACATTCATATTTTTTTTTAAACCAATGTTTGTGGATGCAGAATGAAAGATTGTTCAAAATGATTAAGGACGGTAGTCTTTTTTTCAAGAAATAAGTTTCTCACAGACAGAACTCAGTTATTTGTTCCTCAACACTAATTATTTTCATCCAAACTTAAAACTCAAAATTCAAATGATGCATCTTCCATTACTCATCACATGCATAAAGGTTTGAGGAGATGAAACTTTGGAAGACGTTTATTGATGCGACGGAATGGTTTAATGATGACTAAAATTTTTTCTTTAATATGCCATGCTGGTGTATTCCAAACGTCCTATTTTCCTTTGAAGGTTGATCAATGTGAAACCGTGCATTATCCGTTGGATAAGATGCAATCGAGGTTAATGCACGAAGACGCAACCCGAGTGCATCCAGCGATTGGGATAAGAATAAAAAAAAAAGACAGTTAAATAAAAACATTTTTAGTAAGGAAACCCGTGAAGAAGGTTGTTAAGATTCACAACTGTAGATAATATTCGTGCGCAGTACACAAAGTAACACTTAAACTAAATAACATGCGTAGCCGTAACATGCTAATGTGATTTTTGTACTCACATAGCTCTCAGTGCAGTGTGTACGTACGTGCGTGGTAGTGCGCTTGTCACATATAGTGTTCGCATGATGTGGTTCAGATTATGTGTGCCTATTTAATGTTTACGGAACACTTCAATGGCTTTATCTTCCTCATCAAGTAATCAAATTGGTGAAATTTTCCGAGGATTGACTAGACTGATATTTTTTCTAAAGACAGTTGCAGATTTTGAAACGTTACATTCATAGAAAACCTTGAGCAAGTGTGATATATCGCACAACTTTGTTAACCTTCGTGCATAACATTATGGGGCTTAAACCTACGCTTTTTTTGTTTACTTTCTACGCATGTTCGGCCCACCCTACATATAAGGGGCCGGGCAGACTACAAAACACTGTCGATCTACATTTTTATTGTGTTCATCCTTCCGTCGGTTACTCTACGCTAAAATTGACTGTGCGTTATCGTCTAATAGACGGTCACCTGACTCACATCGGCCAATACGATTTGAGGATTCTAAGCAAGTATCTATGAACTTCAGTTACAATAGTGAATGTCAGTGCTCTTATATTCTATACAGTTTACTATTTTTTGTCGTGTATAGGTTATTTTTCAAGCTATATTTGCTTTTGTTTTTCTAGATATTGATGCATACATCGGCGTTCCTAAGGAACAATACCATCGAGTAGCACGATTGATCTTAGTCGGCGGTACACCATCCATGATCTTATACGCTCTGTACCACAACCATGTTGCACGTAGAATCATTTTGGGGGCAATTACGGGATATAACGACTTCCTTTCACAGATAGTAACAAACTGTGGTGAAGTTTGTCAGGTATACAACGTTATGGAATATCGTGTAACTTACTTCATAACAAATTCCCGCAAGTAAAATTCCAGTCCGATACTTCTTTTGGTTGATGCTATTTTCACGACTCATATTTTTTTTTAAACAGTGTTTTGAATGTGCACAATATAAGAGCACGCGAAGACATAAGCAATCTGATCACAATTTTGAAAAGATAAAACGAAAAATGTAAATGTCATTCAGTAGCAGCAATTATTGTGTCTATTAATTTAGTTTAAAATTCTTTGATTGTTGATTTAAAAGTAGCTCTCTTCCATAGCAATCGATTTCAATGTGATCCACACAATTTGCATTTGTTTCTTTTTTTTTTATGTCGATAGTTCAACAGGTTGTGTGATCCAGATGTTCTTGAAGTTTTTGAGTTAGCATCGGCAACTGGAATTGCTTCAGCAAGAGGCATCGCCAAACTCTTTGGTATATTAGCCAATGGGGGTAAATTGGGGAACAAAACTCTCCTCTCTCAAAACATAATCGATGAATACGCAAACGATAAAAGAGAACTCACTGAAGACATTGTCCTGGAGGGATTTATGATACGATGGAAATACGGAATGGACAGAATTCCCCAAGCTGAGGGTGTAAGTTGTAATATATTATATTCCTTTACTTATTTTCGAACGTAAAATGAATTCCAATTCCCTTCTACCTAGTGCAGTTGCGCGCTACAGAAATTAATCTTCACTTTACTTTACCTAGCTTTTTGTTTCTCTCCTCTCTCAAAGTTTTATTTCTCACTGAAATTTAGTAACAACATTGATTTTTATTCCATTATCTAATTTTATTTCATCTATTTCATGTTGTCATTTATCTTTATTTCATTAGGAGCAAAATGTTTTTGGTTCACCAGGAGGAGGCGGTCAAGTTGGTTACGCAGACCCTAACCGTAAACTAGGTTACGGTTTCGTTTCCCGTTATGATTCGCCGATGGGTATGCAGTTGGAAGATCCAAGAATAATTCATCTCAAAGAAAGCGTGCTTAGAGCTGTTGAAAAACAGAAATAGACAATTTAAATCTACAAACTGAATTAATTCAAGTGACAATCAACCAAATTTTACAATATTTTGTTTGATTTTCCTTTTTCCCTTTGTAAGATGTGTTCATAATCAATGTTGAGTTTAATGACCTATGGTAGAAATATAACTTTGCACGAAATAACACGTATTTAATCTTTGTCGTCATATGTGTAGTTTGTAATGTCTTTAAATTACCCCCTGAAAAAAAAAAAAAGGAAAAGAAAACACAACTATCAATTCCTACATAGAATGGTAGCAACTATTTCAAAACACTGCATTAGATTCTTTATAAATTTATAATTTACCCTCTGTGTATCATCAGTCTCTAGTAATAGCTAACATTGCTTTCCCGTTGTTGAAATAAGGGTTGGAAATTCGCGGTCCGCTATTCCGCCAGCGTACTAAAAGTAATCCCCTGCTTACTAAACTTACTTCAATGTATTCCCATGGTCCGCAAGTGTCGGACCAAAACATAGAAAGGGATGACCGACGTGCTGAGTTTCAAAGTATGGTCAAACGTTTGCCTAATAGCTTTGTACTGAGTAAACCCATCACAAGTACACAACACCAATGAACGAACATGTGCGCCATAATGCCGTAAATCAACAGTATTAATGAACATACACCCCCGCCAGCCGACACTGCGCATCTTGTGCCACAATGTTGTAGACAGTATGCTCCTGAAATATGTTGAGTCCCCCTTTTTTCATCATTTGCAACAGTATTTGCAAGTACACGATAAGCGACTAAAAACTGAAATAATATGCTGAGATGCAACAACCCACTAACCATTTTAAGGAGGATGTATTCTTTTAAAATGACCAATATATTGGCAAAGAAACAGACGATTTTTTTTTTTTTTTCAGGTATGTGAAATATGTAAGAAAACGACGTTCACATAAGTAAACCAAAAGCCGTTGGCCTGAAAAAAAAAAAAAAAAAAAATTACCACTGTAAAACTGTACGTACAATGTACAGCGTTCCCATTTGTGTTACGTATTTAAAAGAAGCTTTAAAAAAAGCTTCCCTGATATTCTGATATTAACGAAAGACCCTATATTTAAACTTCATTTCATAAACATAGATAGTTCGATAACATGCAGTATGTGATATATACAGGATACAGTTTTTACTATGTTTAGTGATGCATTTTGATTGATCTCTAGTGTCACTTCACATATTTGAACTCATCCACCCTATAGTATGTCATGTAGGCTAATTTAAGTTCGGAAATGACTTACCACCAAAAAATGAGTTGTGTTATTTTACCACCAACGTTTAAGCTATTATTGTAGTTTCATATTAATTAAGTAGTACTTGAATTCATGGTGGGAATTCTGTTTTGCTTTCTAACATATTAAAGAAGCAATGAACACCGATGCATTCTGCTCGTAGAGAACTTGCCATAGGCAGACCTTTTGTTTGCGGTGCAGTTCCTGTTTATAAGAAATTAAATTTTATTTAAATTTTTAGGTGGTTGTATTTCGTGTTATCTCGATCTCAGTAAAAAAAGAGGAAAACAAATTTCAAATTGCATATTAGATTACTAAAATCTGTCTGCATGGCTTCGTCTTACTTTTTATTATGCACTGCTGGTATTCCATGATGCACTTAAAAATGTGTAACTAAGAAGTACGATGCACTTTGTGCTACTTTACACACCTAACTGTGTATCAATACCACTTACTGGCGTTAAGTGGATATGTAAACCATTTAGGTCTACTTGTATTTTATACGGCCATTGAACTTTATTTTGAGCAGGAAGCAACTCCATCGTTTAGATGAACAAAAAAATATATCAATAGCAGACAGATTCCAATGCCATCGAGCAAAGGATTGTCACGTTTTGCTGTTGGTTTCCTTCTACCTTTAAACTATCAGTAGAACATTAAACATTATGATATTTGCAGAAAGATTCATTTTACAGCTTTATTCTTGACATAGGAAGAGTTATCATCTCGGGACAAGAATGGCTGTGGATAACTCCCTCTAGAGAAATTCTCACTGGCAGATTGTAACATATGACAAATTTCATAGCAGTACATTTTATACAAGGTATTGATATAAAGCTGAATAATGTCATGCTTATTTATTTGTGAAGACAAATGTTAAACATATGAATAGTTAACACACAACTGACTAACGTAATCCAGCGATACCCCATATACATTGGTAATACGTGCTATACATATCTCATGTTATGAACTACATGGGCACGTTGTGCTATTGATTCCTTCCGTAACGAAGGTAGGCATGATTTATCATTGGTTAGAGGAAGAAGGTACAACATTGTGACTGTAAACACAGTTCCTGTTACCTACTGCTAGTGGACGTTGCACTTTGAACTGTCTCAGAGTGCTAATCATCGGGCGAACTGGTTGATAAAATATCGAATAGTTACTTGTCAGGGCACTGTAACAACATCACACTTAACGAGTTGAGTAAACTGGAAGCTGACGACACCTGCTCTTCCAATGCTGTTCTTCTTGTTCAAGTTTGAGTGAGGAACGATAATATGTAATTATGCAACATTGTTTGTTCTAATGAAATCTATTGGGCGCAATCGGTTAACTTCAGGAACAATGGTGAATGCATCGCGTTGGAGTAAATGAATCCGAAGGTATACCATGAGGGAAGGTAAGTCAAAATGACAAAAAAAAAAAAAAAATGACTATAACCTTACCCTCTTTCACACTAGTTTGTCTATGAGAAATATATATTTTTCAGTCACCGTCTATGGTCAAACTGAAAATCCCTTGCTGAGTTTTCTCTAACTCAGTTTAACTTCACTCTAAACAGGCAAGTTTTCACGTCTGGATCCCGGCTTATGACGAAACCCCTAAAGATAGTTCCTAATATTTTATTCTCATATTTCTGTTCTCTATTTCTCATGTTTGTGAACAGTATCCGTAGCATTCATTGACACATGCATGCGATGGTCGGGCATGTCGTGCATTTGCGTAGTGAAAATGCTAGTTGCGCATGCGCAGGATTTATTAAATATAAAATGTCGAACTGTGCCTGCCTGTCTATTTTAATTGGTTTCTTCTGTTCAGAATATAAATTACAACCAATTCCATTACACTTTGTTGGGAAAATTATTTTTCGTATCAGTAGCCCTGGTAGTTGACTATAACTAATGCAATCGACTTGCCTAATAAAGACTTCATTATTATTCCAGTATACTAGTAACGACTGAGGTTTACTTGGCTGCATCCATATAGTCCTAATGGAAACCATTGCATCCTGAAAATGGATGCCATCTTATTTTGTCATTAGTTTTTGTTGATGAGATCTTCACAGTTGATTTTTTTAAACGATTGGAAGACCACGGTGCACCAAAAATTTTTTGGGCACGTGCATGGCCAGATTTCGGACATAATTTGATGTACAAAATCTTATGTAATTTACAAAGAGGGCAGATACTCTATTTACGCAAGCTCTTGATTAACTTAGGTTTAACATTCGTACACTTGTTTTCTTTTATTCTTCTTTTCAGAGAAAAGATAAACTAGGAATGGTAATAACTTCAAAATGGCAAATCAGAGTCTCCCATCACGACATGAATTTTTCATATAAACTATCTATCTGTCTATCTGTTTATCTGTCTATCTGTCTATCTGTCTATCTGTCTATCTGTTTATCTGTCTATCTGTCTATCTGTCTATCTGTCTATCTGTCTATCTGTCTATCTGTCTATCTGTTTATCTGTCTATCTGTCTATCTGTCTATCTGTCTATCTGTCTATCTGTCTATCTGTCTATCTGTCTATCTGTCTATCTGTCTATCTGTCTATCTGTCTATCTGTCTATCTGTCTATCTGTCTATCTGTCTATCTGTCTATCTGTCTATCTGTCTATCTGTCTATCTGTCTATCTGTCTATCTGTCTATCTGTCTATCTGTCTATCTGTCTATCTGTCTATCTGTCTATCTGTCTATCTGTCTATCTGTCTATCTGTCTATCTGTCTATCTGTCTATCTGTCTATCTGTCTATCTGTCTATCTGTCTATCTGTCTATCTGTCTATCTATCTATCTATCTATCTATCTATCTATCTATCTATCTATCTATCTGTGTATCCCAAATATAGCCGTGATATACGACGCGGTTTGATAACAGGGTTTAGTGATTTTGGTTGTATTTTCAATGATTATTTTGTAATTTTCTGCACATGTGTACCATCGCGAAATAAAACCAACATTAACTATTATAAACATTGATACAAAGTGTAACACCAAAAGTATTTAAAAAAATCAATGCTTAATGTAATAACGTCTCGTATTATAAGATTTTACCATTTAATGTAACAATGCGGACTTTCGTGTTATAAGAATCAGCACTAAATGCAATAGTCCTTTACTTGTCGTGTCCACCCTTTACATAGTTGCACTCGCCACGAAAAGTGTTATCCCTGAGAAACGAAAATTTTTCAATAACACCTTGCAGTTGAGTCTGCTGAAGCCGTCTGTCTTATGATCCCAACCGTCCAACTGCTAATTCCATCAGATTAAATATCTACCTTGTATATTTTTTTTTTCTTGGCCCTCCAAAAAATTGTTTTTTTGTTATTTAGGGTAAACGCAGAAATTCTAGTGAGCCTAGTGGGGTTCACGATCGTTGCCTTATTTAGGCTTTAAAATCGATGCGAGGCACATTTTCAATCCTAACGATTACTTTCATTCCTATTCTTACACATTTCGGGCATATATGGGAGAATGGTTATCGTCACTATATATGACTGTATATGAGACACACAACACACTGTTTATGAAGAAAATTTTTTGTCGTCTCAACTGACATTGAAGCTGTATAAAAATTATTGGGATGATAGGTTTCATTGTAGGCCTATGAGCGATTCGTAGGCCGAATCAAACCCATTGGAAAACATGGTTGGCGAATTACTAAATACAACCAGCAACTACCCTGCTGTGGGAAATTTCTGCAAGTTATGCAGTAGAATAGGTCAGAGATTATAAATAACGGTATCACATTAAGCGGTGGTCTTCATTGCATTTACTACGATACGTTGATTGCGTTCAATTTTACATCCGGTAAATTATATTTATCACTCATATTGTAACGTGATGAGTTTGATTAATAAATGAACGCCACCTGTTTAGGCAGAGCGAACAGGGATAAGGCTACTGTAGACATCGCTTGTTGGTGTGTTATTTTATTTGATTCGAATATGTGCCTTTACCGGATATACGCCATGACGAAACATGGTGTCAGAAGTGATTACTTCTACTGTGTGTAGTCTGAGACTAATTGTGAGGTACCGATTGTATTTCCAAGCTTTGAGATAAGTGTTGATACTGTACCGAACCCGGATGTGCGTTGCACGTTGTTGCCTATCAGTAATTTCACAAGGTTAATATATAGTGTATTTATCATTAGGCGACCCAAAACTTAGACCCTACTACGTGCATGCAGTACGGCATACCGTTTTAAAATGGAGTCAACGTAAAGAATTGTAAAGATCCAGATAAACTCACTCTCAAATAGGCACATGGCGTTGTTGAAGTATAAAAGTTCTGCGGCTTTTGCATATATCTCTGGATAATCAATTACATTTCAGAATAAGTACATTCTGTTTATAGTACATCATTCGATTCAAAGATTGCGACACGATTTAATTGATTTGGCTGTTCATCTAATTTGCCAAGATGAATACTTAGGACCCCTTATTCGGTCCAGAGGCAGTATCTCAGTGGGGTGCCAGCGTTGAAAGCCCCTGGGCGCTTTGAGATTTTAGAACATCTCTGGATGAAATGTCTCACGTCTCAAGAATATCCTGAAACAGAACGGTAAATGCCAAGTTACGAATGTAAACGGGTAGTAGTAATATACCTGGGTGGCTCACAAAATAAGTAGAACTGCCAACAAACGTGAAGAGGAGATCCAAGGAATCTACTTTAGAAATAAGAACAACAAAAATAAGAAGCTCCACAGAACTAAAAAACTCTCACGCAAATGATAAACCAATAGAGAGCAATATTGAAAATGTTTCCAGAAATGCTAGCATATGTTGACGTATTGTGACCGTGTCTTAAGAGTGTTAGTGTAATTAACACTGCCTTTGTACACACATAAAAACGGTTTGATACTATGTGTATAACTGACAGTAGTATGTTGCGTATACATAAATCTTTAATAGCCAGAGAGTACGTCAGATATATTGCAGTCATCGGTGGTATAATTAATACCGTGACTCAGAAGAATGGTTGCCATAATCTCCGCAGATACTATTTGACTACTTCTAATTTTTCGTGTTCCTAAAAATTGGCTCAAATGGTCATACTAATATCTTCGCAGGACATTCCCTAGGCTAAAATATAAAATGTCGACGTTTAGTCAATAATTTAAAAAGGTACGTGGTGCAATATACTGGATGTCGTTCTAGTACTAATCGAATAGGTTGTTTTAGTTTTCGAATGTTATTTCACCTTGTCATAGAATCAACACCGTCTTACAATAAATAAATGTTAAAAAATACAAATGTAACCGAAACTGATCACAAATGAAATGAACTGTTCACTACCAATCAAATGTCCTCAATCCAGCCACAAGTAGCAAATCAAATCTATAAAATATCTTAAATGTTTCTTTTTTGGAATGCAGACCACATACGAAGCAATAAATTATACTTCTTAAGGACATCTCTGGATGAAATGTCACACGTTTGTAAGAAGAAAAAAAATAGTAAGTTGGAGGTCAAATGGTCTGACGACTCACCACTAAGTAACACAAACATAAAACAAAACTGTCATTGCCAGTAACAAACTGTTACAAATCGTCCAATAGTCGTGATTACTTTTTTGCAGTTATTTAAAGTAGATAGACATTCCAAAATTATGTGGTCAAATATATTACATAAGATATTTCTGTAGGAGCCCACAACTGCAATTAATAACACAAAATTTAGAGGAATGATGAAAAGCCCCAATTGTGGATTTTCTTTAACATTTCTTTCACTTGTGATTGACTTGTTGTCCATTTGTGTTTTTTTTAGATTTTTTGTTATTGCGTTCTTGATCATCCATCATCTTTCAGACCCCCTACACCTTTCCTTCGCCTTGTGTTAATCTATAGTATGGATATTTAGATAAGAATTACTTGATGCACATCATCTTGCATGATACATACAGGGGCATTGGATTTCAATCTTGTGGCAAAAAAAAAAGAAAAGACAAAGAACACTCACATTCAGCGATCGTTTCCTTTTCTCTCTCTCTCTCTCTTCTCAGCTTTATCAAAGTCATAAGCCTAATGGAAATCGTCTATGAGAAACGTAACTGGTAGAGAGAGTCAGGCCTTGACAAGCGGATTAAAGTGCTGAAATCATGTCGTTACACTCTGGTACTGAAATTTTACATTTTCGTATTCCTTCCATAGCCTACTTGAAAATGTCGATGTCGTATTGTATTACTCAAAATGAGTTACTTTTAGAAAAAAATATTCTTTTCCTCGACATCCATCTTGCGATACTACTATCGCGTAATCTGAACCTGACTTATTATATCAGGTAACATGTATAATATACATAATCAACAGATATTATTTTATTGTCGCACGCTTCACAGACCCCGTGTTCACATCATAACATCATAGATCTAATTCCATTTTCATTTTGTCATTTTCATACTGCTGTTTTTTTTTTTCCTTCTTCATTTGAATTAGTGTAAAACGTTGGAACCATAATCAGGTAGCAAGACCTCATGTCTACGTAATTCACTAATTAAATGTCATCAAATATAAGTCTTCCTGACAAAGGTATGGCTTGTTTTTTTCTATGTAGTTTTCTGTAACTGAAGAATAATCAATGCAGGAGTAAGTCTCAGCGTCATTTTATTTTCGCGAAGTTTATATTCCTCACTTTGCGTTCTAGGTTGTATATTCTCATCGCCATTGTAGAGTGAGTTACGCATATTGCTGCATTAACTGGACACAAAATATTACTTAAAATTATTTTATGTCAGATGGCAGTTTCCTCAAAATGATTTTGGACACGCATTTGATGCAATTATTCATAGCAGTAAAAGGAAATATAATTTTAACTACATTTAGCCACTAACACCAACACCACTTCAAAACCTGCATCGAACTACCAGGGTAAAGATGAGATAGTAGTCCCTGAATCTCTCCTTCAGGTTTGTCATTTTTTTCTCTTTCTCACAAAGTAATTGTTATTCTCTTTTATTCAATAAAATACCATGGTTGAAAAAAGAATCATTTAAATATCAACTACAATATCTTATGGACTTTTTCAGTTTTCATTCCAATCAAAGTCTGAATCTGGCAAAAATCTTCATTCTTCTTTTCTTCAATAAAATTGAAAAAAAAAAAGATTGAGTTTCGTGTAAGATGAGCTCTTAAAGATAGTTTAGCTGGATAGTATTAGTTAAAATCCAAGTAAAAGCAACAAATAAATAAGGCAGGTACTTAAGGTGACTTTATTGGGTCACACCAGAGTTTCATGTTGCACATTGAACACTACAAAAATGCGATCTGTTATAGAAGTCCTAAGACTAAGTCCAGTGATAGAAATTATTCAGTCTCTACCAATGCGGAGACAGAATATTAGTTCATACGATCGACTTGAGATCTCTAGAATTAAGTACACTACGTATGAACAAAATGGGTGTCTATGTGTTTTCAGGAAGTAAACGGGTGATATTGATATCTTCACGTAAGAACCAAAAAAAAAAAAAACATACTACTTGATGAACGGGGCCAATTGCAATTATACACAATCACTTAAAGTGTTACATTCTTACATTTCAGGATGTCGCAAAGCAGCTATTGGATTGGAAATTTCTGGGGAGAGAATTAGGACTCAATGAAGGTATGCTCCACAACATCGAATGTGACATTAAGGGAGAGCTGGAAAGAAAGTATCAAACTCTTTTACTGTGGAAGCATAAATCATCTTCAGAAGCAACGATTGGTCGCTTAGCAAACGCTCTCCGGAAAGTTGATAGAACAGATTTATCTGAAAAAATTGAAGGTAATTCCATTAACAGTGAACGCATGAACTTCCTCGTAGACAAACAAACATTTTTTGATCATTTCGTAATTCTTTTAGAATTCTTTTTGTAATTAAAAACTGAAATCCATGTATTCTTTACTAAAATTCAATAATTCCGTCTTCACAAATGATGTAAAGTTGACACAGTTATATCTGCTAAAGGATTGAAAATAGGAAGTTGTTGAACTCTATGAAAGATCACCTATCATAAATTTTCCCTAACGATATATCGCAATATTTTGAAATACAGGAACCACTTTTCATAACAATCCGGGAAAGAGGAGGGAACCAGTACTTGACAGTAAGTGTTCAAAGTCAACATTCTAAGAAACTGCATCAAAGTTCAAACTTTCTGAAAATCAGAACATGATATTTTTGAATGAAGAAAACGTATGAGAGTTATTGGTCCAATGAGTTAAAGAAACACCCAAGACACTCGCACATACAAAAATAATGGCCAACGTTATTCAAATACTTGTGACAAATATGATCAAAAGTTATAAGGTAGTATCCTGTCAAAACGAAAAACTGCTACGACTATATTGTTCAACATATCAAATTTTCTTCAAAGTTGATAAACACGTCGTTAAATATATACACCGTATTGAATTTGAGTGACATCAAGAGTAGTAACATGCCTATTAACAATACCATTTTCCATTTACCCTTGCCGAGACCCCTTTTCTTTGTTAAAAATACGAAGTGGATTTTTACGTTACTGTAGATAATAGTGAAGAATACCATGGATGTCTATGGGAATGCTATTATATACTTATCCTTTATTCTTTATTTGGAATGTTTAAGGGGCTAAGACACTTCTTAAAGAGGGTTGTGTGTGATACATCATGTTTAATGTAACTGCAACGACAACATTCATGACAAATGTAATGTCTTTTGAACTTTAGTAGCATGGAGTGGGCTAGGGCCCTACATGTGTATATTTTAAAATGAATGAAAGTTGCTTCTTGAACTTTATCTCTACATTTAAACACATTATACAGGCAATAATATTCAAGCTGTTTTATTTGGCTAGCAACATGACAAGCAATTCAAATTCCTAGAGATGTGAAACTTTTGGCTTTGATTAAAGTATTAATTGAACTAGACTACTTTTTTATCATGTCACATCCGAGATTAAATTTTCAACAATTTGTTGTTTTTTTTCAAAATTTTATTACTTTTTATAGTAAATAAAACGATTGCTTTGAAAAATGACTATTACCTATTATGTATTTTTAGTGCAAGAACTTCTATTCAATATTCGTGTAATTTCCATTCAGGCAACATGTATAATTTTCAGTTGAAGTATATCCCATTCAGCAATAATTAATGCGAGTTTCATCTTTCAGGTTTGCATCATATCGCACATATTACACTCCCAGCTGTACATATACTCGAAAACAATAAAACAAATAGACACATCTATGTTACCATAAGAAAATGGATTTATTTATTAATTGACTTTAATTTTATCCTCAATTTCAAGTTAAATAATATTTTTATATGGCCTTTCAGAACAGGAGATATTCATTCAGCAATTGAAGAGACGATACAAAGTTTTCTACCACTCAATTAAGCCGCTCCCATACCTGAAAGACATGACATTTTGCGTTGATAACGTGTTCATTGAAGGTAAAATTGAGAAACGTAATAACGACGAAAGAGGAAATGAAATCTGGCAGCCAATGGACTCATATCATGATATCTTACTCGATCTAAAGACTGAAACAAACAGGTGCCTAATTTTAGGAGAACCTGGTTATGGAAAGTCAACACTCGCGCTTCAGTTTTTGTATGACTGGTGCAACCCAGTCCCGGAGTCTCATTTGAAGGACGTAAACATAGTCATATTTTTCAGAATGAGACAACTAAGTGGATTTACGTCCATCTATGAGGCCATTAAATGTTTACTGCTTCCAAAGGACTCCATAATCAGTGTAGGTGACGTCAAACTGATTTTACAAGCTTCCAAATCGACAGTAATATTTTTTGATGGATACGATGAATATCCCGACAAAGGGAGAGAAGAGACAGATTTTGCCGACATAATAAAAATGAAAATGTTTGATGACAAGAAAGTTATTGTGAGCAGCAGGTTGTCAAAACTAAGCCAATTACCCGATGAATTAAAGACTCAGTCAACACAAGTTCAACTGAGGGGTTTTGAATTGGCGGACCGGTGTAGTTACATCCTGAAAGCTGTGGTTTGTGGTAATACAGAAGAAGGAAAAGATATAATTCGACAACTTACTCAAAATTCATTCCTCCATGACATGTTCCAGATTCCCCTCTTTTTCACCATCGTTTCTCATACTGCTAAGGATAAGAAGAACATCATCCCAAGCAACAAGACGGTGACATGGTTCTTTCGCTTCATACTCGAATGCTTTTTCAAAAATACGAGAAACAAAGGTATCGATTACAGAAAGAATAATCGTTTACAACATGTGCAATGTCCTCAGTTGGGAAAACTTTTATTTGAAGGACTAAGTAAAGCAGACCAACAAATTAGTTGGGATAAATTACTTCTTCTTAAGGAAGTGGATGAAATGTTCTACAATAATCTAATAGCTTCTGGAATTCTCATTGAAGAAGAGGTTGCTTGTGTAGCGGAAAGAGTTGATGAAGATAACTTTTTTCCAGGATAAAACAATCGTCACATTTTATCATAAATTATTCTGTGAATGGTATGCAGCACAATACTTGATCGATCGCATACTTCGGATTTTAGACTCTACTGCTTTAGGAAGCTCAGTTATGCAAGTTATTTACGAGCTTCTAGCCAGTGTCGACACTGACGATCTGCAGTATATGTTCCGATTTGCATCTGGATGGAACCCAAAGGTAGGTTGCGTCGTCATCGAATACTTGGTAAAGCAAATCAAACATATGAAGCTGGCAACACTATGCATACTGGAATATACCGGAAATGATGAAGACATTATTGGCGCCTTGAAAGACATATGCTCTAATCCCGTACTGCTCTGGGAATACGATAGTATGATACTGCATAGAGCTATCATCCACGTGCTACAGATGGCGTCCAGATGTGACGTAAGTATTGGACAATCTGCCATAAATGCTGGTTACCAAACTAAATGCTGTCACTATGATCATTTAAAAATAATCTGTCACTGACTGTAACATGTTGTAATATGAACCGCGTGACTGTAATGTTTCATATCTTAAATAGATTAATTATATAATTTCAACGTTATCTTTTTGTTATCGATTATTGTAAAGTAAGACAATGGTTTTCACGAATTTAACATGATAAAGTGATTAATGTTGTATTACGATTGGTATGTATGCACTAAACTCTTCCGTAATACGACGGAAAAAAAAGGTTTACAATGTTCAATTTAGTATTATGTAAACCAAAACGAACTGAAAGAAAATGGTGAAGTTAAAGTTTAACATATAAGAGGAGTCAAAATGCATATCATTACTTAACTATGTAACGTGGTTTATAATACGGTATCTTCTAGTAATACTCCCTTTAAAAAGATGTGTGTAAAGTATACTGATAGTGAATTTAACGCAGTGCTAAACAGCTGTGAATTAATACGATCAGCATGTTCATTCTCCAAATTATGAAGCAACGCTATTATGAAAATTGCAGGGCATCAATTACTTTCTACCGACTAATATTCAAAAGTGAAATTAATAAGGACATGCACAATTAAAAAGAAAAAAGACAAAAATAAGGCAAAGAAAACTACGTAAATTGTTAAGGGCGAAATTAAGGATAACTAAAATTAAGAGTGAATATTTACACCTGTACCAGTGCGAATGACTCCGAACCTAGACAATTAAAAAGATGAAAAAAAAAAAAATATGATGATAGCTTTTGTCTAAGTTATACGTTACTCAAAAATAATTGTTTATGCCCAAGAATTTTTTCATCCAAACTTTCATAATTCAAATGATACATCTTTGGTGATCAACCAATGCATGTTGTTTCCAAGAGGAAAGACCGTTCATTTCAATCTGTGAGACTGACTAGGTAACGATAAGTGAATCCATGTTATTTGTACGAAATGCGTGGATATTTTAGATGCAACTTTTCCCTTGAGGTAAAAAAGGGATTTAAAACTAAGATCAAAGTAATATTAGCTATCAGGTCTTTTTAAGGCACCAGAAGAAATTGCTGGTGTTAATATACCAATGTTTCTTTTATCACTTTCTTAGATCCTAATAGCTGAGTTATCCTTACCTTGGTCGTTCAGGGAATTTGACGGTGTAAACATCAAACTGGACTCTGGTCTTGCCTTACCACCTTTGTCTTCATTGGAAAAATTATTTTCCAACGGAGATGGACAAAAACTTAGCGAGGAAGAAGTCTTGGGAATAATTTCGTTTTGTGTAGCCTCTCCAAATTTCAGAGAACTTTCGTACGGCAGTTAAACTACACTAAACAACAACAATTAATTCTGTGATTAAATGTAGTTTAATACATATATTACTTTGAAAACGCTCACTATTCTGAATCTTGTTCCACTGTGTGTAAGAAAACTACTACATTGTGAAGGAACAAAGTATTTTCATTTTTTTTTTTTCATTCTAGTCAGGTCATAATTAAACTTGGAAAATGAAACGCAGGAAAATTAACAATATTTATTGCATCATTAATATGTTTACAATGTCGATTTTATTTTTAAAGGCTAAACAACTGTATCCTGCCATCAATAAGAACTGATAGACTACCGAAAATATCTGCATCGCGTGATGCTAAAGGTAAACAGTGACTTATCTCTCTCTCTTTCTCTCTCTCTCTCCAAAAGAAGAAGAAGAAAAAAAAAAAAACGGTACAAAATATCCCTTTCTTCACGACGTCTATTTACATCCATTAAATTTTATTCTCTCAGCTTATGCCGCTGAAGTAAGTGTGCATTATGTTTACTGAGATCATCATCACAATGAACAGCAGTGAATAAAATTTTGTCTCACCTGAAGTTAAAACATAAATACTACACGTGTAACCTTAGCGCGCATATACTGCCAGCAACGAATGATAAACGTCCTCTGTTGAATTACAGTTGAGAATATGTTACATTATTCTGAAGTTCATATCATGTAATTAAGAAACGGTGAGGTTATGTACTTTCTTTTTCTCTGTGGTCATTATTTTCACAGTCATGTCTTCTGACGGAGTGTCATGTCTTGACTTTCACTCAGGAGAATGGAAAACGGTTAGTACTATTTCTATTATTGCTATATTGCTACTATCAATATATCACGACTGGTTGTTTTAGCAAACCAAAACTGCTTTGAATCATATCATATCTTACCATATCATAATCATATCATATTTTCATCATATATTAAATTAATTCTAATCAGACATTATTTTCTTCGAAAAATATTTCTCAAGGTTTTATTTTATGAGTCATGTTTCGAAAATGCATACATTTTCTAAAATAAGCTAGTAAATATGCGGTTGACTTATAAATTCCTCAAAATTGAGACGAATCAAATTAAAGTGAGGGTAATGTTTTGCTGCTCACTTTGCCATTACTGACTCAGAGTCCTTTACAGGGGACCTTTAGAGAAATCACAACAACTATACATTTTATACTGACTGTGTATTCCTTTACAGCCCAAGGACCTCAAGACTATATCGAGAATATGCGCTAGTTCAGTAACTATCCACAACAGTACTAGTGTGATTGTACAGCGATCGGTCATAGAGCTTCTAACAACAGCCTCTCAATACAATGTAAATACAAAATTGGTCATTTTAAAAGAAAGATACCAATTCTTTTGTAATAAACAGTTCACCTTCTCTAAGCATAGTTGTAGCTCAGGTCGTAGTAGTTGCTATAAGTGTTACAATTAATTTGCGAAAAACAAACCTACTTTTACATCTAGCATTCTTCTCTCAGAAGTCCAAACTATAGATAGGAATATAAGAACTCAAGAGCGCACATACGACAATGCTAATGTAAAGAGTCACGATTTTATGTGAAGTTGCTCCCCGTTACCACAGCGCGGAACAATATGTACATACATAAAATTTGCGTTGAAAACCTAACCTGCCTGTTTATTCCCAGGCAGGTCTCTTATATGACATGTAAACGATATGAAGTGTAGCCATGCCTAAAGTACTATCTTGCCTCGTTGTCTAAGTAACCATTTCTACCGTATTGTGCTTTCGTCGTTGCCTTAGTAAGTTTGTGTACTATACTAGTAGTAGGCGTATACTATGTGACGTTTAACGTGCATCGACAAGCCTAGCGAGTGTCAGACTAGCTCTGAGTCAAAGCTCTATGATTTAACATACAGCAATAGTATTAGAGTCTTACTTCTAACTGTAACTACCTTAGTTTTACATTGTGTCCTCGGTTCTTTCAACTAGATGTGAAGTAGAAAAGATGATGTGGTTTCAAATGCAATGACACTTAGGTGACGAAGTCCCACCACAAATTCCTGTATTCTGCTCTTTGATCAAAACATGTCCACCCTTTATTCAGATCCATGATCAAGCTCACAAGAACAAACCTAAACTTTGGTCACGTGTAAAATGGGGCTAACTCTTTTCTCCTTCATTGCTATATTTTTTTTTTAGATACGCCTTGACTCGTTGAGCCTAATCATGTCATTCAAGGCAGTTGATACCAGTGGTCACATAATCCTCAACTCGGGTCTCTCTCTACCTACCATGAAAACAGTGGAAAACATTATGATACAGGCAGAGACAGGAAGAGAAATGAGTGAAGATGAAGTTCATGGAATATTACATTATGTAGTGCAGTGTCAGAAGTGCAAAATGTTAATGTTAGTGTCCTGTAACAAGCATTAAAAACCAATAGGAATCTTTCATGTTAAGAATAAAAACAATGTGATACTAGGTTAACTGGCATAGATAGACATATATCATGAACAGCAAAGGCTGTTTGGTTTATTGAAATTCACTTAGTTTGAGGTTAACTTAGCAGTATTTTTCCCAACGAAAGTATGATATCATACAATTAATAAGGTGAGCTAATATTATCTTAAGTGTGGTTTTGTTATAATATTATATGTGAGAGTGAAACATAGTATTTTGCTAACTGAGCACACTGTAAAAACCTTACACAATATTTTGTAACCGATTTTCATATTGTTTAACTTTTTAACATTGTATATTTCATACAAGAATCAAGATAAATTAACACCTTGTACTTCACAGCTATTAAAATTAAAAATAAAGTATAATTGTATAAATATGTCTGTCTCTGTAATCACGTCTCTTCCAAAATACTTTTTAACTGCTTTTTATATTTTTGTTACGCCAGTAATTTTCCCTAAACAAAACAGAACTACGATGATGGCAAAAATCGTCACGTTAATGTGCTTTAGTGCTCCCATGTGATATCTCGTTTTGTTAAATGTGGTATTCATTAGAGGCTTTATGAGAGATTCATACATCAGGACTCAGTTCAGCAAAGGAAATTAGTTCCTGAAAAAAAAAAATACTTACCCTACCCATCTTGTGGGTGCTAGTGTCAAAGTAGTAATGCTTTTGTCGTGCTTATAAAAGACCAAGACCGCTACAAGCTTAAACAGGGATAGTTGTGGCTACATCATGTCATAGTTGTAGAGATATTTCCAACTTCTTGTTTCCGACTTCTCGCAGACTCCATGATTGCCTTTTGCCATGGTCAATACCAATGAACGAGACTTTCTCCAGCTTACAATCTCAAAGTGTTGATGGTAAGACCAAGGTTTTGTTAAATCTTAATTCATAGAAGAGCATCCAAATAGTTACATAGTAATTCATATTCCACTATCTGTTATCTACCAGAAATGACAGGTTAGATCTACAAGTAATCATGGGACTCCAAAACTGACAAACATTTGTATGACAAATTCTTCTCCGTCATCTACCATGTATATGATGAGTATAAACAGCAAGACCTAAAACATCAAGTCAATATCTGTTGGAAGAATAGATGCCACAAGCAAGAAATTTATGTTCTAGTTAAAACTGCCCCCACCATTAAACGTAGAAACAATTTGCTACACAAAATAGAGCAATCATATTTTTCAATGTGTAAGCAGTTCATAATGGAAATACTTGCTGTGCATAAAATATATTACTTCCGTGTTCAACATTGTAGGACCCTTGTAGATTATAAGCCAATTCCATGTGAATCAGTAAAAGCGTTACCATAGCAATATCTACCTAGGTATATCTTTCATCTTGTGTTATATCACACTTACTTTTGATACTTTTTTTATAACAGTTGTGTGGGTTTATGTGCCGAAAGATTGCAAGTTTCAGCTAGATCTCACTTCTGGAAAATGGTTGGTAAGCATTACAATAATATTGCGACAGAATTAAAGGTTGTGGGACATACTTTTAGAAAATAGCTCTCTTTATTCAGAAGTTGCAAAGTAAAACCCTGAATGAAAAATATCCGTTAAAATTTTTGTTTATATCTTTTGCCGTTTTTGAGATTTTAGTTTGCAAAGTTTGACTAATGCAAAACCGATGACGTGGAGTGTTGCACAGTGTCGGTATTTCTTGTGTTAAGCCTATATATGTTGCCTCTTCATACTTAATTGTACTTAATTTCTGAGTTTCACATTTGTAAGTTATATGGAATTTTTTAGAGAAGACAATACATGCTTTGAAAGTAAAGCCCTCTGGGCTGATAAGATTCTCAAGTGTCCTTGAAATAAAGGTGACATAAACAATAGATTAACATAAGACATATCATAGGAGTTCATCTATTGACGTCACGAATTTACATACTTAGCAATGTTTATTCATGGCACAGATGCGAGACACTAATTTTCCTGTAAATTGGTCAATCTGTGACTGACTAGGACGTTATTTGTGGCCACTTTTGATGTTTCCAATGCTTAATGCAACCTTAGTCCAAAATTTCATTTTCAGGTCACACCACATTTAAGTATCTTATGAAGTAAACGGACGAAAAGATTACAAACGCTTTTCTAAGGAAGTTCACATCCAATGTGTACCAAAGAGAACAACGTAGTTATTATAAAATACAAAAAAGAAAGACATGGGAAAGACGACAGTGTATCATATTCATCAGGTGTGTCATGTTGGTAAATTTTAGTCAATCTTTTTATAACTTCAAGCTAAAATCAGAAACACAAATGTATCATCTAAAGACCCTCTGTCGGTGTGTTTAGCTCCCCTAAATTGCACTCACAAAACGTAACGGTAAAATAAGAACTCCATAACTTTAAGTAAAATTTTACACACAATTAATGTAAATTTTACATTGTGTATATAACAATTTTACTAAAATGTAGTAAAATTTACCAAAATTATGTAGAATTTACATATACTGTTTACATTAATTATATGTGAAGTTTATAGAGGTCTTATCTTACATAATTTAGGTAAACAGTATACGTAAATTCTACATAATTTTGATACATTTTACTACATTTTAGTAAAATTGTTATATACACAATGAAAGACTTACATGAACTGTGTGTAAAATTTAACCTAAAAGTTATGGAGTTCTTATTTTACCGTTACGTTTTGTGACTGTGTAAGCCTATCTCTGAGCATTTTGTTCACCTTTACCAGGGGAAGCAGGTGATCGAGTGGTAGACATGTACAATAAACATTAAATTAATTCATAACAGCTGTAATACTTACTTGAACAGGATCAACACTTATGAAGTTGTCTTCACCTGCAAAACAACGTTAATGTTATGTCATTTTCTTATCATTTTAGGCCACTGCACATGGTAAGGTTATGATGTCCGATGAAGAGTATAGCGACGAGGTAAGGGACCGACGACTTTTCAGTTTTAGAAAAAAATATATGGAACTATTTTAATTATTTTGTAACTATTTTATATAAAGAAAATAAAGAAAGTCTAATACAACAGAGCCGGTTTGGAATTTGTTTGAGAAACTTTAATTTTATGGCCTCACGAAAAGAAGTCTTACAAGGTGGTCAAAATTCGTTGCAGAACTTTTAGGGAAGATGTAAATGTAATGATGATGAAAAAAATCCGATTTATCCGTTCAAAGCATTTTACTTACAAAAACAAAACGTTATATAAAATCAGCGGGTTTTTTTTAGCTTTCCGTCAAAATCATCAGCAATATCAAGAGAAGTCAGTCTCTGCTAGGACATCGTTGCAACAAGCTGTTACTTCCTATAATAAAGTTTATAAATTGCTTCATTTGCAAAAGATTGTCAATCCATTTGCCATCCATTTGTCATCCATTTGCCAAGTTAAAAAGTAGGATTGAATATCTAATGTTTTGGGGGTTTTTTGTCTGTCTTCTGTAATTATTATCAAGTTATTACATTTCTCCCAGGTGCAAAGATATCGTGAACTTTTTAGGTAAGTTAAAACTAAATGTTTAGAGTACTTCGGGAGTAGATTTAAAACTTAACATGAAACTCTATACAGGATAACTGAACCGTTCATGAGTTGCAAAAATGCATTTCTGCAATCCACATTATTTATCGATTTTCGATGTTAAAGTGTTTATTATGTATGAAGATATCAAATGACTAAAAATATATATTTGGGCAAGTGTTAATTTTCTGAAGTCATAATTTTCTTGAGGAATAAAGTATTCGTTGAATTAAAAAAAAAGACACTTTAGCACTGATTTGAGTAGGTATGTGTGTAGATAAATGAGAAGGTGTAATGTAATACATTGAGACAAGGGAAATAGACCGATGAGTCTTCGAGTAAGGTAGACTGCATTATGAATGATCGAAGTGTAAGCACTGCATTGGAATAGTTCAATGACAAGAAAAATTCAATTGCCAATATTAGTTTTCAGTGAATTCTAGTCACTTCTGTAATATAAGAAGATTGTATGACTTGACCGTTACAAAAAAAAAAAAAAATCGTTTTTTTTTTTTTTTTTTTTTGTTTTGTGTGCGAACTTAGAGATTATCCATGGCAAAAAGCGAGACGTGCAAGAGGAGATACAAAAAGAAGAGAACCTTCTTGTGTGGACACGCATCCAAACTCTATCCAATAAGTCGGTCGAAAATCCATACGTCACAACCACTTGAATCCGATCTGCAGTTAACTTTCAACATCGCAAAAAAAAAACACCACGAAAGCGTTCGTCCAGACGTGAACAGATGGCATCTAGTGTCTGTGAGTCCTTCCAGAGAAGGCTCTTCCACTGAGAGTTCTAAACAAGAATTCCATTAACCGAGATGATAACTATTTCTGTGACACGAATTGAGCTGGATTTTTGGCCCTAAATTTATATTTCAGGAATAAAGTACATTCCTCGCAAAAATGCCAGAGAGACATTTCATTATATATTTGTCTGTGTAAACGTAGCAGAAGAAAAGTCTCAACGGTGCGTAACAACCAAATCCTGTTGACGATATCGAGAAACAGCTAATGTCAGTTTCATTGCAAATATAGCCCCCTGGGTCTATACAAAATTAAACACCTGGCTAAATGATTTGTATCCACTTACGTCCGGGAAATGATATTGACACAATTTGAAGCGAACAGGTGCATTTAAGTTCTCACACATATTAAACATTTCGAAGCATGCAGTTGAACAGGCTTTTAGATCTTGGCTTTCGTAACCACCCTCAGTCGAGGACCTAACATTAGCATGAAACTGTTGCTAAATTATAAGTCTTGACGTAGAGAAAAAGTGAGAAAATGATCCCACTCTTAAGCTACAAATTTTGATGAAATAAATTCACTGACAGAGAATGCTTTGGTGGGTATTTCAGATCGGCTATCCAACAATATGAAATTTAAATTTCAAAGCATTTAGTACATATGGAGTGACCTGATAGTACAGTCACAACCAGAGGGTGAGTAAATATACTTACGAACAATTGGAACAGAACATTTATGAGGGAGGGTAAAAGAATATCTTTAATGAACCGGAAACCAAAGAAATAAAAACGAGTCATAGACAAATATTGTATTGGTAATCATTTTAAACAGTTGTTTCTTAATTTCTTATTAGATCATTTTTAGGAATGTATTAAATGACAACATTCAAAAGGCATGTGAGCTGCACCCTTCCAAGGAGAACCGAACTTGAACTTGTTGTATGTTTGGCGTTCTTATGCTTAACTTATATAATCGTATAGTGTACTATGTGTGGTGAAGACTGACGCACAACGGCAACATTTCAAAGTAAATATAGATATGTAACGTTTAATGTTTACTGCTTAAGTCAAAATCTGTAACGCTTCAGCTGATGCTGACACTGATGTCATTAAAAATGTTTTTACAAATGCTACAGATCAAAGTACAACTCTGATACTGAAAAAAAAAAAAAAAAACAGTCTACGTAAACACCTACGCCAAATACTGCCTCTACACATTAGACATAAGCCTATGAAACATTTTAGCAGCAGAATGCAGACGATAAAGTGCGTACTTGTTGGAGACGAGTAAGTAATGTATATGACATCACTCCACGGTTGCTTTCTTGAGATATTGTGTGTAGAACTTTGCAAAATTGACCTCTGTCGAAATTTGAATGGCTGGATTGAGGTTTAAGTCGATTTCGATTCGAAATACGGAGGTTTGCTACTAATTAGACTGTTATTGTTAAAAATAAAATGAGTTTGGGGAACCTCGCTTTTAAGGTTAGCTTTAAAGGTGCACTCAACTACATATATGATAATCTATTTCATTTTGTGAGAAATTTGTTGCATTTTGTCATTGATGTAACAAACATCAAGATCTTAACTATTGGTTTACATATATTGTATGATTTGTTGTGTATTGGCTGGTCAGCCTGCTGTACGTAGGGTATTGGTTGTGTGATTTATTAATCCAAAATATATACTTCGTCATTCAAAAAGTCAGAACACCATGTTTGTGGTGTGTATGAGAATTGAGCCTAAATAAAGCACCTGCATGTAAACAATAGCCGGTAAACTTTCTATAGAGTCTCATTTACGGCCAACAAAAATGATATCACGATCAAAGTCAATGTCATGTGAATATTCGTCAAACGCCACAAGGGGGTGTTGTCACGTCTCACCAATTTTTCAACAATTGTACAACTGAAAGGAAGTGAGCAGATACATTTCACGTAGCAAATATTCAATAGCACTATTAGCATAGACTTGAAGCATAGGCTATACAGTGTGCAGATCTCACAGTCTATGCCGCAGCTAGGACCACCATTCCAAATCCCAATGGCTATCTGACTGTTTACGAGTGCAGTGCGATATTTCCTATACACCACAGAAAGTGGTGCGTGGCGTGGTTTAAGTTTGCCGTATTTGTGGAGTTATTATCAGAATCATAGGAAAACATAACTTTTGTAAGCATTGACCTTAGTGTGAAATATGCTGGCCTGCCTTCTGAGTGTTTTTCATATGCGTAACGTTTGTGGCAATATTGCCCCACCCCCACACAAAAACTACCTTGGTTCTGGCTCTGGTGAAAGTAATAGGTTGGTTAGTCTTAACATTAGGCTACGGTAGCGCAACTGTTACAGTACTTGTCATTTTAATACTTCCAAACTGCAAAATTGCTAACCTACACAAGTCTAAAATATCGCAAGTGCTACAGTTCGCATGTTATGACGTTAGCACTGTTATCAGCGTCTGGTCCTAGGCTTATATTGCATATTCACCTTGATCCTCGTCAGTTCAACACCCAATTAGCTTAAGTATTAGCCCTGCAAGTCAAAAGCTGGTACTTATTTGTGCGCTTGTTGAAAAAAATATGATAAGGAATGAAAGAGATTTGTGTTTCCCACAGTGACTGAATTATATCTTATAATGGCTATTTTATGTGCATCTTACGAGTTGTCACTTGAGTTGTTCGCCGTTTTGTATACGAAAATGACTATTCATACTTATTTAGAAGTGATATACTTATGACTAATATTTTGTCAAGAAAACTGCTGGATTCTTGTAAAGGAAAACCATACGAAGGTTGGCGGACTATATGTATAGTGTTAAGAGATAGTTTACGATGAATTCTGAGACAATTCTATCTTTGCAGAGTCTACTTCTCAGGACATTGGCTGACCGAAAACCAAAACAAGTTGTGTCAATAACAAGTTATAAGTGTGACGTAATAAATTGGGTTTAAAGTGATTCGGGTATTTACAGTTTGTTGGAAGTGTTTAATGAATTTCGTAACGTCAGATATGCAAATTAATGTGTTATTACTTACAAGTGCTGGTATTTGCATACGTATTTGACAGTACATCAGGAAAGAAGGATGTTCTCGTAAGCTTTGCAAGAAACAGAGCACCTTTCGACGACATACCCAGTGTGCAAGTATTTTCTCCTTAGTAAAATTATGCAATTTAATTATTTCACCGCAAATGTATGCTTGATAACATCTATGTCATCAATCAATTCGATTCAATTTTTCACCTTTAAAGTAATCATTGCCGAATACATGAGTCTTAAAATAGGCTGCAAGACAACACGTTTTAATGCCAAAGAGCAAGGACTCAAAGGGCCAACATGATATGCTTATGGAGGATTTGTGTTTCTTTCGTGATGCAACGTATGAACAGATCATATATTAAACAGTAAAACTACGCTGAAAGTTCAATAGCAAACTACAAGTTAGATCCTACACGAATATTTATTTGAGTAAGACTTTTTTAAAACTTAATTTATTAAAAAAATCAAATGAGTTAAGTCGAAGAAAATGGGAGAGGGAAAAATAATTCCTTTAGATGACAAAATTATCCCCGCACTACTCATATTTAATCTGCCACCTTGTTGTAGTGTATTATGAGGAATAAAATTACACTGTTATGCATAAAAAAAATAGGTGAAATCATATTTATTAATCAGAAAATACTAATGTGACACATACGTTAGCTTGTCTGAGTTACTGCTCAGATGTAGGCTACTGAGGTCATTGACCTTTAAGAAGTATACATCTTCCCTCAATGTTGGGTAGTAGTATAGCGTCTTCATAGTAGGTTGTATTTTAACTAAAAAGAAAGAGACATCTATAACTAAAAGAGAGAGGAGTGAAATTGATGTTCATATTCGTCAGTAACATAAGCCTCGCTTTCTGATACCAGGTTTGATAATTATGCAGTCACTGTGATGCACAGGGAAGATCCTTACACATTATGTCTTTTCGATACACGAGGAGGAAAGGACTACGATAAAAGACGCTGTTTGTGTTACCCCCAAACAGTAAGTAGGAATCATATTCGATTGTTTCTGTTTTTCTGTTGGCATGTTGTTTATTCTTGCTTTTGTGGGAGAGACAGGGATTTGATGTCATATTTACAACCACATTTTGTTCCTTAAGAAATAAATGTTGACTACAGGCATTTGTGGGAAAGTGACCCCCCAAACAGTTCTGCAGAGAATGCACAAAGCGATGGAAGTATTGACAACCTATTTTATTGGTTATTATCGTCATCATTTCTTTTCCGTTGGGATACATTTTAATGCAAATGTTTAATGTTGAAGGACAGCTTAGGTCAATCACCATTCTCTGGACTGCAGTGCTGACCTCAAAGTTAAATTAGACGTACATGCATATTCAGCAAGACGGATTTTAAGAAGTACGTTTCAACAGAAAGTCAATACCGCCACCAATTTGTTGATATAATCAGATAATGCGAATACGGGGAAACAAGCATTAGCAATTAAGTAACAGATACTACTAGAAGAAACATGTGGCTGGATAAGTAGTCCTTTGAAAATAATTTCTTCCCATTATTATGTTAGTGATAGCAGATTGGAGCAGATATAATTTCCCTTCCATGTCATTTTCAAATAATATGGAATAACATTCAGAAAGTGTTAGTACACAGGCTAAATATAGCAGCTCACAAATATTAATTTTCTGACTTCATTAATTATTTAATAAGGATTGGCATTTTTATTTCATTCAGTTTCTCTCCCATGAATAAATAAAAACACTAAATATATTTTATGAAATTAAAATAACAAATATGTATTCTGCATTAAAAAAAATCCATGTTGCAAAGTATGCCACTGATAAGCAAGTTCACCCAATGACAGTAATGACAAGTTCATTCAATGGCAGTATTTCGAACTTCCTTTTTCTATTTTTCAGGATATTTTCCTGGTCTTTTTCTCTGTTGTTCACCCCTTGTCGTTTAAGAATGTCAAGAGAAAAGTACGTCTCTTTCCCTTTGTTTTTTATTCTAATCCTGAAAGTATTTCACAGAGTATGAAGAAGCGTCTATTTATCGAAAAGCAGAAATGAACATGTTCAATAATTTGTTGATAACGAAATTTGTTCTTTGTTATTTTACTTTTAAGATTCCAATAGTTTTTCACCCCTTTTTTTGGCAGTGGATTCCTGAGGTGAAACGCTACGCGTCATCAACTCCTATCATTATAGTTGGCACCCAGATTGACCTGAAATCTCACCACGCTGTCCTCAACAGACTACGAGAAGAAGGTCTGACTCCGGTGACTTACAAACAGGTGTGGATTACGAAAGAAGATTAATATCTAGATTTTGTCTTTCGGAGACACATGACATTTCAAGGAAAATAGTAATTATTTCGACATCTGGAATAATGTAAAAAGAAGTAAAATGTGAACACATTTACGTTTCGAAGCTTTTACATTGGTCTCCTTTGGATGCAAGCGAAACGCATTAATGCCTTAAAAGTTCCCATAATCTCTGATATTACTCTTAGCTTGTTTATTTCATTTCTAGATCTCCAAAGATTTTGTAAATGCTTCTGTAAACAAACCTTTCCTTCAAAAGAGAAAATCCAGGGTGAAGGTAAAATATCGTACCTCTAATTTGTTTCAATGTTTGTTTGGAATTTCTTTTTAGGGGTTAAAAGCTGCTAAAAACCGAAGAGCAGTAGCGTATGTGGAGTGCTCAGCTTCCACACAAGAGGGATTGGATGCTGTTTTTCAAGAGGCTGTGTTTGCGGCTCTCCACCCTCCAGATGAGTTCCAAACTAAGAAAAGGAGCTGCACTTTTCTATGAAAGACTTAAAAATGAAGTTTACTATAGAAACCTGTACAAACGTTACATATACGCAGAATGACACAGTAGGTTTCATTGAGAATACTGTGACAAACTTTTGTTCAATTGATTCATCAAATTTGAAACATTTTTGTGGCAATGCTGCATAATGTTAGACTTCATTTAGATGTTAGTTGAGTCTATGATAGTTTGCACAATTAATCACAATTAACGTATCTGGTATATGCTGTCTCAGTGTAGTGTTATTAAGACAAGTGAATTATGTAAATATCGTTGAAGTGCTTCCATTCGCGAGTATATCCCATTTCGGGAACTGGTCTTGTTCTTATCATCAAACATTAGAAACCGATGGAGTAGATACTGTTCTTTTTTCTGCCAATGCTGCCGTAGTGCACTATCAGGACTGCAAACTGAAACAAGATATTATGCAGAAATTTGTAAGATTCAAAACTAGTGTCATGCAGAAGGAATGAATTTCGGGATTCCATTTTTTTTTTTTTTGGTTTCGTCCATAATCTGACGAACGTATTCGCAATTAACGTACGTTTGTGCGTTGCCCTTTGTCGTTTACTTGGCTTTCTTATACCAGTCTTTTAATGTACTTTAAGGTAGTGGCGTGTGCAGAATTTTGAAGGTGAGGGCACAATCAGTGATTCCCCCCGATTGAAACACCCGTACACTTCCAGTGCGAATTTGAACTCGCGGGGCTTAGGGGTAGGTGTTAGGGCCCCACTGCATGGGATCAATGGGACAAGGTACAAGGAACATGATCGTGCAATATAAGATAATAGGACAGCAGTAATTGGTCATAGAGCCGCTTTTGACCAGAGCTTTTTAGTTTCAGACTTTTGACATTTGATTCAATGGCGAAATGTTCAGGTCTCTCAGAAGCCAGTCAATGACGTTCTGAAATATACACATGAAATGAACAAGTCTTAATACTTTTGTTCAATTTCAGAGATGCTTTTCTCGTCGACGGTGAATGAGATATGTAGGGTAATTTACATTTTTAATATTGTCAAAACGCTTCATGGGAGGAGGCTACTTCAGGTGCATTAATCAATGGCACATAAAAGGCCTAGTGAGTGCGATTAAGGCTAGGTTAGAGTTCAAAAACAGCACGGAGCCTAGATACATGAGTCTGAGCGGGGAGCTCTCATTTAGGGCTCCAAGTCCACCGAAGCTCATAGAATATCGGGATTTTGAGCCATTCAAGTGATCTCACTGTACATGGGGCGAAGGCCTGAAACAAAGTGAAAAAGTCTTTTCTTCTAAACGTCTTGTTCGAGATTTCTTACATGTGGAAGATTTCAACAGTGGCTAAATACGTTGTGGTGGGAGTTGTCAAGGTAAACTTAGAATCACTTCCGTTCTCTTTGCGTACTATTATGCTATGTGCTACAGTACACGTAATTCGTTGTTTGCATGTTAAAGATTACGAGGTCAGACAAGAAGGTTGGTGAGATGATTTGAAACTATTGAATGAAAGCAAATAAATTAGCAGCACTTAACCTACATAGTTTTATGACAATATCTTAAAGCTGGTTAGGGAGACTTAACAAGCAAAGGAAAGTTATGGTAGTAGAGGTACCAGCACCACGGGCCACTTATGGCCTACTGATTTTTCCTAATTTCTGATGGGCTCCCGATGAGCTATACCCCTTTCATAAAAGACGGTGTCAATGAAAACGGTTTGAATACTCGGTGTGTCTCTTTAAACTTTTCCTCTTTCTCTAACCCATAAATCCCTCGACTGAGTGTGTTTCCCTCGACTGACTTCAGAGGCAAGAGCCTGTGCCCCCTATCTTTAAGTATGCTTCTGATTTAAGGGGATAATTGGAACGGTAGTTTTTCCCTACCACTCAGAATAGTAGATATTATTTTTATTTGCTGGTACCACTGATGGTCATACAAGTCTCAAGGAGACGTGATCGTACAAAAGGCAGACAAATCACAAGTGAGTATTGAGTTCCCACCGCAAAATTACCCTTGATGTAAAGATTGAAGGAATTAGCACTAAATAAAATTGGCATAATTTAGAGTGAACTTTACTAGGAATTGCAATACAAATGTTGGCTTGATCGGATATGAATGCGATGAAAAGGTAGTCACATATCAAAGACCAGCGCATCTCCTGTATATATGTCAATCTAGAATGTACAATTCAACAACAGTAATATATTTCGTGATGATGACGATATGAATTTATTTGACGATGACATGCATTTGTGTGACAGCAACATAATTGACGAAGACGGCTGCATAGTTTTATTTAGCAATAACGCAATTGATCAGGATGACTACATGAATTCAAATGACGATGTCATCACTTTATGTGACAACAACCTAATTGAAGATGAGAGTAAAATCAGTGGTGTTGTTTGTTCTTGCTGCTTATAGGACTAGGCACCGTGCTCCAATTTGCATCCATGCATGGCCTATTGCTGAATTCTGTGTTCATGGACCCCCTCTTTCGCCTATGATAACTCAGTACACGTACAAAAAAAGTACGTTCTGACTGCAACAACTTATCGAAGATAAGTCTGTATTCGGGGCTTTTTTATGAACTTTGTTTTGTCTGAATGTTTTTCCTTCCTTTACGTCTCCGTAAAGACCTCAGAAGGTGGTAACCTATTGTAACTAAGCGGTAGTAAACAAATTGAGATGTCAGATCTCTCAGTTTCTTTAACGGAGCGCCTTACTCCAAATCGCACTTATTGTCTCAGCATGCGAGGGGCTGTGTAATTATTTTTCGTTATTTTTATTTTTTTGTAAGGTCAAATAGAAACCAAGACTATGCTCCTGTTTAATTAAGGAAGTGTGTTTGATGAATTGAAAAAAGAAAATGTATAAGGAAATTTCTAGACTCTTCAGAACTGAGTGACGTGACGTGACGAAATACAAGATCTCATCATTAGATCAAGATCAAGATCATCATACAAGATCTCATCATTAAAGATATATGGATAAAAATGGAAGTGGTAGTCACTGGAAATATATTGTCACAGAAGGATATGTTTTTCAAGCAAGAGTATAATAACAGATTCTCAAACACGAAGTTGTTTCGTGTTAAATGCCAGTGTATTAATGGGTAATCATACTTGAGATGTATGGTTTTGAAAGTGAGGTGTGTCATGCCTGAAAACGTTTAAATACTCTAGCACGAGCAAGCCGATTCCTAGCTGGAAGCAGACAATGTTCTTTCTTTTTAGATGTTTTTGGATGAAACCAAGACCCTCAAGTATAAAAAGGTGTTCAAAGGTTCCTGACAACTCTCAAATTGGTATCGATTTTCTTTTTAAGAAATGAATTTTTATTTTTCTCTTTAACTTCTACATCGCGCAGAGTGTCTGATGCCATTGTAATGCCATTCCACGGTTCCTTTGGATGATATGCAGCTGTAAAGCCTCGATAGAGAGTATTTCCAGAGTTTCAATTGCTTGATGTAGCAATGTTTGCAGCTAGTACAAGAAATCATCAGTCGCAGTGTGAATAAAATGGCAGTGTTAGCCATCAGAAATATGGATACTTAAGATCCGTCATCAAAGCATGGATTAGTCAGCAAAGGAAAGCATGTGCACGGTGAAAATACGATACACAATCAGTGTGTGAAGTATGATAATTCAACGTGCAAAGCTACTCAATGTTCATATGAAACACGGCCGCTGTGAGTAAGAGTTAGTCTGCTTAACCGTGGCCCACTGTATCGTGAAATAGCACTAGTTGCTACTTCTGCATGAATCCTGGAAAGGGGCGGAATTAATATCTGTGCATGAAATGCAATGTGGTGTATTGGACGCAGCTAATAACTTAGATAACTTCCTGCCGACCTAAACACTACAGACTCCTTGATACCAAATATATCAAGTGTACATAACAGATACAATGCAATCTTCATTTTTTAATGTTTATCCTTTAATGAAAGAAATGATTATCAAAACGAATACTGATTATCAAAACGTATTACTCTTTGGTTAGAACTATCAGAAACAGTGTAACCGATGACAAGACAAGACTTTCAATCGAGTCTAAGGTTCGTGGGAACGTGACATAGCCTACCTATAGTTACTACATTCTAACATTTGTTAATGACACCACTACGTAAGGCATTTTAATAACATCATCCCAAAGATTTTACAAAGTTAGATGCTGTCAAGACACATTTATTTTGTTCCATTTAATTTTACTCAATTATGTTTTAGTCCTAAATAATAAATCTTGCCTTATTCAGATTAAAGATAGAACTCTCAGTTACGTGTAAAAGTTCATATTGGTACCACTCAGACAATATCAAATAGAGACATTGAATTTACGTCACGGTATCAATAAAAGGTTTTCGATTTGGAGAAAATATTTTGTAGATATTTTCGCAGCATTGATACATGCTTGTTTTAAGATGATTTTGAAGACGCATGTTATTTTGTTTACAATTTTAGTAGGCCAATCAGAGGAACATTTAGGGAAATCACTTGAATAACATTTTGCCTGTGTAATCACACCTTTGACTGATTTTCGATTGGATTATAACGTTCCCCGTGTCCTTCAACCAAATACGGTAATGATTGCAAACACATTCATTAGTGTAAGTGTTGAATAAACGAGATTATGGCAGGAATTTCAAATGGCCCTCTCAATCGTAAACGATATGTAATTGGTGTTAACATCAAAACATAATGATAAAAAACTACCATGAAAATATCACGGCGATAGAGGAGTCTCAATCTGAATTGTTACTAAACGTGACACTAGATGCCTTTCAAAAACGAAAAAAAAAATGGCAAAATTTTGCAAAACCAAGTCCATACACAACAAATTACAATCGATTTGAGATCTCTTAAAGATTTGTGGAACTTGCATATTTCCAATTTTTAACAAAGTCCTACGAATTTTAAAAACATAGATGTATATTTTAAGTAATACGAATGGTCTCAAACGAGAGACCATCAATTGGATTGTGGAGCCTTTGAGATGTACTTAGTATTGCTGATATGACCTAGCCCATCCTAGGACATCCTGCATGCCATCACCCGGGCCTGTTAATCTTTGAGTACGAGCGCAGTACCGTTACTACATGTGAAGACAGCACCAGTCATTTCGCACTGTGCACCCACTGACTGTTTGAAGATCTCGCGGCTTAGGGTTTATTACCATTATTTTAGGCATGTGCAGTTTGAAACCGCTATATACATACAGGCAGTCTACTTATGCATGAATTCTTGATATCATTCATACAAAGGTTCTATGCTTACAAGACCTGTCTGCCTTTCTTACTCTGAAATTACGGACATTTTGATTTTTATAATTCAAAATTTGGAGATGCCTTCTAAATAACTTGATTTAGACAGTTTACTGGTGTCCGATTCTCAGTTCCCCCAAACCAGAAAGTTGAGAGGTACGCCTTAGAATTTTTAGATTGCATATTCACATGTATTGGTTACCGTAGACAAATCCTACTCCCTGGAGACCTTTTAAAGTTTCAAGATTATTGATATGCCCCTGGAAATGTTGACAAAGATTGTGTAGAGCTTACTACTGCAAGTAGGGCAGTTGCAGCTCCAGCGGGGATGCCGTGACACAGACTTGGAAGATAGATTCTCCTGATGCCATGTTAGTAATTTTTAGACTTTCTTAGATGAATATTAAAGAGAACTGTTAGGTAGGGAAAGTTTACGAACACCATTAACGAATGATGAAACATTTATCAGAAAGGTAAAACTATATTCTCAGATCCTCTATCAAGAGCTGTTAATTTGTCTTTAAAAAAAGTTCACTGACAAAGTGCAATAAGAAACAGATTTATTTTCCAAAACAAGCATTGTATTTTACTCAACGAAATCAGACGTTTAGCGTCTTAGACAAACGAAGAAAAAATTGTCGATTGTTAATTAGCATGTGGTATAATTTTTGAGAGAGGCCAAATAATCATAGACTACAAAAATGTGTTTTGTAACTTCTTCATAACATCAAACAAGTGTATTTGGCCCATGCCCCAAAGTGAAAGAACAAAATAATAAAATGAAAAACAGGCTATGTAAGCAGCTTAACGACGTTTTATTATGGCTGGCTGTTGCGAACACCAGGGGCTATTTACTACAGTGTGCTGTGGTATATGAAAGTCGAGCTGACGTTGGAATTTGAACAATTGTATATGTTCCTGTGATTAAACGCTTTGCAATTGGTAGCATATTTCCTTTGGAAATGTTAGTTAAAGAGTTTTGATGAATACTAAATTACAGAACTAATGTTAAATCTAAGTAGATTGAAGACTGTAGCACATCCACTATACACTTCTGTAATTATTGGTAAAGATGGTAAACATTTTGACCGTATATTGACAAAATAAATTGATTATGTTTTAAACGTGTGAACTTTTATAACTAACTTTGATCTATTTTCCATCGCACATGGACTAGGTCATCAAAGATCACTAAATAACTTATCTTTATCACTGTGATAAATATCGTACTTTACCAGGGTTAACAGGCACAAGGTGGCAATTTCAACATTGATAACACTGTTTACATATACTGATGGACTTATGAAGATTGGAAAAGTTGTTGAAGGTAGTAAACCACCGACTACCAGATAAGGTTTAAAGGTGATCTTGACATTTCATATCAATGACAAACCATAAACGAAGAAGGGCATATTGCAGTAAGCGGTTATAATGTACGTCGCACCGAAGACTTTGCTACTCATGGAGATCTTGGCGCTCACCGGGTGTTGCTATCGGCAGAAGGGTGCACGAGACTTTTTGCCCTTAAATGATGGTAAATGCAAGGACACGCGGAAAAAAAATAGCATAAAAGCGTTTGAAACTCTAATCAGTAGTTATTCAGATTCATGTATTTTTTTTTTTTATTCGCTGTTAGTCTGTTGGCTTAGTCTCCCCTTTCACCTCAGTCTACTACAATAAAATGACCTGCAAATCCTTGTTACAAATGAAAGAGTAACTCTTTTAAGTTGCAATAGGGTCACTGGTGTACGATATGAGTCGATCAGAAGGTGCAGTCTGGCTGTCCAAAAGGTTGTAATTATCAAGAGATGTATTGACATTTCTGTACAATATAGCTCGGAGTATTGATATAGAAGAGATAAAGGTTGGACTTTAACTTGAAATGTCTAACCGGTCATTGACAAGGTGTCGGAGGTGATAAGAACAGCAGAGATACTCTAGGGATAGGCTTAAAGATACTGATCAAGAGATAATATATAACCGACGGTCTGAGAGTTAAAGATTTAGCTGGAGATAATGTTATAACATCATTTCATTCAGCATATGGATCCCTGAAGGACGTAAAGCTACTCTCTGGTCTTTGCTCCCGCTTAAATGCTCGACACAGAGGCGGATATTATAACTCTGGGGAATTAGAAGTCCCATGTATAGGGTACGTACTCAAACCATTTGCTTAATACTTTACTGTGTTGATTGACCGATATAACAAAAATAACGGTTCAGATCGATTGTAAAGAATTAAAGAAATTTTCGAAGAATATAAGGAACCCTCTTCATCTTCATGTAATCATCCCATCATAGTTCGCATTTGACATCAGTCTTTCATTTTCTTAACTGAGAAATTATGATTATTGCAAAGTAATCTCAGACGACAGTCCATGTTTAAAAAAAAAATGAACAACCTAAAAGGTTATCACATTACTCAAAAATAAAAAGGTGTAATAAAGGAATGACGTAACCTTCTCTAATGTAATGAGGGTTTCCTTATACAAATTTCAGACTTTATTTAAGTGAATATTGATATTGAGTTTTCTTCTAAGTATGAGATCTAATGAAAAAAAAAAATTAAAAAAAACACACACACAAGTGTGTTGAACTGAAATGTAAGTCTGTCAAGTATCAACATTGTTTTCAACATTACCATAATTAAAAGGCATTATTCTAACAAGGAGTATTAGTTTCTCTTTAATTATTTGATTTACTTCGGTCTCTTATGGTATTAAAGGTTGAAAAATTAAATGAGTCGTCTTACATTTAAGGTCGCGTGACATGAAAATGACATTTTAAAGTATTTGGTGCATTCAGTATTGAAAATGTTAAAATTAGTCACAAATTCCATTTCAGTAGGATGTGCTGTTATTCCTGCACTTTCCAAAGTACACCACAGGACTGGTTATACTTATAATCATAGTTGCAGAAAGTTATAAAAACTCCTGTACATAGGTAAACTTGTCCACGTATAGGATAATTTCCAAAGGAAATGCGTTTGCATAGGAGTTTCGTTGTAGAAGTGTTCACACGTAAGTGCCCTTACATTTACCACAGGGTCCAATTCCGCTTACCTTTTAGACAAAACAAAATAAGTATCGCTCTTCTTTCTAAAGTAATTAACACTCTAATTAATGGAGTTTTTAATGAAAACTCTGTCATAACATGTTACTATCCACATTGGTGTTAAATGACAGAAAATGGTAAAAGAGCAGCCGTAACGGCTGTGTTTTATTTCTTCAAACAGCATATCCTACTTTAAAATCCATCAAAGATTGACCAATTTACAGGCAAATTATTGTCTCACAGCTTTATCGTGCATAAACATTATCTAAGTATGCAAATTTGTGACTTCAAGAGAGGGACTCCCATTGTATGTCTTATGTTAATTCCTTGTCTATGTAACCTTTATGTCAAGGAAATTTAAAAATTTAACGTACCCTGTGGGTTTTATTTGGAAGCATGTATTTTCCTTCTCACTTATATCGATATCACTTACCAATTTGAAAATCTGTACATAAGTAATTAAGAGGCAAAATATGTATACTTAACAAAAGAAATGCTCTCACTATGCAACACTCCACGTTTTTTTTTTGTTTTTGCACTTTTCTCAAACTTTGAAAAGATGAAATTAACTTTCTTGTGATTTACTGTTGTTGTATTTGGTGAGTCTACTAGTAAACTTTACAACTAAAATTATGTGTAGTTACTATGGTGTTATACGTTTGATGTAGCCAGTAGGGAATTGCACTGTATCTGTAGCACAAAACGACATTTCTGCTTTGAGTTCGGTTTGAAGAAACAGACAGTACCTGCAGTGTTGTAAAATAGAAACATCGGATCCAATTCCGTATGGTTAATGGAGTGGGCAGTATATGCAATGCTGTGAAATAGAAATATGATATCCGGTGTCATGCTTTCGTGTGACCAGATTTTGATCTAGAAACGCCACCATTTTTTTTTTTTTTTTTTTTGTATCTCGACCAGCAAACAACGTAAAAATACATATGCACGGTTAGTGTTTATTGGATTCGCTTCGCATACGCCTGTTTATCGCAATCTCCAGTTTCATATGATTTGTCAACGTAGTTGTAACTCATCGAATTCAGATATTTGTGGTCGTTAACTTACCGTAACACAGTTTTTTTTTTATACGTATGCGAATGGCCAATAGTTTGTTACTGTCATCTGTGGCTTTATTAAATAAGTTATTTGACTCTTTTGTTGACAATTATGTGAATAAGGTCATATGTGAGTCACTATCACTGAGCCAATGCCGATGTTTTGCTTTTAACTATTTAAAGATACGGCAACGATAGAAAATTGTGACAATGGCCACTAATCAATTGGCAAAGGGGACAGCTTGTGATGATGACTTAAGAGATCTCAACACACCACTGCTTGACCTTTCCATTGGTGATCTGGATGGTGAGTTCATACGTAGTTCTACATTTTACTTACGGGATACACTTTTTTGTCCTAAGTCTCCTCAGCAACAGTATAACGTGCATTTAAATTGCCTCAACAATCAGTTGCATCAACCGTGTCCAATAGACCCAATCTTTTTTTATTATCATTAAGATTCCATATGTTGTCCTCATCGGTTACGCAGCCAGAATGTGTTCACATCTAAACGAATGAGCCGACCAAATCAGATTGTATTTATTTTCGTAACTAATTTCAAAAAAAAAAAAAACGCAACAAAATAATTTTCAACCAATTCTATACACACCAACAATTCGGATGTTATGGCAAGACATATGGCCGTTCGTATCTAATAGCTAATTTAGAAGTTTACTAAATTGAGTATGCCATGTTATTGATGTTAATAGAGGAGAGATATACATGGAGTGATGTTATTACAAGTACCTACTAAACTTTGATTATCTTTATATGTTTCTTGATTAGTAAAACGATTTTTTTTTCAAAGTAACCAAACTTTTAATGAACGTACCTTGGTCATAACCCCCACCCCCTCCTCAAAAAACAATATGCTTTTACAAAGGAGTTTCTGTTCATAAATAGCAAATACGGATAAATGATAGGTTCAGTGGAAGATCATCATCAGTAGTTAAAGTAAAGTTCTATGGTGAAAGCAAAGAGGTAATATTCTGATGTAAGTTGATCTCTAGCTGCTTAATGTAAAGATTTGTTGATACATTTTTTCCTAACACAGGGAAATGCTAGCATTTTTCAAGTCCTTTTTAGCAATAAATAATGAAATGACTTTGCTTCAGTACCCAGTTTTGTACTTTTTATGTGAATATGGGTGTTTATCCTGCTCTCTGTTTGCAATAGTTAATACATTCTTAAATTTTCCAGAGACAGTTATAAAGAGTGCAGTTTTTAAAATTGTTTAAAGAACATGTAGGAAAACATGCTGACATGAGGAAGTTACTGGAAATTATGTCATCATTTGATGTTGTCTGATCTGTTAATGTTCCTGACATGTTTTCGTTCTCAGTGCCTAGTGTGGAATTCCAAATTGAACTTTTTTTTATTAATAAATGTGGAATAGACAGAGGATATGATGTGATGTAGACATGTGGTCTTAAAGTTGGTAGCTCAATAAATGAAAGTGCTAACCTTTAGGTAGCAGGCATATATGTATCACTGAACTGGAGATATGAAGAGGTGGGTGCGGAGAGCTTTTATCTTTACCTTTACTCTGAGTAAAGAGTTTCGTTTTAAATAATCGCAGTGACATTAGTAATAATACAATTTACTGTACGGGGATAACTGCTAAGAAAATCAATTTTAAAAAGAAGAAACGAATTAAATGTAAAGCAAAATATTAGTGCCCCTTGATTTTGTTTTCTCGTTGCTTCCTTTATTTCTGGTTTGATGGTCGCGTAACAGCAGGAGAAAATACTAGTACTTTCCACAAAATTTGAATCTGTTTGTTGGAACCATGGACTGCTGGCCCTCACCGATTCTCAAAGATGGACTACTTAAAACATGAAAGAAAGATTAAGACATGTCTTGTCCTGCAATAAAGCAACATAAAAATGAAAAATAAAACAGAGGAGGAACTGATGGGTTACGGTGTTATTTTAAGTCTCGATGAACCTGTAGTTTTGCAATCCTGCCTCTACAGTGTCTGCCCTGTTACAGTTCGGGCTTTGGTCATCGAAGATGAACTAATGCATAAATAAATTTTGTGGACATTTCCTGAGAGGGTGACGATATACTTTTGATCATAGTTTTAATAGAATTGACTTTTCCTGAGTATAAAAAAAAGATTTTTTCCCCTCTTTTTGACAAATAGAAAAGACGAAATTATTAAAAGCCGCCTTGAAGAATACGTATAAAAAACAATATGACGCAATACAGCCTATTCCGTACATCAGAAAGAAAATGTATTGCGTCAATAGCATCTTCGTTGAAACAGGCGCAGAAAAGCCAACCGAGGATCGCTCTGAGTGGACGCGTCTAGATTCGTACAAAAACATATTCACGGATGAGGATTTGTTATCAAAGAGGCGTATTATAGAAGGGGAGCCTGGATACGGAAAATCAACTCTGACTCTGCAACTTGCTTACGATTGGTGCAACAACGTTGAAGACAATCCAATTAGCCGCTATGACATCTGTATAATGTTGCGTTTGAGGCAAATGGGAAATGTGACGTCATTGTATCAAGCCATCAAGCAGTACTTGTTGCCAAATGAACCGCGTCTTAGGACAAGGGACATCAAAAATATTTTAACAAAGTCGATGAAGGTTATATTTCTCTTAGATGGCTATGACGAATATCCTCATAGGAACAAAGATGCACATCGGGACGTCGGGAGGATCATCAGATCCGAAATGTTCGAAGAACATGATGTAATTTTAACCACCCGCTATCTTCCAAAGGACTTTGATAGATCACGAACAAAACACATCAAGTTGACAGGATTTGACGAGAAGGCTCGAGATCAGTACATCAGAAGAGCGGTGCTAAAACAGGATGACACCGATGCGTGTCGTGAAATCAACCAAGCCGTGGAGAGCAATCCTATTCTAGATGACCTTTATCAAGTTCCACTTTTCTTTGTGATGTTTGCTCACATGTGTCATGACAGGAAGGACTTTCACAAGTTTAAGAACGTAACCGACTTTTTCCGCTACATGGTCTGGTGCATCGAACATCACGCAAGAAACAAGATGACACCGTACGATGTAGAACAATTTGAGGTACAATATCAAGCTAATTATGGCAAACTAAGCAAAGTAGCTTGGAACGGTCTCAACAGAGACCATCAACAATTGTTGTGGGAAAAAAGCAAAATAATTCAAGAACTTGATGAATCGTACTATAACCATTACATTTCGATTGGCATATTAGTAGAAGAAGAAGAAGTTGCGCCAGAACAAGAATCAAGAGAAGATGAAAGCTTTCCTATCAAAACTGTGGTAAGATTTTATCACAAAATATTTTGTGAGTTTTACGCGTCTCTGACTCTTGCCGAAATAGTTGTAAAGACAAAGGACAGGCGTGAACTAAAAAATCTCTTGACGCATTTGGATCCATTTGACCTTCAGTACGTTTACCGACTTGCATGTGGGGTTAACTTTGAAGCAAGCAAAACCATCATCACATATTTAGAGAGTCGCCTTGACGGAGAGAAATTTGCAATTCTCTGTACTCTTGAACAAGCTGAGGGGATCGAGGATACCAAAGAGACCGTACGGAAGTTGTGTTCTAAACGCCTTCTGATCCGTCATGATGACAGTAAACTTTTGAAAAGATCCTCCGTCCAGCTCCTGGAATTTGCTTCTAGATACGACGTGAGTGTAATCTTTCTTGAACATGATCTTTCTGAATAAGGGGATCTTGCATCACAACAGTGTGTCCATTCAAAATGGTATGGCAAACTGAATTAGATTGATCTAAATGGCACTTGTATAAGCAAGGGTTTTGTTCGCATTTGTATTATCTAAATCTTTTAGGTGAGTTGCTGTTATATAGTTGAAATGCCAAACTGTAACGTTTGACTAATTTTGAACATAATTTGCTTCCTTCAGACTTGTTTCCGGAATTTATGTCTGTTAGTATGAAGTAAATCATACTGTATATTTTTGTAATTCAAATATTAACTCACAAAGTGGTATGTATGGAGAAAAAAAAAAGAAAACCAAAAAACGAACCATGATTATATGTGGATCGAGTTTGTAAACATTCAGGGGAAGAGATGTCCCTCTACGTGAATGAATATTATTAGTCCAACATTTGATCCTCATAAACTAAACTAAAACAATTTATGAGTGCAATTTATATTTTAGACATTCGTGAGTCTAGATCTTCTTTTTATTCCTATATTTGGACAGATACCTGTTACAAATTTGAATTTGGCATTTTGCTTCGGTAAGACTCATAAAGAGAAGATAATTTTGAAGTCCGGACTCTCTATACCAAAACTTTCATTCCTAGAGAAGATCTCTTTATCTGCCAAACAACTAAGTGAGAGTGAACTTACAGATGTATTACAATATGGACTGCAATCGCAAACATTTTCTGAATTGTGGTGGGTATAAAAGTATATAATTAAAGATGTTTCTAGGCTTTGTTTTACACGACTGAATGTTGACATTTGATTGATATTCATTTGAAGTTGTTTTTTGGCATTCATTTTTAATTTGTATCTGTAATCGTAATCGGTTAGATCCAGTGAAACATGGACGACTCCCACGAATCTCTAGATATTTTAAAGATATACTATGAAGGACATTGAAGACTAGTGAATTGAGTATTTGGCCTATCTTTTTGAAAAATCTTTAGTAAAGTAGAAGGTTTGCCTATTTTAGTAGAACAAACATAAATTGAACACATTTTATGATGAAATTAATTTCACTTTCATGAATTTCACAAAGGTTACTAAACTGCAAGCCACCTGCTTCAATCAGACCTGAAAATATTCCAGATGCATCGAAATCAAGAAATACTGCAGGTGTTTTTCAATTTTACATGCAAAATTCCTTTCCTTTCCTAGACTAACATAGTACAATCAAAGTACGAGGTAAATACGAACTTAAAAGGATAGTCCAGCCAGAAATTTAGCTTTGATATGTTTAAGAGTAAGTAAATGTGACCCTAATAGTAAAACGTCCATTCAGTTCCCATGCATGGTTCTCGTGATTTTATCAGTTCGAGTTACCCCCATTGCTACCAACTGGGAACTTGAAGCAAACAGGAGTGACATCATCTCTTCACATTGCTAAAGAGTCTTTTTCTTTTCTTCATTTTTTAATCTATTATTTTGACCTTGAAATCAGCAGGCAGTCAGCCTTCCTTCTTGGTTACGTGAAGGTCACAAAACTCTCATACCCCTCATACAGTCACACTATGATATCACTACATATTGAAGTATTAAATTTGGTGTATATTTTAAAGAAAAATATAAAATGCTTTATCAATGTGGGGGAGATGACGTCACTCCTGCTTGCTTCAAGTCAACTGTTGGTAGCGAATGTGGCAACTTCAACTGCTTATATCTCGTGAACCACACATGGAAATTGAATGGAAGTTTCACTGTAATGGTCAGATTAACTTACTCTTCAACATACCAAAGCTATTGTCGTGATTAGATCATCCTTTTAAACACGATTGTTCAAATAGAAAGTAATATACATAATTAGGAGATATTAAGATATATTATAATGCGATGATTATTCTTCTTATTCTTCTTTATCTAAGTGATACAATACAATTTCTTTGAGATGGATGCATCATTTGTATACATCACAGAATTTAACGAAAGTGATCCGTAAAAAAAATTACAAAATTTTAGAGACAGTTCATTCAAAGTCACGTAACTCGCTTTCAGAAGATTTTACTGTCTTTTTATTTACAGTTGTATGGCCGAGCAAAGCTTCTTTTCTTAATTTGAACTCTGGAGAATGGATAAAGGCAGGGGTAAAGTTGATTTGTCAACAATAAATTACTATTTGTATTATATCTTTTAACGTGATTGTTACATTTTATCACTTGTTTGCATTTTTGTTGTAGGCAAATGACAAAGAAAAACTCCGCATTTTGTGTTCAATGGCCGTTTTTCTCCGAAATGCCGATGACGTGTCTATTCAGAGAGCAACGATTGAGCTCTTACAAAATGCTGTTGCACAAAAAGTAAGTTCATATCATTAAAACAGAATGAAATCAACCCTATTGTCTCTTAGCACTTTTTTTTTCTAATTTCGCAGAGTGTATCATTGCTAGTATGATCCTCTTTACAATGTATCTTTCACTGAATATACATCAGTATACAAATCATACTTAATTGCGAATTAATTACTGCTCACTCATCTGTCATTTCAGGTGCCAGTAGAAATTGTGATCCTGGCTGAGTCTTTCAGGAAGGTCATCAACGGTTCTATAACGCTCGTGTCAGGCTTAACACTGCCCCCTTTGACCCAAGCAAAGGACGTATGGATATGCACAGAGAAAGGTCAAGAGTTGACTGAGACTGAGGCTAGAGAGATATTTGAATACTGCCTCCAATCTAAGTTATTTAAGTATTTAGGGTAAGCATGTGTAAATAGGTTATTTTTGGGGATCCTTCAACCTAGACTTTGTCTCCACCCGACACTTGTATTCATCTCCTTTATTTAGAAATTTCAGTGAATTTCAGTAAATTTTATTTCTGTAAGGACACAACATATATTTTGTGACATATCTAAATACTCTAACAAATTTAACACAGTGTTACTGTAAACATTTAACGACATGCAATGACAATGAGTTACTCGAACTACTACTACTATTTTTTTTTTCTTTGCAAATCAAGTTGGTTATAATTCTCCACAATTTCTTCTAAAGTTGGCGATTATTTCATTGTTTTTGTCATTTCAAAAGGTTTTACTGGTGCTTGCTACCCCCGTTACTTTTTCTCGGAGATGTCCAGGAAGTCCAAGACATTAGAGGTAATACCGCAGACTTGCAACACACGGCAACAGCCTTATATGCAAACATAAAATGTGTATCTGTAATAATGACATTGGCATACAAGCGTGTACATTATGATAATAGTTGTGCATTTTACGTTCACTGCCATTTATATTGAAACAAAAAATAATGTCCATTAGCTAACTCATGCTATTTACGTGCAAATGAGTTGTGACAATTCTATTTTTTTTTTCTACGCTAGTACTTTGGTTTCCGTTCGGTCCAAGCGGAATCCGCTACAAGCTTCATTTTCAAGAGAGTCAGTGGCTGGTATGAGATTCCCTCCTTTTTACACTTCAGTGTAGTATGCACGGCAACATGAGCTTTTTGAACGCAGAAATGTGTGGAATAATATGATGGCATCTGCTTGATTCGTACATGCAAATCAGTTTGTAATAAATTACTAACGTGTGTCAATTTTTCTTTTATATGAAATTAATATGAAAAAATATGTGCTGAATTAAGATGCCTAAATTGTATTGTTTCGTAGTGTATTACATTATTTTTTTGCTTGTAAGCATGTTCATTACATGTGATACACTTAAATGCTATGTGCTTTTGTGCTCGTTGGTTCTGTTAGACTTCTCTTGCAGCGATGCCTGTCATTGCGCAGTATTTATCCACCCTACTTGTAAAGAATAAAGTTTAGATTAATAATCTGCAGGTGTTGCTTCATTATCCTTTTTGTTTTCACTACGAGAATGTAAGGTATGTCATTGTACTTGTTGATCAACAGAACAATATGGATGATACCGTGCTGTCAGCTGCTGATTACGAAAGACAGGTAAGCTCATTTATGACTATTGTTAGTTTTGTCCGGGAGGTAGCAGGATTTTCCATCAGACATTCTATATGAATAGTAGAGTTACTGTTGCATTCAAGCCACTGGACGCGACGAACATGAGATATCATCCTCAGGGTGGCTGTTTTGGATCTCCAGTATGTAACATATTATGTATCCCTGATCAAAGGAACAGCTGTTCGCCATGGGGAACCTAGTTTTGGTCAAACTTATTTGCTCTAAAGAGTATACAGTTGGTTGACTAAGGAATTTTTCCTCAACTATGCTATTAATTATCGGCCAGAATCATTAGGCTGATTTAACCAACCTCAGTTTTTTGTTTTAATTAACACCGCTGTCTCTCCAAAGCTTGGTCGGATTTGTCATGCAAATTCAGAGTTCGTGTTGACAGTTGTGTTAGGCTATCTCAGCCATGTTATAAGAGTACATTCAGTTTTAATGACTGAGAAACATTTTTGTTTCAGCTTTTGCAAACGTTGCAATCCACACAGGCTAACGAACAATTGCCATAAATGTTGTTCAGTTTTAGCATTCTTCATGTCTTTTTTCTTCTTTTCCTCTTGCTTTTATGTTAGAGGAGGGATTTTTGCAAGAAATGGAAGTAAGTGCATAGCAATGATCATAATTTTGATGCAAATTGATTCAAAAGTACATTCTACTGTTGTTCAATCAATTATTTGTTTTAAATGATGCAATGAGAAAGTTAAATTGACTTTTTGTACTATACAATTTAATTACTTACATAAGCATACACATATTTAAGATTGGATTTAAGTATTTCAGTGGGGACATAAGATCTCAACCGTCTTAATTTGCAAACATTAAAATACGAATATTAGTCTTGCACGTATTCTAAAATCGTTTCAAATCGAAACTATATAACTGACATTAAACTGATTTGTTTGATTATACAGGTCACCAGAGAAAACAGAAGGGTAGAAAAGAAAGTCGGAACCTGCGTTGAATGCAGATTACATCAATAAAACCATGGTGACTTTTACTGATTAAGTCTGTTCGAGAGGTTCTACGTAGGGACGATACGTGAGAAGTGTCAAAATGCTTTCATACGGTGTTAAAGGACAAAGTGACTGGCACAAGCTGATACAGTAGAGTAATCAAGGAAATGCACTAAAAAAGGGAAAACAATCATGAAAAAATCATTGACATTCTTACAAGCAGTTAGCTCAATTTGTTCAAGAAAAGAAATGAGGTGGATGTTGTTTGTTTCATTGCAATCGTTTACTTTTGCAAACAAAATAAACATAAAGACATAACAACTATGCTATTTAATTGTGATATGTGCTGAAATTATTGTATTTGTCAAATACGTTAACAAAAAGAAAGTAGATCTAGATTTCAACATCTTATGAGAATCCATGGTATCATTTTGAACATAAGAAATAATTATCTACTTTAATTTTTTTTTAAGTATACAAATATATACATACATAGACATATCAGGATTAAAGCGTAGCGATGAAGATCTTGCTTTTTTCTTTCTTTTATCTTATGTTATCGGTAACATTCCTTTTTTTTTGTTTCTCTGCCTGGTGTTTTTTATTTGATTTTCTTTTTATGGTCTACGACATTGTCTACTGAAGGTGAGAAGGTTAGTTATATCCATGAGTTTATCTGCAATGTTTGGTCTCGCCAGCTAGTTCTAATCAGTAGCAAATTGATATAATAGTTATATGATGTAGGTGGACTCACTTCTTTTGAAGACTCTAACTGAGAAAATGACTTTGAAAATGACTTTGAAAATGACAAAAATATGATCGAGATCGTGTTGGTTGTCGAAAGACGCATTGACCCTTAAAAAGTAGATGAAAGTAATTTCCTAAATATATAATAAAATTCGCAGAGTCACATTCTTCTGCTGTGGAAGGCTGTCACTAATCTTTACTATTGATCTTAAAGCAGGATGTGCTGTTTGAATTTGAAAAATAGCCTTTGTGATTTACTATCCTCTCATTCTCTTCCCTTTGATACAAGGCTGGATACAGCATCTATGCCACGTTTCTTTCAGGAGAAATTTCATTCACTAGAGTATCAATTGCGGTAGAGAGAAGAGTGATTTAGATGTTTTTTTTTTTGGGGGGGGGGGGGGCGGCTAAAAAATACAGACCAGGGTAATGTAATGGATGTGTGGCACTGGAAATAACCTACCGTACAACCAAACTGATATGCAAACTACTTTTTTTTGGGGGGGGGGAAGTAAGTTATTTTGGACAAACAGACCTCGGTATGGTAGTTTCTACAGCTTTTCACAACAGTTAGAGGCATAGCCAGTACTGTGGTGTGAATTTTAAAACTCAGGAGTAACAGCACATGCTGCTTAGTGACATATATATACCTGTAATGTAATTGTTGTAATTGAGTTAATCCCATGGCCAATCGGTATTCATTTTAAATACCTAAAGTACCAACTGATCAAATAACATGTCGTGGGCCAGATTTAACTACCAGACGCATTAGAGTTGAACTGTTTCTTCCTGGAATGAGGAGGGAGCTGTAGCAGAAAGAGATACACCGGAAACTCACTCTTTTTGCCAAACTAGTTGCTGCTGCAAAGACATCTCTTTGTTCAACACTTAGAGATTCAACGCGATTTAAAGGTATTGCAAACTTTAATATAAACAATTTACTTTCATCGCTACGGTCTACACTAGTTCAAGGCTATGAGATTAATTGAAAGTCTCTATTCCTGAAAATTAAATTCCAACTTTCCATTGATCTTGATTCTTAAATGGGAATAATGATAAGGACATATGCTATTTACCGGATTACGCTGGCGGCATAGAAGAGAAATTCGAGCCCTTTTTGGTCGAGGAAAAATGACAAAGAATAACCAAAACCTCGAGCTGAAGGAAGGATTAATGTTCCTAGTGTCCTTAATATCCATTGAACCTCTACGTGATACATCACACACATTTCCTTTCCTGCAACTAGTTGGTTGCAAAGGAAGGAGTTTTCGATGTACCTCTACTATTACATCTCCCTCTTCCAACGTGGTTATTGTAAAGTTGATTTGCCTTGTTAACTTGAACATATCTAATGGTGAAATATTACGTTCGGTCCTTGGCTGCGTGTATTTTTTTTTTTGAATTTAGGTCATGGTATAATACGGCAATATCATTTATTTCATCGTTCAACAACTGGTGATTTTATCCTTCACAAAGTAATTCCTTCTTAGGACTCTTGATTACGATAATGCGTCGTCGGTTGCAATTGAGCTCATATCAAAATATTATATCTATGCAGTGTTATGTCGTGTCTCTAATTGACTATTGTTCTTACCCTTGTTTCCTCAAATAAAGTTATTCAAAATAGTTAATGTTTCCAGAGCTTTTTACCAGCTACAGATATAGTTCACTTTTGATGAATGTCTCTCACCATTGGATGGTTTGACCCTTGCAAAAACCATAAACGTGCGAACTAAAAGCTAATGTTCGTTTATTTTTTTGGTGCGCAATCACCAAACCCTGCTGTTGGGCAAAAAATAATTCATCTCTTCTGACAAAGGTCCCGGAACAGGCCTTGTTCCGGAAAAGGCCTACTTCTCCCCTCAAACAATTGACTACAGAATACCAAAGGAAAAATTAAAAAAAAAAAGTGTGGACTAACCAGCCAGCAACCACCTACGGCCCACCGGAGGACTATCATCCGTATTTAGGCAGCGGAAAAACGCTTCATTCGGGACGTCGACCCGACGTCGGCTTATCAGACGTGTGCTATCACCGTCTTTACATCAACGGCCAGTCCTCGATTAGTCATGCCACCCTCGGTAACAGACCGATTTGCCACCGGTGGGTCGAAGCCGGCATGTCGATGTGAGAAATATAGTTACTTACAATGATAACTTGTAAATTTAGTTGACCGTTCATCATGCAAGCTTGTAACACTATACGCTATAGCATAAACGTGCCATGGTAGGAAGCAGTGGGTTACCATGGCCGTTACCAGTACTTGAGATGGGGCTATAACAGCTTCATGTACGTACCTCGTGCTTTTCCCTGTGTAAGTATAATCTGCAATCATAGCTAGCATGTCCTGTTAGAATTTTTTTAAAGAAATGTTTAGACTAGACTTTTATTGAGTTTCCGTTCAGTGAGAGAAATGGCCGTAAGTTTTAAACTATTCCATTCTTTTTGTCCACAGGAACTTAGTGTACGTGAAGTCTGTAATAATTAATTGCGGCCGGGTTTATTGTCTTTCTGATGTTTTCTTACATAGTCTTTTGACATACACTATGCTTTCAACAGACACACTTGCATTCATAACTACGTACTTCAGTAAACTTCATTCATCCTTTTGTCTTATTTGTTACACGCTGTCTAGGCCAAAGTCTTCTTTTTAAAGCGCACATGGTATAAAGAGCTAGAGCATAATATAGGAAGTGCTTTCAAGTGTGTATTCCACTAAGTTCAAAGTTCCCAATGTGGTTTATTGACTCAAAACGTTTCGCCACTACTGCTGCACACTGTGCGAAATCCATATATGAAGCTATTATGCCTAGGTATGATATTTATGTTAGTATTGCATCCAAATTTACATGGTTAAAGATAATTACTCCTCAATTACAGGATGATCAAAACACTACGGGCTTAGCTTATTATTCATAATTTAGAGTAATCAGACACTTGTCATGCATGACGATCTTTTGTTTTAATACCATTTGTTGTTTTTGGTAAATAATTGAAAGGAAAATTGTGATCACTATCATTGTTTTGTGATAACTTTTGAATATAGTCTCTTGTGATACCGAATACGATACCTTTCTCAATCCTGGCATCAGTTACTTATCTTTATGGCCAAAAAAGGAAGTATAGTTTAAGTTGTAACTGTTCGGAATTGTTAACCCAACTGAGGTGAAATTTATGTTTTGGAACTTTCCGATCACTTGGTGGCAAAAATTATGAAAAAAAAAAGGATTACTATCATAATATGCGCCGGCATACCACCACTCAGTAACCTACAGGGGCCGACCTTGAACCGTCTTTGTCATACCGTTGGATCGACTAGGCTTCCTTCCGCGGTGAGCTAACTTGCCATCTGACAAACGTCCGAAAACGTTCACCAAAGATGAAATATTGCGCAAATATGCAACTGTCATGCACAGCGCATTTACCAACAAATGAAAAGAAGCGGTTAGGCATGATATCACCACGGCAGCTAGTTAGCAGAGGAATGTTACCCAATAGATTACAGAACATGTTTCTCAAAGTGGTGGTTTACCTCCGTATATACAGATAAACGCTATTATCTTGACTTTAAATGGCCACTCGTGTGGGAGCACTTTCAATACGATTATGAGGTATTAGGAGATATTTAGAGGATAGCACAATACATGCCTCAAAGAAAAATTGCTACTGTTCACTGTAAAAGAGCAGGTCACAAAGCAATTGTGTAGCGATTTCTTTGTAAACATAACCAAATAATTAATGTTCAATAACATAAGGCAATTCCGAGTAGGAGCGAGCTCCGACAGACATATTTTTTTGTAATCCAGTGTCGTCAATTGAAGATGGTGGACACCAATTAACTACGTTTTCGTCGTCATAACTTGAGAACTACTTGCTTTGCTACTATTATTGGCCAACTATATTACAGCACAAAAAGGTTTATGGAATACTTCACTTCAGCACTCATCATGAGTAGCTGATGACTGTTATAGCGACAATAACATTTGTTATAAATATGAACTAGAAGACATGAAGTATGAAATGGATGGTCACTTCTCCTTTTTTTTTTCTCTTTGATTCCAGTTTACCACAAGTGCAACATGACCTATTTACTCTCATCGGTCAATATATTAAGCAAAATTATGCGTCATTTTAATGCATCAAACCAATTGTAAAAACAGTCCTCCCGCCAAAGCATTGAATTTTTTCAAGCCATCACATGACGGAATCATATTGACGTTGATATCCTCAATGAGCTGTAATCATTTGTTACGGTACATGTACACCTACCAGCGGCTTATAAGATTTTCAATATTAATTCCAAGCGCTATTAATTGTATTCATAAACTTTTAATTGGAATACGAATGTTCTCTGAGCTCCAGCACCAACAAGATCAGAACAAGTTTGGATTCTCAGGATAATTCTGATCAAAACATTTTTTTTTTTTTTTTTTTTGTGGCTTGTCTTGCCTGGTTGAGATCTACTCTGTTGCACACCAATCCTAGTTTTGTGCAGGTAGTAGACGTGCTGAACTCAATGGAATGCAAGAACACAGTGCAACTATGGTGATTATACGAACACAGTACAGGTATGCGGTGTGTCCACATGAAAAGTGTGTAACACTTAAACTCACTTTCATGTCCCATGCAAAATAAAGCACTGTGTTAAAAGCATTTCCTTTCTACTCGACACCAACAAATTATTTTGCTGATATTCATCAGCTGTTACCATGGAGATATAGTACATATACATACATATTATATATTAACAGTTCCTTTAAACCAGACACTTTAACGTGTTCTTACTGATATTACCATTCAGATATAACCGCCGCATGTGCAGTCACGTTAGCCTAAGTATGCTTTGACCTGGTGAACCAATCATTGTCACGTTATTTTTAGTACTGCTTCTATGGTTTTATTCCTCATCGATTTGTCAATACATCGTATGAGAGGATCGAGAACATTCCGTGTCATCTCCTGAAGGACCTGAAGGACAAACCAAAACGTAAATGGAAACATTTCTCCTTTTTGTTGCTTTCAACGATCGTGAGGTTTAAACCACCTTTACCGATCATTTAGAAGGATAATGTTCTCACAGAAAAAAAAAAAAATGATTGTGTTCAAAAAGAGAGAAAAAATCAATTAAAACTAATTAAAATAAATTTAAATGAGGGCAATTTCTGTGACTCCTGTAATGCATAATAACAACAAACAGCTATTGATGAAGTTTATTGGTGAGACTGAATGGTCTAGTAATCATGAAATGCACTTTCTCTATAAAGTGTAGGTAAACGTTAAAGGGAAATAGGGCGTTTAGAATACACCAACATGACATACAAAAGAAATAGCTTGAGTCATTGTTAAACCATCCTGTCTCATAAATTAACACCTGCCAAAGCTTCACCTCCTCAAAACATTATGCATGTGATGAGTAACGGAAGATGCATCATTTGAATTTGGAAAAGTTTGGGTGAACAAATTAGTGTTGAGCAACAAATAACTGAGTTTCTGTCTCTGAGTAACTTATTTCTTGAAAAGAAGACTACTGTCCTTCCTTATTTTGAATAATCTTTCATTCTGCTTCCACAAACATTGGTTTTAAAAATATGGATGTTTTCTGTAAAACCAACGCCCTATTTCCCTTAAATGAGACAATTCCCCTTCAGGAATCAGTAAATCACGCTGAAACTTCATATATATATATATATTTGTGTATATTTCATGCACAAATGATGTATGTTTCTTCAGTGTATGTGAGTAATAGGTTCCTCTCAGTGAGTGTTGCCAATGGTGCAAGCCAAAGGGGGATAAATGTCAATAATTTTTGTGTTCAGTGGATATTAAACATGCATTATGGACCAGAATAGCATAGCTGAAAAGTTCCATTATATTTGTAATTCACTGATTGACATGCTATTTCCTTGAAACTAGTGCGGCAACCATTATCTTATTGGTATTCCATGTCTCTGTCCCATTAATGTGTGAAGAAGTGTTTTCTCGTACAGTTTCCAGCTGAATATTTTTTATGATGCTATTCCCCTTTTCGAATTCCGCACAAGTCCTGGTTGATATTCTGTAACAATTATCTGTGTATCTCGTGATCTGTATCTTTCTTACATTTTCTATTTCTATCAATTTCTATTAATGTCAATTGTCATCTGAATAACGTATATTGTCTATGACCGAGATGACGAATGACTAGCACGTTCACGTTTAACACGCAGCTATTAAATTATTAATGGATATTGAAAATTAATGATTAGGCCAAAAAAAAAAAAAGTTCACATGGCCTTGGAACATGCTCTTATCTTTTATCAATACAACAATATATTTCTAAAATCGCTGACAGCACCAAGTTTGTAGTGTCACTCACAAAACTCCATGTCGTCGTCATGCAACTGTATTAGGCTGTCGACCGAAGGCCTCTATTGTGCACTTTCGTTGAGGGCCATCATGATTCTATGCAGATCAATCATCAAATAATTTAAAAGTCATAAATCCCTTCCGAGGGTTCAAAGTTGTTTTGTAATATGTTTTTAAGAAAACAGTCAAAATCTTTCAAAAATGATTATTAAAGTATTACTGGACAGATGATCTACTAGATGATCGGTCAGATGTTCAGTCATCTGATCTAAAGTTGATCTTCACCAGTGTGCAGAAAAAATGATTTCTCTACCTGTCACTAAACATGGATAATTTCTTTATTTTGTGATGCTTTCAAGAAATAAAACGAAGAGACGTTAATTGATCTTTGTCTTACATTGGAACTGTTCAAGGAAGGGTATAGACCGTTTATTTTTTTTTCAATTCTGCGAACATAGTCTGATCTTCTGAAATCTAAAATGAATGAAACTGCAGATTGATAGCATCAGTTACTACGGATGCACCAGATCTTAGCTTTCAGATCGGGCTTGAATCGGATTTGGCCGGATTGTGCCTTACATCGGGCAGGATAAAATCAAAACGGACTGGATTTTTACAATGTTTTAATACAATTTCATTGGTATCCACGTTTCCGTGTCTCACAATAAGGCGTTTTATATGCAAAGGGCCTAGAGACTATAATGTTACCATTCTTTAATTCCTGTGCAACTAACAGCTGATTCACAAATTACTTATAAAATTGCTAATTAATCTCTACTGTCGTGTACCACGATTCTATAGAAATTCTACTTCCAGTTCCATTAAATGAAACCTTGGGCGGAAAAATGTAGTATATTTTGCAGCAATTCTATGAAATTACGAAACTGTTTAAAATTGTATTTTTAACGTAAACTGAATGCACTTATACATGTGAGGGCATTTTACAGTTACCAGAGTATCTATCCAGCAGCTGTCTGCTTTCCCACTACCAAATTCTTGCTCACACGTTTGAATCAAAATGAAAATCTTTAGTTTACTAAATACTCCCCTTTGCTCCTCATAAACGGGTAGCTGTTAACATATTACATAAATTGCGTTCTGTTACACTGTTATTGTTCAATAGTAATTGTAACAAAACATTGGATAAAAATCCGACCGGCGCTAAAATGATAATCCGGCCGGAAGTTCACTCTCAGTTAGATTTTATTTCACTATCCGACAGTGTGGCGGAACTGGATATCCTATGAATAAGTAACATTAGTGCTTAGGATATAAACCTAGGACTATAAAGTGGCTATTCGATTCTCTGGCAAACTCGGTATCGGGGACCAGCTATAATGAAGTGACTAAGCGCGAGATTACTCAAAATAATTTCGATGGCACCGCTAGCTAGGGGGATAATGACCCCACAGTACTTTTCAGTCCAGAAATACAGGCGCTGATCTTATTACTGCCCTGCGAATATAGGATTGCCTTTTGAGTGAATCAAAGTCCATACATTGTAAAGAAGCGATAGGATGTTTGAAATATGGTGAATTGATTAGCAGGTCTGTATAATAATTCAACTTAAATGACAAATACAGTATTTGTTTAATTTCATAGTTAGATCTCTTATTACCTTGAGGTAAGTGCAGGTAACTTACATCGGGATACTTGAAAAGTCGACGTTAGTGATATTTTTCATTTCTCAGGTGCTTATTTATTGAAAATTTACCCTATTTTCTCTTAAATTCCTCAATTTCTTTGGTGTAATTTTTGTAATGCTCATGACGTTATCATTGTGCTAAAATGTTTCATAGATCCTCTCCCATGTTCGATTACACATGTTTTGCCTATCGACATGACACCTAATACCTCCTACAATGCAGCTCAAGAAAGCCTTGACTTTGAATCGACACACCTGAACTAGGTGACAAGATCGATCGATACTCAATTGGTGAGGTTGGAGAGTCTCTCATTTGCCCCAAAGAGGCATGATGGATTTCATGAAGTTGCAGGAATATTGCTTTGAAGAAAAAGCTTAAGCTTTCACAGATTTTAGTCCACTCCTAAATACCACAAGATATGCTGTCTTGTGCACTATCGAATTTGTATTGAAGCTAAAATTCACAAGAAGTATTCTTACTTATGTTCTCCATAGAGCTTTAAGTCCCATCGCTACTAACAATTACGGAAATACTGCATGATGCAGTGGTTGAAACACTTGCCGCTTTTGCAGCAGACACATGAAAAAGGACGATTCTACACTTCGTGAATAGGTCCAGGCGCTGAATCAGGTCCTGAAAAGTGGTTAGATGGGGGAGGGTTGGATAAAATGAGTGCTAGCGTGGAGGTAAGACTTTTGGATGGGCATATGTGCTTGGTATGTGATACATATATAGTACAGCTCGTGCATAGCTTGGGAAACATTTAGGTTCTCGTTTGTTGGGACATTATTTTTTTTTTTTCTGACTACTGACCTTCCAATTTCTAGAATATAAGCACCTCAACTCACTCTAGAGAGATTCATTTCTTATATGCAGTCTCAGATAATTATGGAAAGAAAACAGCTCTCTGGAAAGTGAGTGACTGGTTCCCCGTTTCCTCTTTTCAGATGCTTACCCCCCATGTCCAGTCTATGAGTGGCAGTGTTTCCGCTTCTTTGAGGATAGTCCATGTAAGGGACTATTTGTCCTTTTAAGCTCAATACATGAAATGCAGCGACAATTGCACCTAATCGGTACCCCCTTCACTGCCATCTACGTGACATACAGCTCCCCGCATAAAGCTCCAACTTTAAGCTTTACCATCTAGGCGTTTGCATTGGGCGGGTTAAATAGCTGGATGAAGTAACAGATCCCCAAACTGTGTACTACGTACATATATGGAATAGTAACATATGGAAGATTTACAGCAATGGAGAAAATATGCTACATTCTACGATCAATTATGACAACTAAATGAACAATACCAACTTTAGGGATGGAGATTTACACAGGTACAACATTCTGAGTTTTTTTTTTTTTTCTTATAGTCACCAGATGAATGAAAAACATTGAAGACATATATCCCGTCATTATTTCAGAATAAGATCAGATCACCAACAATAGCCTCTTATACTTTTATTGCAATACAGGTGCTTCCGTTGCTTTCTTTGCTTTGTTGTGATTTTAGTTGTAGTCAGGTAATCATGTAATTTGAATGAAAAGAACTATAGAACAAAACTACATACAAAGTCAAGCGGTTAAAGCATGATTCATTACAGCCGGCAACATACTGAAGCACACATCGAATGAATAAGGTCACAACGACGTCTTATTTCTGTACGATGGGCGAATTCGAAGGGGAGGTTTTTAGTCACCTGCAGTACTATATGAAACGTATAAAACAATTCGGCAATATACACTGTTTAAAACTTGTGATACCATGGTAGAAAAGAAATCTTTAAATTTGTAACGCAGGTTGGTCACCACCCAGCCATTTGCTTTCCCAGAAGCAAAACCAAAAGAAAAATTAAAAGTCATGGTCTTCAGAGATAATACATAGAAATGGAAATACATATCTTCTTCTTCCAGAACATTTAATAACGGTATCCTTTCACTGCTCAGTTCATCTTATGAGCATATAGGCCCACGACATGGAATATTCTAGTGAAAATCCATCGAATAGTCAGGTCGAGGAAACTGTACACGCAAGTATGTCGGGCCTTCAAATAACACGATCGCCGACAGATGTTGCTGACGTATTTACAGCTTCTCTAGCAATAACTTCTATTGCAATCAATTATGCAACACTCAAAATTAATTTTTCTCACCAAATTCAGATGCCTAACGATATAGTCACACTTATTGTTCAAACTCCCAATACTAAAATTTAAAAAAAAAATATTCCAGCACTTTAGTTTAACCCTGACGAAAACAGTGAAACGATTCCAGCACTAGGTAAAATTACCTGGAGTGGTGAAAATCCCAGGTACCAGTAAAAAAATATGTTTCTACGTACAATTACTGCTTTGCTGGTGGCCGCCACTTTTATTTGACATACATAATTTCGCGCCATGAGAAAGGGAAAACAAAACAAACAAAACCAAGCATGGTATAAAACGTCCTGCAAGCTGCCTGCATTTACAGTTGGGAAAATAAAGGGAATAGAGGAAGCTGCAGGTAACATTTCAAGGACTTTATTTCATTTTTCTGTTGGTATTGATTAATTTAACTTAGCTACTGATCGAGAATAAACGGATATTATTTTGTCTAGTTTCATTTTTTTTTTCACATTCTATCATAGGATATAACAACTTACCTTCCCATATTAGAGGAGAACAACAAAATTGAAAAGAAAAAAGAAACACAACACGTTTTACCTGTACCGGGAAAGGAACAAAATTACCTGTAATATCATGTTCCAAAATATATCAAAAAAGCTCTATCAGACATTTGGCTCTTCCCATTTTCTCAGCATTTCATTTAGTAAAGACAAACATCAGCAGTATAGATACACTACACGGATTATTATTCTATTTGCCTCCCGAATCGACACACTATCCACCTTATGCCTTTTTTTGTTCTGTGGCTCAGTAAGTGTGAGTTTATTGCTTACGTTTACTCAGATGACGGTTTTTAAATCTTCCTTCGTCGACTTCAAGAGACATGGATTTCCTCGACGTGTTTGATGGTACACAGCCAGTAAATTTTACGTGAAATATCATTTGCGTCACTCTCACAGCCAGTAGTTGAAATGAACTACCATTAACGATTACCATTACGTCAATATCCTCACTTTTTTTTGTCTATCCGACATTGAGCAATATAATACTTATTTTATTCGAAAAATTACGATCAAAAGTGACACTAGGCATGTCATTACCTGTCATATGTCAGGCAGTAATTTTAATATTTATGGAGTGATTTGATTTTAATGGTTACAACATTTTTTCAAAAAAAAAAAAGGTGACTATATGTGAACGATCTTTTAAAGTTACATATTTAATTACCTGATAGACTACTAGATTTTGGAAGATTAAGATTAAGGATTTTAGATTAAGGATACTAGATTAAAGAAGGCGTTAAGTTCCAATTACCAATGACATTTAATTGTCATAATGATCATTCCACCGCCAAAGCACATTCAGACTACCTTTGCGTTGCTCGCTTTTGTAGAGTGTGGGGGGTTGTTCAAAAATGAATTTCAATTACGTCCAGATACAAACACTTAGTAAATGCTGCGATAAGATTGGCGTTGCTTCTTTTTTTTATATTTTCATGAGACGATCAATATCATAAATAAATTTACAAATTATCCTAGCAAAAGTTCGAGTTACTAAATACCAGACTTGTGTTCTAGTTCATACGTAGACAGAGGTGCATCTTACGTTTTTTTTGTTTTTTTTTCCAGGTAGTTACAATTATGAACAGTTTACCTGACTGGGAAAAAAGTGGCTAAATACTGTTTATGGCTAATTCGTTTCTCGAATATCTGTCAGTAAAGCTGAGAAATAGCTGTCAAATGAGAGTTACAACAATATTTAGTAACAACAGTACTTAATCACAGAACTCAGAATGAAATACAAAAGTTTGAACTGTTGCTGCAAGTGAAACTGCAACCAACATCTGGTAAACAAATCAAAATTCGCCTTTAAAGTAAGATGGCTCAAGGGTTGCAAACTTACTGAAGAAACAGTTGGACAAAATTTCAATACCTGAAATAAACAAGGTGACATGATTGAAAGCATTCCTTTAGTTAAACATAATTCCAATTTCCTAAGTAATAGATAGACAAGGGTCAGATTTCGAGCCACACAGTATAAACAATCAAAGAAACGAGAAAAACATTTTACTTCGTTCTGACTAATCTCCTTTTATTAAGTGTATTTTCTGTTTGGTTTGAGCTCATGTTAAGTAGTTTTATTCAGCTATTACATTGTCAACATATCGTTTTTAAGTTTATCAATCAATAACATAAACTAAATCAATAATATTGAAAGAAAGAAAACGAGCATTTCTCACTCCTACCAGTCCCTACTTACTCTTGGTATATCGTCTTCACAATGACTTTCGAACATGAAATCAATCTAATAACATATATTAAATATATGATAGCTGCATTCACTAAACTACGACATAATTATACGATGTTACATTCCCTTCCTATCGATACCACTCTGATTCGAAAGATCTTCTTAAAAGTTGATGTGAATTACATTTAATTAAGTTGCTGTTTAATTATTGGTAACTTTTGTTCATTTTTTTTTTGTCTATAATCGTAATATTATGCAAACTCACAATTTTACTAAATGATTGTATCGTAATATCTTAGTCTGAGAAATTGTTTATGACAGTAGTAGTATCCCGAGTGATGATACTTGGTGAGTGTCTATTCATTTCGTTTACACTTTCTATAGGCCCTGCCCCCGAGCCAAGCACACTGATTTCTCTTATTCTTTCCACATCTTGCGAAGTCTATCTCGCACTGTGCCTCTCCACCATAAGTGCCGTAATAAGAAAATTCTAGTCTGCAGTGCCCAATATTTGAATCAGGATAATCGCATCCGTGAGGTCCACAAACCTGGTTAGGAAATGTAAACGCAGAACAATCAAACGAAAGGCAACGGTAACATAGAGTGTAAAATACTTCATAATAATCAGGCTACAGAACACCAATTACTGTGAAGTCTGTGACATGTTATAGTACTAAAACAATATTCAGTGACGGATTGGTGGGCAGGCCGGAGGTGCGCTCCAGAAAAATGGAAGACAAGAAAGTGAAACAGCCTTGGAACTATAACGAGAACATGGTTTCCTACATAGTGACAGCACAGATAAACTAATTGGAAAGACATGGTAAGTGTCTGGTTGATGGTAAAGAGTGGACAAAATCATCAACTAGCAATTGTGTACAGAAAATACCCAAGTTTTCAAAAACAGATGCACATATACCACATAGTCACACTTGATCCACAACAATGAAACAACTCAATAGAGAAGTTGTGGAAATTTATTACAAGCAGACCCACTTGAAAAACAAAAGAAACGTTAAAGTGGCTAAAATTACTTACTTACTTACTATCAGCCGCAACGGCTGATAGTAAGTGTAGTCTCAATGTAGTTTGTATCATCGTTTTACTTGAGAGCAATGTTAACGTTATGAAATATACGGACAAGTGGACATATTAATATTTAATGACCTTGCACATGTGTTGTGAGGTAAGATATGCATTACCTAATCGGTGATGTGGGTTGTTTCTTATATTTGCAGCCACTGGAATAATGCCAACAATGAGGATAATGGTCACTAAATCGTTAACACATTTTAAGATATACAACTGCAATCTCAATCTCAAAGGTAAAGCTTCTCTGCATACTTATTTTGTTGGGGGAATTATTCTATGTAAAATCCGTATAGACCGCATCTGTTAAAAACATTGGAATGAGAAAAAATGGACTTTTACATTAAAACCAATTAGACATATTATTTTCAAGACCCTTGAGTGTGAGTGAGTTTCTGTGAAATTTAACATGATAATACCTACTGAACATTGGTCACATGTTTTCTCGTAAGTGCCTTGAAAACCCCGTACTTGATTCCTGGTCAACGTATTACTGGGTGGATAGTACCCACAACTTTCGATTTCCAGATCGTTTAAATTTCGTGAAACACCTAAAAAAACAATTCAAGTGAAACACAATCTTTAGGTCAAACCAATATTCACATTAAAGAACATTAATCGAAATAATCGAGAAATTAGATTAACGATATCGTATTTCATTTAAGTGAACAGTGTACTACAGATGCACTTCCCAACCTGTTAATGGACTGATGAATATAATTCTGTTTATTGTTTTAGTCAAGATGCATAAATACCTTCGGTGTAAGTACTTGTTACATATGACCACATTTAACTACTTTGGGTGTTAAACAGGGTGTCATTACTCTCCGCACCTTATACTGTGAAACCAAAAGAGCGAAACTCACTAACAGATAAAAGAAAAGAATGAAAAAGGGTACAGAGGGAATATTCCTATTACGAGGGTAAATTTTATCCTGAGTGGAGTGGAAATTCACTTCAAAAAGAGCATTGCTTTATTTCATGTGAGTGAAATATCGCTGTTTTGGAGTGCTCCATGTGAGATTCATTCTAGACTTACTAGGAATATCTGATCAGTGATATCTTTTGAGTGAATTATACTCTTTTCTTTCAAGAGTGAATAGTTCCGTAAATAACTTGGAAGTCATATTCGCTCTGAAACACTTTGTAGCATACAGATACTACAATCTTACTTAAATTTTAATATTGTGTTGATTAGTGATGTATGTACCCTCAGTCATGATCCAACTTAAATCTATACTAATCCAACAAGAAAGTGGAAGAATGAATTCCTTGCAAATAATTTGCATATTCTAACAAATAGTAGAGTATAGTTGTACCAGTTCAAATATTTAGAATCGATCAGCAGCGAGTTGTCGCAACATTTAAATGTCGATAATAATGCCTTACACTGATATGAAGATTACGGGAAAGTTACACAGAGTAAGGATTTCTCTGAATGATGACATTTCCGGTTTATGTAAGCAAACACTACAAAAACAGATTGCAGGATAGTTTAAATGAGGATTTCCTTACAATACTCCCTTTCCAAAGAAAAAAATACCAAAGACCTCCTGGTGGGTAAAATTATATTATATCATATAAATGTCTGTTAACAATTCTTTTACACAAAAATATCCCCGAACTCCTTTGAGTTTATGGTTTTGAGTTAGGAAGGGGACGATTTTAATAGCTTTCATTAGAGACATCATCAATATCCGTATCTTTTTTAACATCAATAAAAATGAAAGACGATTCACTGCATGTTTTTTTTTTTTTTTTTGGTTTTAGTTTGTTACTTCCGCCGTCGTCTTCCCTTGATGCTTGATGGTTTGTTTCATATTTACTTACAAATATTCCGCTTGGTTTGTTAAAGTTTAAAAATTAACCAAAGAAAAATGTCCCTACTTTTGAAAACACATTTTATTTTGCAATCGTTAATTATTAAACATATACATATCATATGCATAACATACATATCATATACGTAACATATCTCATATTCATGTCAAGTTGTTTTAACAGTAATTATACTTTCAGTAATGACGACCCGTCATGAGTGCATGGGCTCTGCCGATTGCAAATCTCTGGTACTACTTTGGAATTTAATGGTGCAATATCTGAAAACGACTTTTGCTATATTTTATATGAAGGAAAAGTCAGTGAAATAAGACGAGAATTAAACGACCTAACTAGGGCACACTTTAAGACACGGTATTGTAGTTTCCAGGAAAAGTTAAGTCGTTCTGAAAACTCAAGAGTAGTACGTAATGAAAAATGAATTAAATAGGATTATTGTTTTATGTTGGGCAGGACACATAATGTCCGATGTAATAGAGACATTGCATTTTTTTTTTTTTTTATTATTCATTAGTTACGAAAAAATACTATCACAATCTTCCAGTGGTTCATCACTTACCTGTTATGATATAGGTCTGATCAACTTGAAGATAGGCAGGACTGCAACTTGCAAAACCGCGACTGAAGATGTTTACCCCAGTGTTAGGTGAAACCAAATTACCTCCTTTGTATACTTCCATGATGTGAACAACGTACCGAAGTGTCTCTTGTTGGAAAAAGCTGTAGCCTGAAATTAGAAAGAACAAATAATTTTTAATTTTATACTCATTGCTTAGAACAATACATCAATGTTGCATTTGTTCAAATGCTTACAAAGAATGGATGTTGAAGAAAGAGGAGATAAAATTCAAATGCGCAATCATTAGTCATCATGAAAATATATCGCACGATGACATGTCAGAAAAAAGGTGGCAAGTCAAACCAATTGCAAACTACACCCACCGTTAAAAAACAAACACGTAAATTCACTCACCGGCAAAAGGTTCAGAGAAAAGACTCGAAACGTCATCTTGTGGGATAACCTCTGACGTCTTTACCTGACCCTTGATCGCTGTGACAGTGAAAACATTTCAAACAATGTCTTACGTAGAAGTAGTAAACGTAAAATAAATGACTACATTAAATGACAGCTATATTTAAAAAAAAGAAAAAGTTAGCATTAGCACAGATACCAGGAGGGTAGCTAGGTTTTCATGAAATATGCAACCGTTCACGTTTTTGCATGCGTAATTGTCGGGAAGGAAGAAATAAATGGAAGACTGAGAGGTATTGTGGTGTCTTGGGCCTTACTAACAAGTATGAAACTTATCTTAATTTTAATAAAGAAATACATTAATTCACGTCACTTTTTTTTGTTTCCAAAACTATTCTTATCTTTATAAAAAGCTATTTCACGAAAAATATGACTAATTTCAAACCTAAATTGACCCAATAATACCTTCATGAAGGAGGCCACCAAAAATAAGCTACTCTGAGATCAGTCTGCGATATCATCGAACCTGACTCTACCCAATACCAACCTTATGACGGAATCCACCACGAAGCTGCTTTAATATCAACATGAGGCATCATCACAAGGAAACAAAGGAAAGAAATACTCACCAAAGTCTGAAGAGCAATAGTAGGTTTGGGGATGAAGTGTTGCACACGAGCAACATTCTGATCCTTTAAGTATGGCTAACAGTGCGAGGAGAACGCTGAAAACATACAGTGGTTGCATTTTTTAGAGATGGCTCCGTCTAGCAGGTGATGAAAGGAATGTAACAACGTACTTTGTCTCCGTTGTTACAAGGAACGTAGTTATATGTCGACTGTAGCTCATAACCTGCAGAGGATGAAACGATTTCACTACGTTGCGCATGCGTGCGGAATACATTTACATTACAACGACGAGTATCACATTACCTTGGCCTATTCCCCTCCTGGCCGTTCAGTATCATGTCACCCACCTTTATTCTAAAGAGATCATATGCCATTCACCAGAAAAAGGTGAGTTTGAAATAAGCCAGTACAGTGTTGTAGCTGCGTATGTGCGATCTATGGAGGTCATAGGCCACAGAGGTACTGAACACAGTAACCAGTCATTGTGCTGTGATACAGCCTGTACTGATTCGTATGTGAGGATTTTCTTAGAAATCTCTTCGCAGTTTGTAAAGTTTATTGAGTTCTTGGATAAACTGAAGAAAGACTGATACAGTCAGTTTTGGAGTGGACTGAGAATGAAGCGATAATATAAGTAATACAACAAAAGGGACAGACAGATTTTTAGCAACCTAACATGATAACTTGGCCTCATTACGAAATTAGGACACCTTAGTCTGTGGATTACAGCGATAGGTCTTTCATTTACCAAACAAAGAGAGTCTAGTCACACTTAAAAAAAAAAAAAAAATGCTTGCACATTTAGTGAGTAGTGTCGTATGTCTGTGTAGTTCACACCTGGCAACCCCCTTCAGATTACGCTAATTCGTAACTGGCCCTTGGACGGGGCACTGACGTTTTCTTATTAAGCCTTACTCAAACGATCTTGGTCAAAGCATTCACCTTTCTGCATAATCTTTTTATCAAAATATCATGAGGAAATGGATGAATCTTGAATCGAAAAACTGAACGTAAGTCAGTAGGCGACTGCACGGCGTATTTGCAAGCCCTCCAGTTTTATGAGTAATCTTATAGTTAGATGTAGCTTACTTCCATATCACTCACTTGAAATGAAAGTACTGTATAAATCCTTTCCGTTTTTCGACAAGTACAGCATTCGATTTTCGACATTACCTAAATAATCGGCTATGTCGAAATGCATGTATGACAGCCATTTTTGAGCTGATTATTTTTCCTCATTCCCATTGGTTGTCAACACTTAACACCTCGCCTCAAGCATTCAAATTCACACTGTATAAGCAGTAGATTTCTCTTCTCGCGCATCTATGTACCACTGCCTCCCGCAGGTTCGTGAGAACATACCAGTGGCGAACCAATCACTTGAAAAAAAACTTTTCTCAACCAGATATTTTTTTTTTTAAACCTGGAGTCTCCGTTCGGCATTTTATAGTGTATCTGTTGTGCAAAACTTGTAGTAATGGTAGAAGGTGTGAGCGAACTAGTGTACGCGCATGCCATAAGTCTGCCATTTAAATAAGTACCTGCATGGTCTAATTTTAACGCGACCTACACAGGCAATACCCTCTTGACCGTTGACCTATAATGCATCGTTGTAATTCTGAACTGGCTTATTTCAGAATATCATGTGTTACGTGACTGTGCAGTATTATGTTCTTGCTCTGTATGCACTGTAAAGTAAATACTAAAAGACAAACAGCCTATGAATCGCTTTGCAATGACTCTAATTTAAGTTGTGGTTACGAGCAACATACTTAATTGTTTTTAACCTAACAAATATGTTTAATTTTATAAAAAAAAAAAAAAAAAAACTTTTCAATCGCAATCGAAGATTTTCAATACAAATCAAACGTATATTAAGAAAAAAAATCATCACATGAATCCTTTCGAATATCGCTCTGCACTGAATTGAGTGCGAGACGCACTGGTATGATTAATGAAATATAATTCAATAATTACATCGTTGACAAAGAAAAAAGTATGACGTATCACTATACCTGTTGTAATATGTTGAGCAGACATACAGCCCTTTCAAAGGACTTAAGTTACAGGCGTTTCCGATAACGTGGATTGTGTTTGTGTATATATATATACCTTAACGCTAAGTCAAATTAACCCAGTGCACTGTACACGAGGACTGAACGTACGTAGCTAAAACAAACCATCAAAAAGCACGTTTTTCTCGGCAAGTGCCGCAGTCAGAGTAAGGGTGGGTTGATTGTGAAACCGATTCAATACTGAACTGCCCAAAATGAAGACCATCGTACGGAACCCAACACATAAGCGACACGATAACCTACACGTTTAGCTGCAGATAACTTTCAAGAGTCATTAATTGTGTTCTGATTCATAAGTTTTAGTTAGCATTCCTCTGACATACAAATGTTCTCTGAGCTCCAGCATCAATAAGGTTAGTAAAAGGTTGGATTCTCAGGATATTCTGTTCAAAAGATCTTTTTGTGGCTTGTCTTGCCTGGTTTTGATCTACTTTGTTGCACACCAATCCTAGTTTTGTGCGGGTAATAGACATACTGAACTCAAAGAACTGCAAGAACACAGCGCAATTATGGTAACACAGTGTAGGCATATGGTGTGTCCACATGAACAGTGTTTAGCACTTTAACTATCGTGCCCAGTGCAAAATAAAGCACTGTGTTAAAAGCATTTCTTTTCTTCTCGACACCAGCCAATTCTTTTGCTGATATTTATCAGCTGTTACCATGGATATATAATACACATATATATTATATATTAACAGTTCCTTTCCACCAGACACTATAACGTTTTCTTACTGATATTACTATTCAGATATAACCACGTGCAGTCACGTCAGCCTAAGTATGCTTTGACCTGGTGAACCAATCATTGCCACGTTAGGTATTACGTCAATACCACTTCTAGGGTTTTATTCCTCATCGATTTGGCAATAAATCGTATGAGAGGATAAAGAACATTCTGTGTCATGAAGGACTCGCAAAGCAAAATTTAAATGGAAACATTTCTTGTTTATGTTGCTTTAAGGTTCTATACCAACTTACGGATCTTTCTTTTAGAAACATAATGTTCTCACAGAAAAAAAAAATAGTTGCGTTAAAAAAAAAAGGTAACATGTTCCCTGAGAGGTTCGCAAATTTAATTGAGGGCAATTTCTGTGACTCCTGTAATGCGTAATAATGAAAAAGGGCTATCGATAACGTTTATTGGTTAGACTAACTGGTATAGTGATCATGACATGCTCTATCTTAGTATAAAGTGTAGGTAAAATTTAAATACGACATTTCCCTTTCAGGAATCAGTAAAAACTTCATGTACATATTTCCATACATCTCATAAGTAAATTATCTATGTTTATTCAGTTTATGTGTATAATAAGTTCCTCTCAGTGAGTCGTGCCAATGGCGCAAGCCGAAAGGGGAGGGTTAAATATCAGGAATTTTTGTGTTCACTGGATACATTAAACATGCATTACGGACTAGAATAGAAAAGCTTAGAAGCTCCATTATGATTGTAATTCACTGATTGAAATGCTAACTCCTTAGAACTAGTGCGACAACTATTACCAGTGACGTTCCATGTCTCTTTCCCATTTATTTGTGAAGATGTGATTTCTCGTTCAGTTTCTAGCTGAATAATTTTAGAATGTTATTCCCCTTTTCGTATTCCGCACAAGTCCTGGTTGACAGTCTGCAACAATTATCGGTATATCTCGTGATCTGTATCTTTGTTACATTTTCTTATCCGATACAACTGTTAACGTCATCCATGTTGTCTATGACAGAAATGACTAATGTCGAGCACGTTCACGTTTAACACGCAGCTATTAAATCATTGATAAAAACTGAAAACAATTGATGAGGTAAAAAAATATTTCACATGCCTTGAACATGCTCTCATATTTTCATCAATACAACAATAAATTTTAAAATCGATGACAGCACCAAGTTTTCGGTGTCCTTCACAAAACGTCATTTTTTGGAATGTCTATTAGCGTTAACTTTAAATTAAGCCATGATTTAAAAAAAAAACGGATTTAGTAGGAAAAGTCCCTCAACTATTTACACCTAAATATTACTATATTAAATATAAACTGTACTCTATTTAATGTTCACAAGTGTGCTCTCTGGTGCTTTAGTTTTCAGATAAGTCATTGTGGTCTTGTCGAAGTTGTACATAGACGGAATGTCACTATCAACGTACACTAACAGTGTCCGGTAACACTCGTCTGGAGTCTCCGACTGTTAACAATACGTTCTTGGAACAAGTGGTTTGCATACAATGCCTGTTTGAGGTAAAAATATTTGAGCATGTTTCATGCTTAACTTCCAAGGGCAATTTAATTGTAATTGAAGTTCTTATCCTATAGGATACTTGTGAGGGACTGTGCAAGAAGCCCTAAGTTATATCACTGCTTGATGTAGAAAGACAGATTATTGTAGCTGTCGTGGGGAAAAGGTGGTACTAAAAGTGAGTGTAGTGGGATGTGTGTGGAGTGTGGTTTCCTCTTATACGTGGTAGAATAAATTGTTCATTCTATTCATTTTTTTTCATTAAATTTTTATCAGTCTGAATTGTCATATCACAGTAATTAGTGCAACTTACTGATAAAGACTTTCCTTTATGTTTAGTCCGATACGTTCTGTTAATCTTGTATGGTAATTCCATTACAGGTACCCATATCCCTTGTGCAGATACAAAAAGCAAGCCCAGATGAGTGTCAAAAGAAACTGAATTTGTTAACGTACATGGTCTGTATTTTCTTCTGCTACTCTATAGAGACAAAATATCAGTTAATTAATTTTTTTAATCTTTTTTGCCCTTTCATGAGTTATTTGTGTGGCTTTGTTCTCAATACACTCAAACGATATGTAGGTCTACTCGACCTTCCCTCCATGTCGCCGTCACGCAAGTGTATTAAGATGTAGACCGAAAGTCTCTATTGCTCACTTTCGTTCGGTGCCATCATGATTTTATGCAGATAACAAAGTCCCTTACGAGAGTTCCAAGTTGTTTTATGATACGTTTTAAAGGAAACAATCCAAATCTTTCAAATCTGATTGACAGATTATCAGATTTACCGATTTAATCTGCCCGTCAGTCAACGTAGATAATTTCTTCTTTTTTTGCGTTTGTTTCAAGAAATAAGACGATGAGACGTTAACTGATCTTTGTCTCACATTGAAACTGTCCGAGGAAGGATACAGACTGTTGTTGTTGTTGTTGCTGTTGTTGTTGTTGTTGTTGTTGTTGTTGTTGTTGTTGTTGTTGTTGTTGTTGTTGTTGTTGTTGTTGTTGTTGTTGTTGAATTCTGCAAATATAATCTGGTCGTATGAAATCTAATATGGGCACAAAAGTGCAAAGTAATAGTATCAGTTGCTAATGATGCACCAGATCTTAGCTTTCAGATAGAGCTTGAATCGGATTGTGCCTGTAATCGGCCAGGATAAAATCAGAACGGATTGGTTAATACAATTTATGATGTTTTAATACGATTTAAATGGTACCCACGTTACACAATGCGACGTCTTATAGGCAATGAGCCTAGGAACCATAATGTTTAATTATAACTCTTACTGTGCACAATTACTGTGCAACTAGCCGTTTTTACTTTGAAATTGTTAATTGATCACTACTGTCGTGTGCAACGATTCTATCGAATTTCTATTTCCAGTGTCATTAAATGAAATCTTGTGCGGAAAAATGTAGTATATTTTGCAGCCATTCTATGAAATTACGAAAGAGTTTAGTTCAAAACTGTCTTTGTTAAGTGAAGTGAAGGCACCTATACCTGTGAAAACGTTTTACAGACACCAGAGCATATCTATCGAGTAACTGTCTGCTTTCCCACTGACAAGTAAATTGTGTCCTGTCACAATGCTTTTGTTGAATCGTAATTGTAACAAAACGTTGGAAAAAATCCGACCTCACTTAAAAAGATACCCGGCTGGAACTTCCACGGCAACCAGATTTTATTTCACTATCCGACAGTGTGGCGGAACCGGATATCCCATGAATAAGTAACATCAGTACCTATGATACAGACCTACGACTATAAAGGGTCTATTTGATTCTCGAGCCAACTCGGTAACGGGGTTAAAATGTAGTGACTACGGGCAGGGTTACTAAAAAGACTTTCAGAGGTACCGCTAACTAGGGGGATAATGACGGTACTTTGTAGATCCAGGAACACAGGCGTTGATCTTATTACTAAGCTGCGAAAATTGATAGGGTGTTTGAAATATCGTTAGTTGATTAGGATGCCTGTATTATAATTCAACTTAAATGAAAAATACAGTATTTGTTTAATTTCCTAGCAGGTAACTTACATCGGTGTACTTGAAAAGTCGACGTTAGTGATATTTTAATTCCTCAGATTCTTATTCATTGAAAATATATTCTATTTTCCTTTGAGTTCCTCATTTTCTTTGGTGTAACTTTGGTAATGATCATGACGTTATCGTTGCGCTGAAATGTTCCATAGACCATCTCCCATGTTACACCTGTTTTACCTATCGACATGACACCTAATACCTCATACAATGCAGCTCAAGAAAGGATAGACTTTGAATCGACACACCTGAACTAGGTGACAAGATCGATCAATCCTAAATTGGTGAGGTTGGGGAGTCTCTTATTTGAGCATAAGAGGCACGATGAGTTTCATTAATTCGCAGGAATATTGCTTTGAAGAAAAAGACTAGGCTTTCACAAATTTTAGGCCACTCCCAAATACCACGAGATATGCTGTCTTGTGCACAATTGAATTTGTATTGAAGCTGAAATTCACAAGAAGTATTCTTACTCATGTTCTCCATAGAGCTTTACGTCCCATCGCTACTAACAATTACGGAAACACTGCATGATGCAGTGGTTGAAACACTTGCCGCAGCAGACACATGAAAAAGAACGACTTCTACACTTCGTGAATAGGTGCAAGGGCTGAATCAGTTTCTGAAAAGTGGTTAGATGGGGGAGGGTTATATAAAATGAGTGCTAGCGTGGAGGTAAGACTTTTGGATGGGCATATGTGCTTGGTATGTGATAAATATATAGTACAGCTCGTGCATAGCCCGCGAAACTTGTAGGTTCTCTTTTGCGGGGAATTTTTTTTTTTTTTTTTTCTGACTACTGAACTTCTAATTTCTAGAATATAAGCACCTCAACTCACTCTAGAGAGATTCATTTCTTATGTGCAGTTTCAAATAATTATGGAAAGAAAACAGCTCTCTGGAAAGTGAGTGACTGGTTCTCCGTTTCCTCTTTCAGATGCTGATCCCCCATGTCCAGTCGATGACTGGAAGTGTTTCCGCCTCTTTAAGGAGAGCCCATGTTAAGAGCTATTCGCTATTTTAGACTCAATACATGAAATGCAGTACAATTACACCTAATTGGTGTCCCCTTTAATGCCATCCAAAAGACATAAAGCTCCCTGCATAAAGCTCCCCCTTTCTTTGGGGGAGTTACATAGCTGGATGACAGGTCCCCAAACTGTATACTACGTACAAATATGCAATAGCATCATACGGAATATTTACAGCAATGGAGAGAAGTTGCTACATTCTGCGATTAATTTCATATGAATTACCAAAATGAACAATACCAACTTTGGGATTGATATTTACACATACAGGTACACCATTCTGAGTTTTTTATCTCCACCAGAAGAACACAAAACATGGAAAACATACATTCCTGTCATTATTTCAGAATAAGATCAGATGACCCACAATAGCCTCTTACTTGTACTGCAATACAGGTGCCCCTCTTCCTTTGCTTTTGTTGCTTTCTTTGCTTTGTTGTGATCTTAGTGGTGGTCAGGTAATCATGTACTTTGAGTGAATAGAACTATAGAATAAAACTACATTCAAAGTCAAGAGGTGAAAACATGATTCATTACAACAGGTAACATACTGACGTACACATCGAATGATTAAAGTCAAAATGACGCCTTGTCTTATTCCTGTCGGATGAGCGGAGGGGAGGTTTTTAGTCGCCTGCAGTACGATGTGAAACATATATACACCACAATTCGTCAATATGCACTTTTTAAAACTTGTCATACCATGTTAGATAAGAAATCTTTAAATTTGTCACACAGGTTGGTCACCAACGAGCCATTCACTTTCCCAGAAGCAAAACCAAAAGTCATGGTCTTGATAGAAAATACTTAGAAATGGAATTATATGTTTCCAGAACACTTAATAACGATTTCTTTTCACTGATCAATTAGCATATAGGCCAACGGCATGGTGCAAAGGTGTCTTTACCCTCTAGCAGAAAACGAAAGAATACAACGGTTTGCCGACAAATGTTGCTATTGTGATTTTTCACAATATTCTAGTCAAAATCCATCCAATAGTCACGTAGAGGAAACTGAAAACCCAGATATGTCGACCCTTCAAAGAACACGATCGCCCACGGATGTTGCCGGCGTATTTACAGCCTGTCTAGCAATAAAATCTATTGCATTTCATTATGCAACACTCAAATTTAGTTGTTCTCACCAAATTCAGATGCCTAACAATATACTCACAGTTATTGTTCAAACTCCCAATACTTAAATTAAAAAAAAAAAAAAAAAAAAGATTCCGGCTCTTATTTGAACCCTGACATATACAGAGAAACGATTCCAGCACTAGATAAAATTATAGGGAGTGGTAAAACTCCCAGGTACCAGTAAGAATATGTTTTTATAAGTGCTTTGCTGGTTGCCGCCCACTTTTATTTGACATATTGACATACGCATTTTGGGCAATGAGAAAAAGAAAACAGACCAAAACAAAACCAAGCGTGACATAAAACTCCTGCAAGCTGCCTGCATTTACAGTCTCGATAGTAAAGGGAATAGAGGAAGCTGCAGGTAACATTTCAAGTACTTTGTTTCATATTTCTGTTGGTATTGATTAATTTAACTAAGCTGCTGATCGATAATATACTGATACTATTTTTTCTAGTTTCATTTTTTTTTCTTTTCACATTTTATCATAGGATATGACAACAACTCACCTTTCCATATTACAGAGGAAAAACAAAAATGAAAAGAAAAAACACACAACACGTTTTACCTGTATCGTGAATGGAACAAAAGTACCTGTAATATCATGTTCAAAACATATATCAAGAAAGCTCTATCAGACATTTGGCTCTTCCCATTTTCTCAGCATTTCATTTAGTAAAGACAAACATCAGCAGTATAGATACACTACACGGATTATTATTCTATTTGCCTCCCGAATCGACACACTATCCACCTTCCGCCTTTTTTTATTCCTCTGGCTCAGTTAGTGTGAGTTTATTGCTTACGTTTACTCAGATGATGGCTTTTCTTGACCTTCCATCGTCGACTTCAATAGACATGAATTTCTTCGTCGTGTTTGACGGTACACAGCCAATGTATTTCACGTGAAATATCATTGGCGTCACTCTCACAGCCAGCAGTTGCCATTAACTACCATTAACTATTACCATTACGTCGATGTCCTTACTATTTTTGTCTATCCGACATTGAGCAATTGTTTCCTCAGATAGCGTGCATCGACGTGCACACAACACTCATTTTATTTTACAAATTACGATCAAAAGTGCCACTATGCATGGCATTCCCTGTCATATGTCTGGAGGTAACTTGAATATTTATTTAGTGATTTGATTTTAATGGTTACAACAATTTTTCCTCAAAAAACAAAAACAAACAAATCGGTGGCAATATGTGAACGATCTTTTAAATTTACATATTTAATTGTCTGATAGATTAAAAGATTTGAAGAAATCTGATACCTACATACGTGAGATGCAATTGTAGACATGGTCAGCCGATACAACAAGCACGTTATAAAACTTGTCAATAAACCGATTGGTTACATTTATAAGCATTACCAACCATTTTTGGTTTCGATAACAATCATAACGTTTGCTCTCAAGTACACGTGTGTATGTGTGTGTGTGTGCGTGTGTACATGTGTGTCTATCTATGTCCTTATGTATTTAAACAAAAAAATGTGGACATTATATTTCAAGGAGGGAAGCTTGGGCAGATCTCATATTTAATCTATAGGTGCGTCACATTGAATAGAACAACCCTAGTGATAGTGGTAAAGGTCATCTTGGTGTCAACAGGAGTCAAATTGTTGAAACATGATATCTCAAGAAGGGAAGCCTGGACAGCTCTCATATGTAACATGTAAGTGTTTCATCACTGCAATATGCTGTTGTGCATGTTAAGACATAATGCATATGAGTAATTACACATTAGATTCATGAAAATCCTCATAACGAAGTCATCGATACCACAATGCATTTACACAATTTTTTTCTTGTTTCCTTTTTCTTTACCTATTAGACGTTAATTATTAACCTCCTCCTTTTTCTGCCTTAAGCTTGTATTGTATGCAGTGTGCCAGAAAGGGGTAATGCTGTCTCCTGTTACGTTCCTCAAACTGTCAAAGACCTATACTTGAAACGTAAACCTTTCTCAAGCCTCATCACCCGAAAGCCGTATATTGTTGACAAACATTTTTCTAATAAATTGGCACATCATCTGTACGAGTTACTTTGCTTAGTTTTAATTGGTAATCAGTCTATTTTGCTGATAGAAGTTAGTACCTTTAACACTACAAGATTTTTGTAAATGATATAACGTTAATGTAACTGTTACGTTTATAATTTATTGATGGTAAGTGTTTTAAATCTCACGCCATCATTAAATGCCATGTGTCGTTGCAGTCCACTGTCTGTGTAGTGATAACTTCTTTCAAAAAATTTCAGCGCAAAGTAGTAAACTTGAACTTAGTGAAAGGTGAAAATATATTTTAAAGATGAAGGAAGGCGTCACTTCCAATTGTAAATGACGTTAAATTGTCATAACGATCATTCCACCACCAAGGCACATTCAGAATACCTTTTCGTTGCTCGCTTTTCTAGAGTGTGGGGGTTGTTCAAAAATGAATTTCAATTAAGTCCAAATATAAACACTTAGTTAATGCTGCAATAAGATTGGCGTTGCTTCTTTTTTTCATATTTTCATGAGACGATAAATATCACAAATAAACTTAGAAATTATCAGAGCAAAAGTCCGATTTACCAAATACCAGTCTTGTGTTCTAGTTCATACGAAGACAGAGGTGCGTCTTATGTTTTTCTTTATTTTTTTCAGGGAGCTACAATTTTGATCAGTTTACCTGATTTGAAAAAAAAGTGGCTAAGTACTGTTGACGACTAAATTGTTTCTCGAATATCTGTCAGTAAAGCTGAGAAATAGCTGTCAAATGAGAGTAACAACGATAGGTAGTAACAACAGTACGTAATCACAGAATCTAAAATGATTTACAAAAGTTTGAACTGTTGCTGGAAGGGAAACTGCAACCAACATCTGGTAAACCAATCAAAATTCACCTTAAAATAAGATGGCTCAAGGGTTGCCAACTTACTGAAGAAAAAGTTGGACAAAATTTCAATACTTGAAATAAACATGTTGGCATAATTCAAAGCATTCGTTTAGTTACACATAATTTAAATTTCCTAAGTAATAGATAGATCAGAGTCAGATTTCGAGCCATACAGTATAAAGAATAAAAAAAAAAAAAAAAATTTACTTCGTTTTGACGAATCGTCTTTTATTATGTGCATTTTCTGCTTGGTTTGAGCTCATGTTCAATGGTGTTATTCAGCTATTACATTCTTAAGATACCGTTTTTAGATTTATCAGTCAATAACATAAACTAAATCAATGACATTGAAAGAAGAAACGATCATTACTCACTCCTACTTATCCCGACTTACTCTTGGTTCTTACTCTTGGTACAATGACTATTGAACATAAAATATATGATAGCTACAATCACAAAACTACCACATAATTATACCTATATAGCATTCCCTTCCTACCTATACCACTCTGATTCGAGACAGCGGATGAACAGTTGATGTAAATTACATTTAATTTAGTTGTTGCTTAATTATTGGTAACATTTGGTTGTTTTTTTTTCTACACTCACAAAAGGTAACGGTAAAATAAGAACTCCATAACTTTTAGGTAAAATTTTACACACAGTTAATGTAAGTCTTACATTGTGTATATAACAATTTTACTCAAATGTAGTAAAATTCACCAAAATTATGTAGAATTTGCATATACTGTTTACATTAATTTAAAATTGATGGAGTTCTTATTTTACATAATTTAGGTAAACAGTATATGTAAATTCTACATAATTTTGTTATTCTGACTAATACGTTTCTCGAATATCTGTCAGTGAAGCTGAGAAAGAGCTGTCAAATATGGGTAACAACAATAGGTAGTAACATCAGCACCTAATCACAGAACCAAAATGATATACAAAAGTTTAAACTGTTATGCTTGGTTTGAGCTCGGGTTGAATGGTTTTATTCAGCTATTTTATTTATAATATATCGTTTTTGGATTTATCAGTCAATAAGATAAACTAAATCAATAACATTGATAGAAGAAACGATCATTACTCACTCCTACTTATCCCGACTTACTCTTGGTACAATGACTCTCGAACATAAAATATATGATACTGTAGCTACAATCACAAAACTACCACATAATTATACCTTTGTAGCATTCCCTTCCTACCTATACCACTCTGATTCGAAACAGCGGATGAACAGTTGATATAAATTAAATTTAGTTGCTGCTTAATTATTGCTAACATTTGTTTTTTGTTTCTATACTCACAAAACGTAACGGTAAAATAAGAACTCCATAACTTTTAGGTAAAATTTTACACACAGTTAATGTAAGTCTTACATTGCTTATATAACAATTTACTAAAATGTAAAATTTACCAAAATTATGTAGAATTTACGTATACTGTTTACATTAATTTAAAATTTGTGGAGTACTTATTTAACATAATTTAGGTAAGCAGTATATGTAAATTCTACATAATTTTGGTAAATTTTACTACATTTTGGTAAAATTGTTATGTACACAATGTAAGACTTACATTAAGTGTGTGTCAAATTTTACTTAAAGGTTTGGGATCTTATTTTACCGTTTCGTTTTGTGAGAGTGTATGATCTTAATATTATGCAAACTTACAATTTTACTTCATGATTATATCGTAATCTCTTAGTCTCAGAAATTGTTTACGACAGTAGTAGTATACAGAGTGATGAAACTTGATGAGTGTCTATTCATTTAGTTTGCACTTTCTATAGGCTCTGCCCCCGAGCCAAACACACTGGTTTCTCTTATTCATTCCGCATCTTGCAAAGTCAATCTCGCACCGTGAAACGCCGTTAGAAGACAATTCTAGTCTGCAGCGCCCAATGTTAGAAAAAGAAAAACCGCATCCCTCAGATCCGCAAACCTGGATAGGAAGTGTAAACGCAGCACAATCAAACAAAAGACAAAGGTAACAAAGATTGTAAAATATTTCATGATAATTAGGCTACAGAACATCAATTACTGTGAAGTCTGTGACGTGTTATATCACTAAAACACTATTCAGTGACCGATTGGTGGACGGACAGAGGTTGCGCTCCAGACAAATGAAAGCCAAGAAAGTAAAACAGCCTTGGAACTATAAGAAGAAGATGGTTTCCAACAGAGACAGCAGACACGTTAAGTGACTAGATGATGGTAAAGAGTGGACAAAATCGTTAACTAGCAACTGTGTGCAGAAAATACCCAAGCTTTCAAAAACAGATGCACATATACCACATAGCCGCACTTGATCCACAACAATAAAACAACTCAATAGAGAAGTTGTGGAAATTTATTACAAGCAGACCCACTTGAAAAAAAGAAGAAGTTAAAGTGGCAAAAATTGTTAGTAATGGTAGAAATCACTGTGTAACCGCAACGGCTGATAGTAAGTGTAGTCTCAATGTATCATCGTTTTAGTTGAGTGCAAGTTAACGTTATGAAATATACGGACAAGGGGACAAATTAATATTAGTGACCTTCCATATGTGTTGTGAGGTAAGATATGTATTACCTAATCGGTGACGTGGGTTGTTTCTAATATTTGCAGTCACTGGAATAATGCCAACAATGAGGATAATGGTCACTAAATCGTTTACACATTTTAAGATATACAACTACAAGTATGAAGTAACATTGTTCCCTCCTGTCGATGTAAAATTTGTTGGCGGAATTATTTTTGGCAAAGTACGTACAGACCGCATCTCTTTAAACTATCAGAATGAGGAAAACGGATTTTTCCCATTAAAACAAATTGCATATATCATTTAGAAGACCCTTGCGTGTAAGTGAGTTTATGTGAAATTTAACATGATAATACTTACTGAACATTGGTCACATGTTTTTTCGTAATTGACTTCAAAACCTTTCACTAGCTTCCTGGTCAACGTATTAATGGGCTCATAATACCCACAACTTCCGATTTCCAGCTCGTTTAAAATTCGTGAAAAACCTAAGAAAACAATTCAAGAGAAACACAAACTTTAGATCAACTTTAGTAGTTGTACCACTTCATATTTTCAGAATCGAGTTGTCGCAACATTGAAATGTAGATAATGATTTCCGACACTGGTATGAAGTGTATGAAAAAAAAATTATACAGAGTAAGGGTATCTCTATGTCAGATGTTATGATTTCAATGACGACATACTCTGTTTACAAGCAAACACTACAGAAAACAGATTGCAAGGTAGTTTCAATGAGAATTTCCTAACGATACTCCCTTACAAAAAAAGAATAAGTATCAAAGACCCCTCGTGGGTAAAAATTAAATAATTTCATATAAATAACTGTTATAGCAATTGCTTTATAGAAATGATCCAAAGCTCTTTTAAGTGCTTGGTTTTCAGTTAGAAAGGAACGATTTTTGTGGCTTTTCGTAGGAATCATCAATATCGCTATCTTTTTTTTAAACAATGATAACAAGGAAAGACCACTCACTGTGTATTCTGGGTTCGTCGCCTACATCGTCTTCCCTTGATGCTTAATGGTTTGTTTCATATTTGCTTACAAATATCCTTCTTGATTTATTAAAGTTTCAAAATTAACCATGGAAAAGTGTTCTTCTTTTGGAAACAGATACAATGCCACTTTTAATTAGAATACATACACATATGATATGCGTAACGTATATATCATATACATAACATCTCTCATATTCATGCCAAGTTGGTTTAACAATAGTTATACTTTCAGTAATGACGATCCATTGTGAGTGCATGGGTTCTGCTCATGGTAAATCTCTGGTACTGCTTTGGACTTTAATGCTGCAATATCTGAAAACGATTTTTACTGCAATTAATATGAAGGAAATTCGGTGAAATAAGGTGAGAATTAAAACGACCTAACTAGGGCACACTTTTAGACACGGTATTGTAAAAGTCGTTCTGAAAACTAAAGAGTCAAAATTAATGGAAAATTAATTAAACATGATTATTTTTTTTTTATGCTGTCCAGGACACAAATTGCCCGATGTAATAGAGAAATTGCATTTTCTTTTTTTTATTAGTTACGAAAAACCAATAAACTCACAATCTTTCAGTGGTACATTATACTTACCTGTTATGATATAGGTCTGATTAACTTGGAGAAAGGCCGGACTGCAACTTGCATAACCGCGACTGAAGATATTGACCCTAGTGTTAGGCGAAACCAAGTTACCTCCTTTGTATACTTCCTTGATGTAAACGTCGTACACAAGCGTCGCTTCGTGGAGAAATCTGTGTGTCTCTGCTTGGACAATGACATAGCATGCAAGGAACATGTAATTTAAGTTTTTTTTACCCACTGCTTAGAATAATATGTCAATGTTGTATTTGTTCAAATGCTTAAAAAAGAATGGATATTGAAGAAAGAGGAAATAAATGTTCAAATGCGCAATCACTAGTCATCATTCAAACGTATCGCATGATGGCAAGTCAACAAAAAATCTGATTAGTCAAATCAATTGCAAACTACACTCGTCAGAAACCACCCCCCCCCCAAAAAAAAAAAAACAACCTAAATTCACTCACTGTAAAAAGCGTCAAGAGAAGAAGGCGGACCACCATCTTGTGTGATAACCTCCGACGTCTTTACCTGACCCTTGATCGCTGTGACAGTGAAAATATTTCAAACAATATTTTACGTAGAATTAGTAAATGTAAAATAAGTAACTACATAAAAGGATAGCTACATTAAGAAAGTTAGCACTAGCAAAGATACCAGGAGGGTATCTCCGGTATTATCAAACCTGACTTTAGCCAATGCTACCTTCATGAAGGAGGCCACCACAAAGAAGTCACTCAGAGATCAATCTGCCGTATTATCAAACCTGACTTAACCGAATGCTAAGCTCATGACGGAGTCCAACACGAAGCCGCTCTAATACACTCACAAAACGAAACGGTGAAATAAGAACTCCATCACTTTTAAGTAAAAGTTTACACACAGTTCATGTAAGTCTTTCATTGTGTATAAAACAATTTTACTAAAATGTAGTAAAATGTACCAAAATTATGTAGAATTTACATATACTGTTCACCTAAATTATGTAAAATAATAACTTCATAAATTTTACATACAATTAAATTACTACATTTTAGTAAAATTGTTGTATACACAATGTAAGACTTACATTAACTGTGTGTGTAAAATTTTACCTAAAAGTTAACAAGTTCATTTTACCGTTATGTTTTGTGAATGTACCAATATGCTGTATCATCACAAGGGAACCAAGGAAAGAAATACTCACCAAAGTTTGAAGAGCAATAGTAGGTTTGTGGATGAAGTGTCTCACACGAGCAACATTCTGATCCTTCAATTATGGCTAACAGAACGAGGAGAACGCTAAAAACATGTAGTGGTTGCATTTTTAGAAATGGCTCCGTCTAGCAGGTGATAACAGGAATACAACTTTGTCTCGGTGTTACAAGCGACGCGGTAAAATGCCGACTGTAGCTCATAACCTGCAGAGGGTGAAATGATTCCACCACGTTGTGCGTGCGTGCGAAGACAGTGACATTATAACGACGAGTATCACATTACGTTAGCCTATTCCGCTCCTAAGAGCTGTTGGGTAACATAACACACCTTTCTTCTAAACAGATCATATGTCATTCACCAGAGTAGGTTGAGTTTGAAATTCCAGAATACCATGTGTAAGGTGACTCTGTAGTATTATTTTCTAACTATATATGGACTGCAAAGTAAATATTCAAAGACAACCAGCCTATGAATCGCTTTGCAACGACTCAAATTATCTCATCGCCCTATAGGGGCTAAGATGAGATATTCTAGTCACTTGGCTAGTGGTGCTATATATATTGTACTTTGCACCCGTGGGAGAACGGTTGCCATGAAAACGCTTGGAAAACCATGGGTTCAGGAGAGTCCTCAGTGTTGGGTGGTATAAATGAGAACGCGTCCGTGCCAATGTGTGTGAGTGGGGGCGGCGTGCGTGTGTGTGTGTGGTTGGGTGCCCTTGTTTTCGGGTGGGATAGAGGACCGAAACAATAGATTCTAGGTCCTTTGTACAAAATTCAATAGATTTCTCCGGTCCTCTCAAGATTTACAATAGACAGTCTATTGTTAAGGTTAGGGTTGAGGAAGAAAAAAACAAAAGAAAGGACAATGAGGTCCTCGGAATGAATGGAAAACAAAGTTGGGTGTGTACGCCTGTGTGTGTGTGCGTCCGGACCTGTCCAAATTGTGGTTTTTCCAGAATAGTTTGAAAAGTATATAAGCGATTAAGTTTTAACTTGGTAAGGTTGTGCATGATGCCCAAATGTCCAAGATGTATTAGTTGTATAGTGACTCAAGTCAAATTTGCATTTTGTTTTAAGAAAAAAGCCAATTTTGCCCCAACATTTGTATTTTCAGCATATCTTAAGAACTATTAGACCAATTAACTTTAAAGTTTCGTAAGGACTTACTTGAAAACACAATGTTCAACATAATATTACTGCAATGGTAGATCCAGTGAAATTTGTTGATTTTGGAGGGGGAAAAACGCAAAATTTTGTCCCAAAATTGCTACTTCCAGCATATCTTGAGATGTATTTGAGCATTTAATGCAAAATTTTGCGAGGATTTACTTGAGAATGTAATATTTAAGGTATATCACTTTTGTATTAAAGAGAGTGAAATTTGCTGATTTTTTTAGGAAGAAAAAGGCCCATTTTGCCCCAAAATTTGTATTTCCACCATATCTTGACAACTATTAGAACAATTAACTTTAAGTTTTGTAAGGACTTACCCGAAAACACATTGTTCGACATTTTATTACGGTAATGATGAATCCAGTGAGATTTGCTGATTTTGGAGGAAAAAAGCCAATTTTGCCCCCAAAATTTGGATTTCCACCATATCTTTAGAACTATTAGACCAAGTAAACGTAAGACTTCGTAAGGCCTTCCCTTAGAACAAATACTGTTTAACATATTACTTTAAAGGTAAATCCAGTCAGATTTGCTGATTTGTTAGGATAAAAGCCAAATTTGCCCCCGAAATTGGACTTTTCACCATATCTTGCGAGCTAATTAAGCATTATACGCAAAATTTTGCAAGGCCGTTCCTATGAACACAATAATGAAGGTACAGTATATCACTCTTACAGTAAACTGGTGAAATTGTATGATTGTTTGGTAAAAACTAAGAGCCAGCAACTGGGTCAATAGACAGCTCCTTTTTAACTTTAGCCAAAACATCTTTAGCAAAATTGGCCCCTGTGGATAATGTTTTCATTAAAACAATATTTCAAAGACAATAATTTTAGCAGAACCATGTCCTGCACAGGTAAATAGGAGACAAATGTGCAGATACCAGTAGAGGGTTGCTCTTTTATCCTGCCCCTAACTCTAACCACTTAGCCTAACCTATATAGAATAACCCCATGTTATAATTGTGTTATGTATCGTAATATCCGCAAAAACTATCAATTCGTTATTGTTATCGTTAATTGAGCCTAGCAGCACCAGACTATAACCTTGAGTTTTCTACCTTACAGTGGATATCAGTATGGAGATGTTCGGCTCTGCTTACTACCATTTTATGCTTGAAGAATATTTGCCGCTTCTTTGCAACCAGTTACCCGAACTAGGTCTGTGTGAGATGTGGTTGCAGTAAACAATTACAAATCCACATGCAGATTTCCTCAGCACAAACCTCGAAAATTTACAAATTTCATATAAAAACTCAAGTTAGTTTCCAAAATTAATGCTAGAGTTCTCCTCAAGCGCCAAGTTAATTACTATTTATTAATTTTGCAGATAGTATTCTGAAAAGGGAATACTTTGGACCGGCTTTGCGGCAAACTATGCCCTCCTCTTCTCTTGACAACTCACTATTGCCTTTTTCAATTTGTTTGCTCCCTTGTCCCCATGCACAGGGGTAGGGGAGGGATGGGTGCCAAAGACGGACTAGACCCTCTACTTTCAAGAGAGGATCTTTTTCACAAATATCAGAGACTGCGTTTAAACAACTGACTTATGGTAGGGTGAGGTGAGGTTATGGATAAAGGGAAAAAAATCTATGTCCTCATTAAAAAGACTCCGCTGCTCATACACTGACAATGGTAATATAACGAAACATACCTGAGTGTTTCAATTGGAATGAACTGCAAGGTATCGCTTTCAATGCACTACAGTATGTGGGGCCAACTATGGGGAAATTTGAAACTAAGGGGAAAGGTTTTGACCTTTCTAACCCGCTGATGAGGCGGCTGTCATTTTGACATAGCAAATTAGTTATTTATGGTAGTCGATGGGTTAAAAGAATGTGCTTATCTGTATTTTCATATTTTCTTTATTCCTTGTCCTGTTTTCAAAATTAGGAGCTTGGTTTTGGGTCTACAGTGTTCCTACAGAACAATTAAAACACCGAAGAAACAACCTTCTGCAAAAAGTAGAAATTTCCATCCATCCTCTCTCAGTATCCGGGGTGCAATGGAAGTGTAAGCACACAATTCAACCAGAATTAGGTCAGGAACAGAGCGGGTTCAAATAATCAGTGAAGTAGGTTGGAAAAAGTTGTAGGTGTTTTTTTTTTTTTGTTTTTACATGGAGGTGTTTTTTTTTTTTTTTTTGGAAATGGTTATATTAATCGAAACTATATGGTTCTTGGATATACGAAGCTCCTCGTGTGAGTTTTGTTTTTTAATCTGTAAAGATGCAGAATAGTTGCGCATACGTTCTTGTGCACATGCGTAAAGTTATTAAAGTTGTTAAGCTATTAACAGTCATCAATTCTATTAATCCCATAGCTCCCAAGTTCGGAAAGACTAGATGCGGTCCACCTCTGACCTGTCCGTCGGTGGACCGCCGACCTGAGGTTGGGGTATAAGGGGAGGGGTTGTTGTGTTTTAAATTTTCTTTTTCTTTTTTTTTCAAGTTTTCTGATCCGATAGATTCATTTCCAAATTAAGGAAGAAAAAAAATAAAGTGTCGCATGTAAGAATCGTAAGAATCAAATCGTAATTTATGGCAAGGATCTTGTATACTCAAACAATGCCATGGAGCGCCATGTTCCTTAACATCGTATAGATTTTTTGAAGACTTGCGATTTTCATACACCTTAGCGTTCCCTTATTCGGCAGAAATATGAGACCTTGTGAATTCGATCCTGTCTTTTGGAGTATACATAAGTATAATTCATGAACTAAAATGAACTTACATTTTAAGGATCAGCAGTTCACATTCACCAACGTCTGGTTTTACGTAAAAGGTTTCCGAGACAATTCACTAAAGTTTGAACCAGCTTGTATAATTGTTTGTCGTCGAATGTCGATGTCACATGACAAAGATTTGGAATTAGCTGTAACCGAGTAGGATTTTTCCTGATTTAACCTTGAAATGCCAATAAATAACTGCTGAAGGTGTATCTTTTTTACGAAAATATGGCTAATAAATCTAGATCTAACCTACACTCCAACGACTGACAAGAAAGCAGCTTAGTAGTAGTAGCAGTACCAAAAAATCTCATTGACAACCTCGGTATAGCTGGTATGGTATAGCTTCAATCCAACATTTCCCCTTTTGACCAGAAAGGTGTTCTGTATTGATAACTAATGCCCTAGGGCCGTTTCCTTGACGATATTTGGGAGAGCAGCAAACTAACCTTCCCAACAGGTGTTGGTAGGTACGGCCAGTTTACCGTAGGCACAAACCTAAGGCGGATGGATGAGTAATACACGTCCGTTGTGTGGGCTATCTGTCAACCGGCAATAAATTTTGAGACATTGGGGTGTGGAATGTTGGAGGGACTTTTTTCAAGGAAAACATGGCACTTTGCTAATATATGGTTTAATATATAGTATTGGCTGATTGCTACAGTGTGGTTATTCCATTGCATAGAACGCAGTTACACTTAAGCCACAGATGTTGACCAACATGACAATTAGTAAACTGATGTTGTTATACAGCAAATTTCTTTTTCTTAGGAAATAAGAATGTCTTAATTTAATAAAGCAATGATGTTCATCACACTTTTATTGGCAACTGACTTTGGCGCCACTTCGATGGGGTCTACCCGACATTCATAAGGTTCGTTATTCAAACTGTGGTTTTAGAAAATTGATTAGGTTTCGTTATACATAAAAAAAAGTTCTGGCCCTGGTTCACGGGTCATAAGGTCCCTTGTTCAATATAAAAAGAATGTAGTCTACAATAGCTCATAATTTAAAGTGTTCCATACTCATAATCGAGGCCAAAGTCCACTATCTAGTTCCTCTTGGGACTACATCTCCCTTGCCATACCTCGGGTTACCCTGCTTCCTTGGGGAGGGGGACTTGGCCACTTCTGGGGCAAACGCTGTAGCATCACTCGTGCATGGTCCCCATAATTGTAGATCCCGTTTCCCTGTTATTTTTATAATGAGTAACGAACCTTTTTTCCTTTTATGAATATTAAACTTTACCTGCTGTATAATAATAACGTGAACCCTTATGAACAACAAACAATATTAAATTTTGCGAAACTAAAAAAATTATCTACTCTCATCAAAAAATATTAACACTCCCTTGTTGAAATGGGGGAACTCTACCCCCGTCTTCCAAATAAAACAAAAGTTGTGGATATGGGGCAGGATGAAAGTGCTGTCCCAAAGAATTCTTGGGGACACGATGTGTTGTCCCCCTCCCCCCCCCAAAAAAAAACTGAATGACAGCAAAAGAGAAGACAAAAGGGAAGAGGGATATGAAGTTGGTAATGAGGAGTGTGGGGGTCAGGGGGTAGAGGAGGGTAGTTTGAAGTCATTGACTTCACAAGTGCAATCTTTTTATGGTATTGAAAACTATGACAAGATTAAAATAGAAGGTTCACATACAGCTTTTTGAAACTTATCCCTGATAATATATTACTTCAACTTGTGCTTATATGGACTTAAAAATGGAAGCTAGATGCATATGTAACCCATACAATTTGAAGTTGACCTATTTCCTTTCTTTATGTCAGTTCCCTTGATGAATCTCAACAATTTTGTGCCATCAACACTCATTTAGCTGTCGTTAATCTGTCAGGATAATTACGTAATAAGCATTGAAAAACGAAACTTCGAATGACCCTATCTACGTTTAAGCTATTTTCTAGAGATTGGAAATGCACCAGTTCTCACAATATCGACTGGGGCACTAGCTAATTTTTTTCATCATTCTTGCGTTTAATGAAAATGAAGAAGGGAAAGAAAAGGAAGCAAAGTCCCCAACAAAAACCACAGTCCATGCCCCCGTTGTAATTCAATAGCGAAATCATATTTTCCCTACAAAAGACCCACAAATTTTCTCTCGCTTTGCAGTTTCTCGCTCTGGGAAACAATGTTGTGGACGAAAAACAGACAATTTTCCGGAACCCGACTTAGGTCTATCTGAAAGACATTTTGTGTTGTACGACTTTTTCTCATTTTGTAAATACATCTATCTGTAAATAACTACCAGATGGTTAAAAGAAATCATCTGGAAAATAAAGGTCAGCAGCTTCAGTTTTCATGTTATGAGATTGTGTTGCATTAACTGGAATCTTACATACTTACTTGACTTACATGGATCGACTGAATTATAATGAAGCCGTAATGCGACAACATTTTCATAATGATTTTGTATTCGGTCTCCACCATATTCCTATGCTCTCGTTAATTAGATTTAAACTAGGCATATTGCGAAATCTAGTCACAGATTAACATGTTAATTTAAAATCGAAAATGTGCATCATCACCCATAGTACCCCTTATTTGCACTACTCTAATGCAGTTTTTAAGTAGGCTATGGACCTATCTGTAAACCAAAAATATTTCCAGTAGCGAGCTCGACAACTGACTGATATAAGCATTACCCTAAAAAACCTAACAAGATGGCCCCCAAATATCTCTAGGCTGCCGTAGATTGTCGTTACGTTGGAGCTACAGCATATAGTATTTGTTACACCTTTGTTGCAGAAACGTTTTTGTTGCCTCTCAAAGACATTTTTGATACACTGTGGTCTAGGTCATTGGTATATGTATTCAGAAATTTCAGAGCACCAACCCCCCTTGAAATATATATTATATAGGCTTCTTTGCAGTGCATTGCACGTGACAGCTTCAATTTTCAGAAATTTCATTTCTCTGGATGTAGTGGAGTCCTGACAATGCTACAAACTAACTATGCACACAGTGTTACGGTATACAGGACATTTCATTTTACTACGGTGCACAAGATGTTCCATGTATTTTCAAGGAAAAAAATGTGAAAACGTCCTTTGTGCTTCTTATATTTGACTAGGGCATTATATATATTTTTTTTAGTTTTTTTTTTTCTCCAAAATTTTCATACTTCATTTCAGAAAGTACCTTCATTCCTTGTATGGCAAATGAATCTCCTTGCAAGGGCACATAATCATAGGCTAGGTGGTGATAAAAAGAACACCTCAGTATGATTGTACCGGTATAACAAAAACATTTCAATTATTCCAGATACGATGAAACCCGAATCCAATTGAGAGACTGAGTAGTAGGCACACCACCAGGCTTAATCATCAAGCACCATAAACATAAAAAATAGGGGAGGGGAGCGGGATTGGAGAAGACGGTGGAACGCATATGAGACGGTCGAAACTAGGATAAATTTTATTTAATATCAGCAGCTTGCCATGGCTATTCCAACTTTGCGGAACCTTGGCAGATCAATTTCTGTCGATCTAGAGCTCCGTCGAAATCATAGTGGAGCTCCGCTTTTTTTTATCCCACATTGTTTTTATCCCCCCTCGTCCAACTAATCCAAAATCCTGGGTGCCCCACGGTATAGAGTGATAGTGTATTTCCGCAATACACTGTAGCTTGATCCAGTCCGGAAAACATTATTGTGACGCCACTGGAGCAAAAAGTGAGACTAGCCTCAAAATTTGGCAACTCTGTCCAAAAACCGAAATTCTGGAAAAATCATACCTTCCCCCCTCCCTTCATAAATGACCCCCGCACGCTTAGACTTATGCCTTGTGCCTAAATGATGTAATCAATACCATTCACATTTGCTATATTACAATTATAATTTAAAAAGTAATGCAAGAAACCTTGATTAGTTTCAAAGAAAGATTTCCATCCTAGATCCGTTTGAGATAACCAGTCATCGACGAACAGACGTACCGTTACATCTCAGGCTATTACTATTTAAAGTGTTGGTATGGGTAACATTTAAACTTCACTGTAAAGTCAAGGATAACGGTGAGGTGGGTGCCTGGGGGAAAGAAAACTGTGCAATGTGGAGAAAAAATGCCTGACTCGTAAAATTTTCTTGCACAGTACGGTGCAAGTTTCAAGGAACTTCTTTGTTTGTATGAAATTAATTATACTGTCAGTCGCTGTGACCCAGGTCATACTCACTTTCGTAAGTCCAGATGAATTTGTTGATCGACAATTAGACTCGAGTTCTTTATACTGTGTCACATTTTACAAATAATGTTCAAAACAACTGATAAGAAGACCCAACTCATGCAAGTTACTCACTTTCAGTTGGTTTGACAGTGTGTTTTCCATGGAAATGAAAAGCAGTTGTGTTGCACAGTGACGGTCTTTCGTTTATTAAGCCTCTATGTGCTGCCTCCTAATTACTTTATTATTGGATTTCACACTGGTAAGTTTTTGAAGGAGAGAAAATATGAGTCCAAACTAAAATCGTCTCTGTGTATAAAATTCTGAATTGTCCTTGAAGTAAAGGTTAAATAAACAAAGGATAACATAAGACATATCATATGAGATAATCTCTTGACACCACAAATTTACATACTCATTTATGTTTATTCATGATGCAGGTGTGAGACAGGAATTTGCCTGTTAAAATGTTAATATTGTGTAGAGTTTGATGTAATTTATGGTTTTTAGCATTCTCAATTATCAATACAGTCAATACTCCAAAAGGTCACTTTCATGTCACATGACATTCTAACTAAGCACGCTATGCTTCCTACTATAGCTTTTTCACAGTTTTTAGGGGCTCAATGAGTTGGTTAAAAAATTAATGATATCTGGTCACACCTGTTAAGTATTATTGATACACTGATGATAAATGATTCAACTAAAGGATTCTGAAGATGTGAGATACAATTGAAGCAAACCGGTTATAGGGTAATAACCGATGAAAACCAGTTTTTGCAAATCATGTTGGGAAATTTGCGGTTCTTACTTTAAGCGTCTACATAATGAACATGCAACAATACAGTTCACACTGAGAAAGTATACTGGTATTGAATATTCAGTCAAAATCTCAGGATCACTGATGCAGCAATATGAAAATGATGTCATAAGTTAGTTTGAAGGTTACTTGTGAGCACAGTGTTTCCTTTAATTAAAATCTACAACTCTCGACACCGACCAACGAGCGATGTCTTGAGCAGTATGTTTTTTAGACACCTGTCCTCACAAAATACACATAATTTGCTAAAATCATGTCTCAAAAAGACCTTTAATGGATGATAGAACATCACGTGATATCCATTACAGATATACCATAAAGGTTAGGGTACGTTCCTCACTTGATCATATGATCATGTTTATCCCTTCTCGAGAGGTAGCTACCCTAACCACTATGGTATATCTGGCTATCAAATCATGTTCTATCATGTAGAAAAGATCTTCCCGAGACATAATTTTAGCACATTATGGAAATTCTGTGAGGACTAGGTGCTTCCCATTGGCTTGTACGAAGAAGCACACGGTTGATTTGAATGAATGCTGTCAACCAGTACATATCGTATTTTACACCGCGTGTCGTTGTGTTCGGACAGCTTGAAATCATATGACAGAATTAACCACCTTAAACCTAATTATTTTCTCAGATTGCCTGAATGGTGCAAATAAAAGCCCTATTAAACTTGGCATGAAATTTCCCTAGGCAATCACTTTAACACATTTATGTAAAGACATACTACGGTGATTATACTGGCCAGGGTGGTATATTCAGATATGACAGGCAATGACAATGTTTATATGGAAGGTTTGTTCAATCTATTTCCGACTGTCTTTTTTCTTTCAAATTCACGATGAAGACATTTAGGTCATATACTCGTATATATGATGCTACAAGAGTATACGTAATTCTTCGTTTCAAACTATATCAGCTTTGAGAGTCTGCAAGTAGAACAAATTTCCTTGAGAATACAGCAGATTATGTAATTACAGAAAGAAACACTGCAGCACCGTCAAAGAGAATGCCACAGAATCCTTACTCTTGTTCTGGAGCAAAGCAATTTGTTTCTCTTTAATTTGTAACTTTGACAAAGTGTCACAGAATTGATAGACGTATATTTATCGGCAAACATTGCTTTCGTTCCGTGCGAAGGTGCAATGCCACAGGTGTAGTTTGGGAATCCTCCAAGAAAATAGGGATGTTAGATAAATGAGATGCGATTCGATTTCTAAGGTGCGATTGCTGAGATGCGATTTCCCAGCATCTGCAAGTAAATTCTTCGTATGGATTTGCTCATTTTGGAAACAAACTCGCTAGTTGTGGAAAGAGAGAGAGAGAGGGGGGGGGCGGGGGGTGCTTATTCATGCACCGAGTGTCTCCCACATCTGGATAACAACTCCGTGATTACTGACTAATCATACGATTCAATTTGAGTTTTGAAAATTCTTGACTCGACATATTGATTGCACACAGCCAATACCAATCAGGATCAACTATATATTCAAAATTCAAAACAATTGGATGTGAAACTCGACTAATTATAAGCCTTCTGTTTAGCACCGTTTGAAATCCTCACACACTTATTTGATACCAACTCAGTGTGCCCCTTTAAGATTGCATGGCATTTTGAGACGTCTTCTTTCACTAAAACATCGATATGATATCTCCTATGCTAACGGGTTGCCTTAATTAATACAATGAAGATGTAAAGACACTGGAAATTTGGTATAGATTTAGGCATTAAATCTTACATGGAGAGACAAACTATCGTGAATTCAAATTGGTATCAGCATTTTTCTGTGTGTAATTTGCCACATTGAGATGTCGACAGCGGACGCAGATAGAAGGATGTCAAATATTAACAAGAAAAGGAAACAGACCCTGTAAAAATGTTAAGATGTTGCGAAATTAGATTCTAACAATACGGAGTATGAAAAATAACAGTCTGGAAGACCCCTCGAAAGCTCCGTAGTATGAATCACAGTCGGTGTCCCTTGTAGGCTATCGCTCTAGTATTTTTCTCATAACTTATGGGGGAACTGCTGCTACAGTAGCTTTTCAGATGCATCGCACATGCAACGTTTATTTTGGGTATTGGTGAGAATACGGAGGGTTTTCAAACATATTTGGATAGAACTTACTTTGGGATTTGGCTTGTAAATTTTGGTTGTAGTGCATTTCAGTTTGAGTGTAGTGGATATTAGTTTGTTAGGTAATCATACATGTAGAAATGACCACGTATCGTTTTACCCCATATTACCACAGTTCCATAACCCCTTCACTTTGGTTCAAGAGACACACACATCGAATTATATAATATCAAAATAAGGATTACTTTACGAAAGCAACAGTGTATATAATTTTATTCCCTGAATGACTGGACATTCTACCCAAGTTCCAACTATCCAACTGTATTATACTACGATTTAATGACCTTGATCTTTGACTCCTTATTATGTTAGCCGATTTTGACGGTTCAGTATCGAACGAAAGCGATCAGTACACAGTGCTATATGTAGAAGCTCTGGCTGTATATGGGCGCAGCACTATAGGTGATGTGAGGAAGCTTTGGAAAAGAATTTTGAGAACCAACTTAGAAAGCCCCTTCAGCACTACTGAACTTAAAAGGTCAATATTTTTGCACTGGTAGGAATGTCCTGTATCAGTGCCTCATTAATAACCTTTACGTGGTTGTTATCATATCTTTAATTTGGAAAGCATGTTGTATATATCAGTTAAATGTCTAGGAACTTAGTTTCTCTACACAACATGAAGGCTGGAATAGAAACCATGTTCAAGGCAGTGAACTCATCTAAACGACTTCACAGTTATGTTGCCAAGGAAAACCTTAAAGATTGCGTAGAGGATTATCAAAATGTTAACTTGAAACGTTGGTGCAGACAAAAAAAACAAGTTTACACTTATTGTTTCAGTATTTGTTAAATTTTCACAATGCCGGCTTATACAATGTCTGAAGTCAAGCTTCGGTACTTCCACTTCAAATTTCTTCACAGATTCATTGCGACTAACAAACTTTTAATTGCTATGGGGTAATGTGAGTCTGATCTCTGCTCCTTTTGTCTTATCGAAAATGGAAGCTTGCAACAAAGTGTTCCTTAAGGAAGCAGGTCTTCTTCTCACAAAAAAAAAAAAAAAACTGATTCTTTCTTTGGTTATAAAGTCAATAATCCAAGTCAATCAAAAAAGTGATATGAAAACAAAATATTAAAACAAGGAAATCATGATCATCATCAATCAATTTATCAACGAACGAACGAACCAATCAATCAATGTAATCCATGCATGTGAATCAATCAGTCAATCCATTAATAAAACGTATACCAGTTGAAGCAGTGTGCATCGGACAAATGGTCAAACCAAAGGGATCCCCATATGTTACAAACTTATTTGTGAGTGAGTTCTTAATGATTCACTTTTGGTTTTTTTTTTTTTTTGGAAAATTAATGACCAGACACTTGTATGTATTAATTCATATGCCCAAAGCAAGTACATATTAAGGTCTAAAATAAAAAAGAATAAGTATGTGTAATTGTTAAATGTGAGATTTACTTATTGTGGCAGATTATATTGCAGTTTCATGTTTATGTAGCCTTCAAAGTCCTCACATGTCTATGGATATCAACTCCATGAGTCCCCTTTCGGGTAAATCTACAACATACTTAATCTAACTTTTGACTTATGTTAAATTTTAATGTTAAGTAAGAACAAAGAAAAAGTACATGTAATAGTTTGCCACTGACATGGCATTTTGGTAACTTAGATACAATTGGAAATCTTTCTTAATTAATCAGAGAAGTTTGTCTGATTTGACATGGGGTTCAAAATTCATGGAGTGAAACATTAGTCTCTTTCAGTAATTTTCATTGAATTGTCATTTACATGTCTTTTACCATTTACGTTGGGCAATCATTTTCCTTAAAGAAAAAAAAAAACACAAAGGTTTGGTCAAATTTAACACAATTCGTATTCCCAGAAGTTAACATGTTCCAATCTTTTCCTTTTGTTAGTTTTAAACCATGGAATTACAAATAAAGACAAATGCGATAACTATAGGTAAAGGATGTCTGACAATCCACTCGACGTAAAGAAGGCTTATTTATTGCCAATAAAAACTACAGGCTTACTAGAGTATAATTGTCCATCTTTATAAATATAAGCCTACAGGTATACAATCCCATTATAGCTATTTTGCTATCAATACGTGTGCCTTGGTGTTCGAAAAAAGAAAATGAAACTACACCAAGACCATCATTACATGTCCCACTACACGATAGAGTACAAATTCAGTATGCCTTCCTACTTGGTCTCTATCCAGTGATTATTTATTGCATGTCTGGTTACCGCACTGTTGAACTTGAGGTCAAAATAAAGTCAATTGTTAAGTTACTGAATAGTTTTAACTTAACTAGATCAACTCTGGATCAAATGGTCGGTTGTATATTGGACATTTACGTCAAATTTGCCCACAGGTGTAGTTTCTATACAAATGTGTTTCTTTTTTTTTAACATTAATATATTAATAATATTCAGGTGTAAGAAATTGTCTTGAATTTGTATGCACATCAAGAATAACGTGTATGGCATGTCCTTGAAGTAATATTTCTCAGTGAAGTCAGTGGCTGAAGTTTTAATGTACCCAGTCCATTCATGCAGAGGCTTGGCAAAGCTCCATTGCAAGTTTTTCTTGGTATAAGCGATGGGGTGCGGATCTCAATCGCAAGATACCCTGGGAAGGTTGTCAAGAAGCCTTTAACTGACCTAATCAAAGAATGTTGAGAAATTCAAAACAATTCGCGGGTACGTGTGAGAGGAATGTATATATTCCACAGCCAGGGAAAAAGCTTTCTTTTTTCCTGGAAATTATTTGTTTTTGTGCGGTAACTAACAAAGCGCGATAAACTGTTTGGTCTCTTCGTAGGGAAAAGTGAGGGGGAATAGTCCCCCATCTACAAGTAGCGACTATTCCTCCACTTCCCGTCCCCGCCTCTTCTTGGGGCCACTTCGGCCAATATGTGGAGCATTCCAAAATCCTCAACTAGTTACAATTTTGCCCCTACATTGCCTCCCCAAGAGTAAATGAACTCACTCAAGAGCCTGGGTGAACTTTCAGTAATACTGGGGATGCTTATTTCCTAAGTTAAATGTTCGTTTTTTTTTTTTGGTTTTTTTTTTTGTCTTTGAAGAAATTTACATGCAGGGATGACTTTATTGCGAATTGTAGACTCAAAAGCACTTTTTTCACATTAAAAATGGCTAAAAATTTAATAACTTGCAAATGAAATGCCCTTAATCCGTTCAAGTTCAATCTCCGTTATCCACTCCGGCCAAAATTGAACTTTCAATTTACTTTCCATCCTCACATGCCTTGTCCCATATCTAACATTGACCCCAACCCTCAACCCATTAAGTAGGTTGCCATGTAAGGTTTTGGCAAGACTAACTCTCTTGTGTATAGTAATATTGGGTGTAGTAGACAGTAAAAGATACAAGCCTGTTCAGTACCCTGTTCCTTACTTGTTTTGTTTGGGTAGTAGTCTCTTGGAAGTTGGTATATACCCAAACAATGTATCACATAGTATGTGAAAAGTGTAATAGTACAGCGCAGTCTTACTCTATAATCTATACCGTATTCAGTTCTACTGTATCATTAGTTTGGAATTACGTGTTCATCAAGATTTCATAACACTGATTGACAAAATAATAATTTAAAAGATGACAGAAAGTTCATCCACCAATAAATGCTGTACGGTAACTCTGATTAGCTGCTGGTTATACCTGACTACCTGTTTGATCTCAGTGCAGATTTCTTCAGCACCAACCTCGAAAATTTACAAATTTCATATAAAAACTCAAGTTAGTTTCCAAAATTAATACTAAAGTTCTCCTCAAGCGCCAAGTTAATTACTATTTATTAATTTTGCAGATAGTATTCTGAAAAGGGAATACTTTGAACGGGCTTTGCGGCAAACTATGCCCGCCTCTTTTCTTGGCAACTCACTACTGCCTTTGTCAGTTTGTTTGCTCCCTTGTCCCCATGCACAAGTCAGGTACTAGCGGTGCCATAGGGTGGGGGAGGGATGGGTGCCAAAGACGGAGAAGACTCCCTACTTTCAAGAGAGGATCTTTTTTCACAAGTATCAGAAACTGCATTTAAGCTACTAACTTATAGCAGGTGAAGTGAGGTTATGGACAAAAGAAAAATATCTTTGTCCTGATTAAAAAGACTCCGCTGCTCATACACTGACAATGGTAATATAACTAACCATACCTCAGTGTTTCAATAGGAATGAACTACAAGGTATCACTTTCAATGTACTACAGTATGTGGGGCCAACTACGGGCAAACTTGAAACTTAGGGGAAAGGTTTTGACCTTTCTAACCCCGCTGATGACGCAGCTGTCATTTTGGCATATCATATCAGTTATTTACGGTAGCCCGTGCGTTAAAAGAATGTGCTTATCTGTATTTTCATATTTTCTTTATTCCTTGTCCTGTTTTCAAAACTAGAAGCTTAGTTTTGGGTCTACAGTGTTCCTACAGAACAATTAAACACCGCAGAAACAACCTTCTGCAAAAAGTAGAAATTTCCATCCATCCTCTCTCAGTATCCGGGGTGCAATGGAAGTTTAAACACACAATTTAACCAGAATTAGGTCAGGAACAGAGCGGGTTCAAATAATCAGTGCAGTAGGTTGGAATAAGTTGTAGGTGTTTTTTTTTTTTTTTTTTACATGAAGCCGTTTTTTTTGTTTTTTTTTTTTCACATGGTTATATTAATCGAACCTACATGGTTCTTGGATTTACGAAGCTCCTCGTGTGATTTTTGTTTTTTCATCTGCGTTGGTGCCGAATAGTTGCGTATACGTTCTTGTGCACATACGTAAAGTGCAGAGTCACTGTGAAGGTGAACGTGACGCAGACATTTATATTGCTTTGTTAAGTGCGTATTGCAAATTTTAGCCTGCTTGCAATATCTTTCTTATTTTATCCTAGTGGGTAACATCGAGCACCTTTCGAAATATTGCCGACTTTCATTCAGAAAAAATAAGGGATTTGATTGATTGCTTCAAGTCGTTGTGGTAGATAATAACCATTGCAGTGAAAAACTTCGTTGTTTATACAGTGCGATTTACCTTAAAATATAGCAACAGGCTATTGTATTTTAGTGGTTTAGTAAACCACATTCCTCCATACAAAGTGGCTCCTTGCTCATAAACGGTAATTACAGCAATTCCAGACAAGATGAAACTAAGGTAACCTCTACTGACATGGAAATAACATTGTGAATAGGTGGTTGCTTGGCAACAACTCACTTGGGAGAACTGTAACCCTGGCTTCACTTAAAATTCCGCAGTCACATTTGGAGCTTGTCAGCTGAAAAGCACGTGTTCAGTGTCAACATAGTAAGGAAATATGGCCAAAAGGTCAACAAGGTTTGATCTTGTTACACTTTCGTTTGTCCTAGGGAATCGTTCATCATATTGACGATGAATGCATTTTGAAAGGGTAATGCATAAAAGGTGAAAAATTGTCCGTAAAAATTGTGAACGTTTTTTGAAGCAAAGGCGTGGCTTGCATATTGCAAAAGTGTAAAAATGGTGTAAAAGTACACCAAAAAAGTGTAATTTTACACAGGGGGTGACAGAAAGTCTAGAAATCTCTGTTTCTAGTGCTAGTTTTCAAAACTTCTGGATACCCCAGTAGGGCCATGGTGTACTTCGACTATCTATTTTTGAACATACATGTGCGTGCCGACGTAGTTTAGGGACAGGGAGATGGAAATGCGAGTTAGCCGGATAGCCTATGGCACGTACATGATTAAGCAATCTGCAAAATTTGAGAGACATATGGCACGGAAGAAAACAGTCTTTGTCAGGCATGTGTGCATAGTACCAATCAACACATCGACCGTTTTGGATCTACAACTATGCAGGTTACCGGGTCGTAGGTTTAAATTTTGTGTGCGTGTGTATACTGCCTTATCTTGGTTTCTCAATGCATTGGTTTGCGACCTCGGATGACAGTGTGCGAAACGCTTATAGCTACTTCCTCTTTCACCATGAATGAATGTACCTGGTGAGTTTTGAGATCTTCTTTTATCTTGATGTAAAAACAAGAGTGTATCATTTTGTTAAAACAAGGAAAATGATAGTAGAAACATGAAAAAGCAAACAAAATGAGGAGTCTGCCAAACATACATTCATGTGACAATTAAAAATCATGTGACAAATGTCTGAATGTCTTGTCATTTAATTGGGATCCAAGAGTCCACTTTAAATCTGTAGACAGTCGAAGCGATCGTTGTGTTACATTTTATTCCACAACACATGTTTCAGGGTGTTTATCTCTGCAATATTCAAAGTAAACAACACGGTTTATGTATTCTGAATTCCAGTTTATCAAAGTGGAAACCAATTAAAATTTGGAAAAAAAACAGAAGAGAAAATGGAAAACTTACAAAACTGCAAATTTGGGATAACAAGCGGACAAGCACCGCCGAGACTATAATGTATAAAAAGGTAACCGATAATGTAAAACTAACCCGATAAAGTAGTGACAAATTCACCTATAATTAACACGAACCCATAATATAATAAAACATTAACCAATCATGTAATTACAAATAATATAGTGATGTAGTTAGATGTTGTTAAACCTGTGCAAGGTCAAAATAAGGTCATGAAAATAAGTAATGATGTTGAATACTCCTTGAATCAAGTAGGCCTATGCAACAAGTGATTTTATGTTAAACGTGACCTTTCCTTATTTTCAATAGGACGCGTGAAAATAAATTAGTAAATATTTTACATCTGATTATGCTGTAGGTGCCCGTAATGGGGACATTTAATGTACAGGTATTTGCAAATTGCATCATTTGTTTAAATAGTGCTCATGATATGCTGAAATGTAAATCGTGTTGCAAATTTGGTTCCTTACAAAAATTAGCAATTTTCACTCAATTTACAAAAAAAAGTGATATATCTTGATTATTGTGTTTTCATGTAAGTCCTGGCAAAATAAAAGGTAAATGCCGATAGAACTCTCAAGGTATGCTGGAAACCCAAATTGTGAGGCATTTTTTCAATCAGTAAGTTTTACTAAGTAGAAGTGTTTGTGACGTTTCGAACTGTTCAAAATAAATACTTTCATTACTTATATATAAGATATAATTAATATGTCTCACTCCATTAACGTCGACTAACTGAAGCGTTTATTGCCCTTGAGTATTTTAGTAATGCTACCTTAGTGTAAACACCTTGCAGTGTCCAAAATATGTTACAACGTTTTAAATATATTTTACACTCTAATTCTTGGCTTCAGTTACATTTTTAGGTTCAAATCATAGACTAATTTCAACTTCAGACAAAAATTCCCTTTACATTTTGCTTGTAGTGCGAATGATATATTTTTAAGTTAAACAATTACATATCTTCTTTGGTGTATTTGAAAATGTTTTAGGGAACCAGAGCACAGTGCATGCCAGCTACACTCTCCATGTACTTCACACGCATCAAATAGAATGAAAAGAGAATCATTTTGTACCTACTTAAAAAGTGTCAATAAGTGAAAATATAGCAACAAGCTATTGTATTTTAAGTTGTTTAATAAACCACGTTCCTCCATACAAACGAAGTGGCTCATTGCTCATAAACTGTAATTACAGCAATTCCACACGAGATGAAACTTAAGTAACCTCTACTGACATGGAAATGGTATTGCGAATGGCTGGTTGCTTGGCAACAACTCACTTGGGAGAACTGTAACCCTGGCTTCACTTAAAATTCCGCAGTCACATCTGGAGCTTGTCAACTGAATAGCACGTGTTCAGTGTCAACATAGTAAGGAAATATGGCCAAAAGGTCAACAAGGTTTGATCTTGTTACACTTTCGTCTGTCCTAGGGAATCATTCATCATATTGACGATGGATGCATTTTGAAAGGGTAATGCATAAAAGGTGAAAAATTGTCCGTAAATATTGTGAACTTTTTTTGAAGCAAAGGCGTGGCTTGCATATTGCAAAAGTGTAAAAATGTTGTAAAAGTACACCAAAAAAGTGTAATTTTACACAGGGGGTGACAGAAAGTGTAAAAATCTCTGTTTCTAATGACTGGAATCAATGCATGTTGGCGATGAGATACGCAACAGCGTGGATTGCTTTCTTGTTTAAGTTGTGATTACTAGCAACATGCTTTTTAACCTAACAAATATATTTTATTTTTTATAAAAGTTAAATTTGGTCGATCATCGATAAAGATTTTCAATACAAATCAAACGGTTATCAAGGAAAAATCATCACACGAATCGTTTCGAGTATCCCTATGCACTAAATTGATTGCGAGACGCACCGGTACGGTTAATGAAATATAGTTAAGTAGGCCTAAATACATCGTTGACAAAGAAAATAATATGATGTATTACTATACCTGTTGTAATATGTTTAGCAGATATACATGTGTTCTTTTTTTTCTTTCATTTGCACAATCATTCTATTGTTACTGCTTACAAGCAAGCACATTATCCTTCTACAAACATTCCTCTTCCCGCAGAGTTGACCTTGAACTGACTTTCTTCATGCATCAGCACTGCTCTAAGCAGACAATTGGAAAGTACAGTGCCTGGTCAACGAATTCATTATCGCAATCACAAACACGTCCGAGTAGGAAAGCGTTGTCAATTGTGAGACACTTAGTCACATTGACTGCAACATATTCAGTGTTGATGATGACATGGGCAATCGTTCCTTACTATTGAACATATATGTCTTTCTCTCGGTACGCTTTAGCCAAATCCAGGTGTGGTTGAACTGCACACTGGTAATCAATATACGATAGGTGTAATCGAAAAAGGAAATAATTTCTTGCTTACGAAAGAACAGGCTAACATGAGAAAAGAAAGCTATTATGACAGAAATCGCGAAAGTCGAGGTACCCACGATATGATCTTTGTCTGTACAGAAAACGGAATTCTCTTACCGAGATTATCTAATTGCCATAAATGCTTTGTAAACCTTTCTCTTGCTCACATCGTTTATTTTCATTTTTCACATACATTTATTCATTTTATTGTTCAGTCCAAATGATAAAATAAATGGCATTCTTATCTTTGCCATTAATATTGATCTCTTATCTTATATCTTCACATCTCCGTTTACTTATCCTTTTCTCAATCTCTCTCGCTCTCTCTTCCTCTTCGTCTCTAACTCCCTTCGAATAATTATCAGTTTCTTCGGTACATAGAATTTTCTTGATACATTGATGGAATCATACTGACCCAACACGCATGTGAACTGTTTTCTGATGTTGACGACTGTGGTAACTTCTTTAACGCTTAGAATTTTCTTTTTATCTAATTAATCATGTTTTATTGCATAAGTGATGTATCAGGTGAATAAAAAACATATATTTTGGAAAGACCAGACATGTCAACCTCAGTTCAAGAATTAAATGAGCTTATGAACACTTGTGAAATTCCCTATGAACCAAAGGGACGGTCCCTACGCACAATTATGATTAAATAAGCAGTTGATATATAAATTGGTATCTGCTATGTCCTGGCATCTCGTGCAATATAACAAACAAAGGTATATGCAGTTCTTCTGATAGTTTTAAATTGAACTCTGCTCAAGTCGCTCCGATCCTGTTTCGTAATTACATAACGTAACCCCGAAGTCATCTAGAGAGGAGACTAATAATGTACCAATTTGAGACTGGAAGGGTTTACAAAAGGACAACCAGATTATTTGACCCTCCCCTAAAACTACCCACTGAGAGTAAACCTCATACATTATAAAAGGGATTGAGTGACTGAACACGCAATATAACCCCTGACAAACATTCTGCCAACCCGGAATTCCTGCAAAAAACATCCAATGAAAACTAACATCCAGTCCAATCAACTATCGTATTCATTTAAAAATCAACAGAGTTGAAATGAGCGTTTCACAAAAAATACACAAGGGGAGAATATTTTTGACGAGATTTTTTTCCATCAATATCCTTTTCTCTTTCTTAAGGGAGAGGGGGAACGCGAATTTGGGTGAGTCATGGATCTCTTGATCACGCAAATTTTCACATCTTTTGGTTGACGTTTTTAGGTCCTGCTAATACGTAAGTGGTACTTACTACTGTTTTTTTTAACTGCAACAAATAAGACAAAGAAGGCGTACATGCATATGCATCTTGCCTGATGGCATATGATCATATCTGCTGGGTATTTCTTACCTCAACAACTGACGCAGATTACGTTTTACTTTCCCTGCATTAGTGTTGCTGCTTTATTTTGACGTATGATTTTTGCCAATCATCTCTGCCAACCACTTACAATCCGAGCAGACATGATACAAAGAACCAACATTATTTCTGTTGAAGGGGAGCGCCACCATCTTCAGGCAAGAAGCGTACCCCACACAATATTAAACTTGGAAATTCCTGTTTGACCGGAAACGGCACTTCCGAGGGTTTTTAAGCTACATGTACCAAGCCTTGAAATGGGGGCTTAATGTCTGGAATTCCTCAATTAATACGCACAAAGGTAATCTATGATTCGTTAGGTTAATGAGTCGTAATAAAGTAAGTTTCTTCAATTATTTATTCCTCTAGCATTGAAACGTATTAGATGAGCGCGTTTACCTCCCAAAGCCCCTCCCCCCCCCAAAAAAAAAATGAATTTGAATGTTAGGACACCAATACATTGAAGATTGCAATACAACTGTTAACAGTAGTGTAACGCCACTTCCGACGTCGGTTTCTATTGGGATAGACCAGGCTAGGGAGAAATAAAAATGTGGATGGAGTGCGCGCAGAGACAAGAACGGCGGAACAATAGGCAAGGACATGATATGTACTGATATGTACGTTTCTCTGTATTATAGTTGATGCACTCTCTAGTCTTTCATATAATACATAAATAGAATAATGCAAGCGTCGCAGTGAGACTGGCCCTCTCCTTCGCTGACGTCAAGAGAATACCCGCTGTCCGTCAAATGTCCCAAGGCAAGTCCTATGGATAACCTGTAGTCTCCCCGACGAACCCAGTCGAAAGACTCCCATCAATAGATGTGAGAGTTAATGTTAAAACAGTTCTCCTAGCACGAAACACACTAGTAGTCCCCCTTTTGTTTCCCTCGGCTTCGCCTGCATTCTTCGTTTCTGCCTTCCTTGTCTTCTGATTCCACCGTACGGCTCTTCTTCCTCCGCCCGACTCCGACCGATGACATTGTTATTATTCCTTGCCCAAGGCACTCAAGTAATCTATGAAAACTTATCAAGAGATATATCGCAGCAACCGAATGTTGTTGGAACTTCCAACCCTTATCATTGGCAGCAATTGATGAGAAGATGATACCTTCCATTCTCGTGGAGGTTAAAGTTCATGTGAGATCATTAGAGGACATTATTTGAAAACCGTCTCAACAAGCGAAAGGTGCTCGTATATCAAACGTGGTGTGTTGGTAGTCCATGGTAAGTAGATGATCCCTAATGTTTTTTTTTTTTAGACGTCATGAGGCATCTGAGGTCACAAGAACTTAAGTGAACCTATTAAGAAAAATATCTCATCAAATAAATGTTGCTAGAACTTCAAACTCTTACCATTGGTAGCACCTAATGAGCACATGATGTCTGTCATTTTATGGAGGTCAAAGGTAATCTGACGTGAATGGAAGACAGTGTGAAAACATTATAAACATAGTACATCTAGAAGAAAAAGGTACATCAACTTCAAAGTTCTCTTGTTCGAAGTTCACTGTCAGTACATGTTCCCTCTTGTTCTTCACGGAGGTCAAAGGTCATTTGAAGTATTCAGAGCTTAAAGTATAAAAACATATTAAGGAAGATATCTCAACTACTGAATTCAGGTAGAACTTGAAAGTGACTAGATTGTTAGCACTCGATGGACAGCTGATGTCTGTCATTTCAATTGCCCAATGGGAGACTAAGCTTGTCATCACTGTAATGTAACGTGAAAAATAAATGTAGTAAGTTAATTATCATTACTCATTAATATCATTCCAAAGATCTGTCCTAAGTTGAAAAGCCCAACATGCGATACTTAGCGAATTTTACACTTTCTGAATGTGAACATATGAAGCGATTCAATTACTCACTTTAGGAAAATAATGTATAATAATTTCCATTGAAATTTGTCAAAATGTAGATATATCTTTAGATCGCTGCCAGATAGACTTTGATCTCATTCTCTTTCAACTTGTGGAACATTTAAAGTCCAACATAGCTCTCATCACTCTCTTCTAAACTTTCGGAGAATATCCCTGTTGCAAGAAACTCCCTGTAAAGATTTACAAATTACTTTGTTGTTTTAATCACAGTACACACTCCATTGGGAGGCAAGGCTGTTCCAGATTGCCTTTTTTGACTTGCACAACCTCATGTCTGCAACCACAATTTGGTGTCAGGAACTTTCTATCAGCTTTGGAATTACCTCCTTCATGACCACATTTGTCATTAATGCTGAGTGAATGACACTGCTCATTCATAGTAGCACTTGGTAACATCCAACACATATCTGATACAGAATGTGATTGTCATTCTTACATTATGTTTTTCATTTTGATATATCCCTTCGCTTTCCTTAGCCACTGAGTTAATTTTGTTTGTAAGTAATTGTGTGTCTCTGAAAAAAATAAGATGTCGGCAAGGAATCACAAAGCCAGGAGGTTTTCTGTTTATTTGATAAGGACATTGTAGAAGTGTTGACGAGAACACTATTGGATACAAGTTTCTTTTCTTTATATGAGAATACATTTGTGAAAACACGATGGTGTCACAATGCGAATGCGCCACTAAATATCACCGCGGCCGCCTTTTTAAAAAAGTCATTTATATCAATATCACTTACAAATTTGAACTTCAGTACTAAAGTAATTAGGAGGCAATATATACATACTAAACAAAAAAAAAAGAAAGAAATATGGCACTATTCAACACTCCGAGTCGGTTCTTTTGCATTTTTCTCAAACTTAAAAAAGTGAAACAAACTTTCTATTGATTAACAATTATTATATTTGGTGAGTTTAATGTCTACTAGTAAAATTTACAACTTAAATTCTTTTTAGTTGATATGGTTTTGTATGTTTGACGTAGCCAAGAGGGAATTGCACTGTATAACAAAGCGACATCTCTGTTTTGAGTTAAGTTGATGAAACAGGCAGTGCCTGCATTGTTGTAGAATAGAAACATCAGATCCATTTTCGCGAGTTATGGTTAATGGAGAGGACAGTACACGCAACGTTGTGAAGTAGAAATATGATCCGATGCTATGCTTTTGTGTGACCAAATTTCGAAGTGGAATTGCCACCAGATAATTTTTTTATATCTCGACCAGTTAGCAACGTAAAACTACATATCCACCATTAGTGTTAACTGGATTCGCTTCGCATACACATGATTATTGCAATCCCCAGTTTTCATATGATTAGTCAAGTTAGTTTTAATTCGTCGACTTCAAATATTTCTGGTTCTTAACTTACCGTAACACAGTCTTTAGGCGTATACAAATGACCGATATTTTGTAACTAACAATAATTACTATTATGTTAAGTAACATGCCTTTTTACTTAATTAAGCAATTTCAAACCATTTCCGTTCATATTCCTGACGTTTTGAAATAATCTTCTCATAGATAACACGATATGTAGGAACTTCCCGCCCAACAGAGTTTCTAACACTATGCCTAGAAACTAAGGGTGCGGCTATTATTATGTAATTGACCGTGCTGTCTGTGATTTGTGTCGTAGTCGACGCCCAGCTCTGATTCATGACGATAAACGTGATTGCCCTACGTAATTAGTAAAGAACATACTCTGGCTGTCACGAGACTGAATGGCTCAATTAAACAAATAGGGAGAGGAATTTCTAATAAAAGATCACATTGTACCGCTTGGCCGTTGATAACCAACACACATATAGATCAGACAAAATACCATACGGTTTACTATCTTGTAAGTTAAGAGTGTCTATTACTTTATAAAATAAAATACAAGCAAGATTTCATTTTACTATTTGTTTGGCTGTCGTCAATTGTTTTTATTTTCAGATTATTTTATTTCATTTGGAATTATTTTCAAATGATACATATTTACCAAAATCACATAAGCAATACCAACATTGTGATTGGAGTGCTTCACAAGAACGGCATCCCGAGATCTTAATATTCACCTGGAAAATAGAAAGACAAAACAAACATCGTCTGCATGTCAGTGTATAAGTATCTTACAAGAGCCTTTGGATGTTGTGCGTTGCACCGTCTAAAGTCGATCGTAGGAAATCTGAGAATAAAGGAGGTATGGTTGGACCCTGCATGAAAAAAAGAAAGAAGTAAATTATCCAAATAATACTTTTTACTAAAACAGCATGTGAAAGCAGGATTCATAACTACCACTAATACATCTTCTTCCACACAGCGACTGGACAAGCAACATTTACCTTTGATCTTATTTCTGAAGGTACAAGTCTGTAACATTATGGTAACTCAGATTTCAGGAAATATTTCTTTTTATTACGCACGAGTTAATTACTTAAACCTTGCTGGAATAGAAATACACTTCTATCATACCAAACAAATTATTAAACAAAATGCCAGAAGTAGCAGTTGTTGACAGTAACTCTATTTCTAGATTTGATTTTCCCAACACCACGTTGGTCTGTACTGGTACGAACGTTGCAGAAAAGACAGCCAATTTTAATGATCCTCCTGCGTTAAAGTTCCACGATTCTCAACTTGCCCCTTAAAAAAGGCGTTTTTTCCTCACATTAGGAAAAAAAGGGGGAAAAACAAGGCATTTTCACACGTAACAATAGTGAAATTCATAGGAGATTTTGGTTCTCCTAATCCTGCATCCATTAATCCGCCAGTACAACGCTAGCCAAGTATCGAAGGAACTTTTGTAATTTAGTACTGTGGTATTTTACTACAGTATATTCCCCGATCCGAAACAGAAGCAGTGTGGAATATCTCACTGAATGCGCGTGACAGTCAGACAGTGTAATCATTTTCGCTTACAATTGATTGCAAAAGGGCAACGCTAGTATTGTGCTCTTTTAATTGATAAACTACTCACATTTTCTAAGCTCTAAGTCTTCTTCTAACTACTCCCTCCACTATCTAGTGTCCATCATCCGATGAACAACTAAAAGGAGGTTAATAGGTTTGTATGCTATCCATGGTGTGGAGTAATTCTGTGCCTTCACATTGATGTACCATTGGTGGGAATATCTAAAGCCAATTTTAAGGTTATTTTCAAGCGTAGACCAAGAGCAATAATATACGTTTGTTTCACTTTAAATTATATAACAACATCATCAGGCCAGATAAAGCAATGTCATTCGCTTCGTTTTTGTATTTCTTTCCTCCTCTAAAACAATGCTGTTGGGCAAAAAATACTTCCTCTGTTTTGAGGTCCCAGAATAGGCCCTGTCCAGTAACATGCCTACTCCACCCCTCAAAGCAGTGGCTAAAGAAACTCTTAAGAAAAAAAATAAATAAAAAGAAGTGTGGACTACACAGGCAGCAAGCACCTACGGCCCACCGGAGGACTATCAGCGGCATTTCGGCAACGCAAACCGCTTCATTCGGAACGTCGTTCCGACTTCTGCTTATCAGACGTGTGCTATCATGGTCTTTACATCGACGGTCAGTCCTCTGTTCGTCGGGGCATGCCACTCTAGGTTACAGAGCTAGCAGGCCCATAACAAGCATGTCCTTTTAGCATTTTATTTTCTTCTTTTGTTTAAGAAATGCTTATACTAGACTTCTATTGAGTTTCCGTTTAGTGTGAGGAGTGGCTGTAAGTTTTAAACTATTTCATTGTTTTGTCTACAGGAACGTACTGTACGTGCAGTATGTAATAATTAATTTGCAGCCGGGTTTATTGTCTTTCTGATGTTTTCACACATCTTTTGACATATACTATGCTTTCAGATGACACACTTGCATTCATAACTACGTACTTCAGCACAACTCGATTCATTCTTTTGTCTTACTTGTTATACTCTGCCTGGCCCAAAGTCTTCGTTTTATAGTCACGTGCATATTGTATAAAGAGCAGCATAATGGAAGAAGTGCTTTCAAGTGTGTATTCCACAAAGTTAAAAATTGGAAATGTGGTCTATTGACTCCAGAATTTTCGCTGCTACTATACTGCTGTACAGTGTGCGAAAAAATCCATATCTGAAACTATAACGCTTATTTATGATATTCATATTAGCATTACATCAAACTTTATAGGGTTAAAAGTAACTAATCTTCATTCCAGGATGACCAAAACACTTAGGGCTTAGCTAATTATTCATAATTTAGAGTAATCAAATACTTGAAATGCATGAACATGTTTTGTTGTAATGCCATTTTCTGTTTTTGATAAATAATTGAAAAAAAAAAAAAAAATTCTGATCACTATGTATAATTGTTTTGTGATAGCTTTGATGTATATACTCTTGAGATCCCACATATGATACCTTTCTCAATCCTGTCATCAGTCGCATATCTTTATGGCTAAAAACTCGAAGAGACAAATGTTCTTTGAGCTCCAGCATCAATAAGATTAGTAAAAGTTTGGATTCTCAGGATCTTCTGTTCAAAAGATCTTTTTGTGGCTTGTCTTGGCTGTTTTAGATCTACTTTGTTGCACACCAATCTTAGTTTTGGGCGGGTAGTAGACATACTGAACTCAAAGAACTGCAAGAACACAGTGCAATTATGATGACACAGTGTAGGCATGTGGTGTGTCCACGTGAAAAGTGTTTAGCACTTAAACTCCCGTGCCCCATTCAAAATAAAGCACTGTGTTAAAAACATTTCTTTTCTACTCGACACCAGCAAATTATTTTGCTGATATTTATCAGCTGTTACCATGGATATATAATACACATACATATTATATATTTACAGTTCCTTTCCACCAGACACTATAACGTTTTCTTACTGATATTACTATTTAGATATAACCACGTGCATTCACGTCAGCCTAAGTATGTTTTGACCTGGTGAACCAATCATTGTCACGTTAGGTATTATGTCAATACCGCTTCTAGGGTTTTATTCCTCATCGATTTGGCAATATATGGTATGAGAGGATAAAGAACATTCTGTGTCCTGAAGGACTCGCAAAGCAAAATTTAAATGGAAACATTTCTTGTTTATGTTGCTTCAAGGTTTTATACCAACTTACCGATCTTTCTTTTAGAAACATAATGTTCTCACAGAAAAAAAATAGTTGCGTTAAAAAATAGTAACATGCTCCATGAGAGGTTCACAAATTTAATTCAGTGAAGGCAATTTCTGTGACTTCTGTAATGAGTAAAAATGAAAAACGGGTATTGATAACGTTTATTGGTGAGACTAAATGGTTAGTAATCATAAAATGCGCTTTCTTCGTATAAAGTGTAGGAAAAATTTAAATACGACATTTCCCTTTCAGGAATCAGTAAATCACGCTGAAACGTCATGTACCCATTTCCATACCTCTCATAAGTAAATTATCTATGTTTATTCAGTGTATGTGTGTAATAGGTTCCTCTCAGTGAATCGTGCCAATGGTGCAAGCCGAAAGGGGAGGGACAAATGTCAGGAATTTTTGTGTCCAGTGGATATATTAAACATGGATTATGGACCAGAATAGGACAGCTTAGCAGCTCCATTATGATTGTAATTCACTGATTAAAATGCTAACTCCTTAGAACTAGTGCGGCAACTATTACCAGTGGCGTTCGATGTCTCCTTCCCATTAATGTGTGAAGAAGTGATATCTCGTTCAGTTTCTAGCTGAATAATTTTAGAATGTTATTCCCCTTTTCGTATTCCGCACAAGTCCTGGTTGACAGTCTGCAACAATTATCGGTATATCTCGTGATCTGTATCTTTGTTACATTTTCTTATCCGATACAACTGTTAACGTCATCCATGTTGTCTATGACAGCAGCTATTAAATCATTGATAAAAATTGAAAATAATTGATGAGGCAAAAATATTTCACATGCCTTGAACATGCTCTCATATTTTCATCAATACAACAATAAATTCTAAAATCAATGACAGCACCAAGTTTTCTGTGTCCTTCACAAAACGTCATTTTTTGGAATGTCTATTAGCAGTTAACTTTAAATTAAGCCATGATTTAAAAAAAAAAAATCGGATTTAGTAGGAAAAGTCGCTCAACTATTTACACCTAAATATAGCTATGTTAAATATAAACTGTACTATATTTTATGTTCACAAGTGTGCTCTCTGGTGCTTTAGTTTTCAGATAAGTCATTGTGGTCTTGTCGAAGTTGTACATCTAGACGGAATGTCACTATCAACGTACACTAACAGTGTCTGGTAACACTCGTCTGGAATCTCCGACTCTTAACAATACGTTCTTGGGACAAGTGGTTTGCATACAATGCCTGTTTGAGGTAAGAATATTTGAGCATATTTCATGCTTAACTTACACGGGCAATTTGATTGTAATTGAAGTTCTTATCCTATAGCATACTTGTAAGGGATTGTGCAAGAAGCACTAAGTTATATCACTGCTTGATGTGGAATGACAGATTATTGTAGCGATTGATTCACGAATTACTTTGAAATTGTTAATTGATCACTACTGTCATGTGCAACGATTCTTTCGAATTTCTATTTCCAGTGCCATTAAATTAAATCTTGTGCGGAAAAATGTAGTATATTTTGCAGCCATTCTATGAAATTACGAAAAATTTAGTTCAAAACTGGCTTTGTTAAGTGAAGTGAATGCACTTATACCTGTGAAAACGTTTTACAGACACCAGTATGGAACGCGGAAAGGGTCAGCGTGCTGCGCTGTCCACCCAGAAGTCGTCGTTGATTCAGAAGCCGTCCATTCATAAATCGTTGTCCAAATACAGCCGCTGCCATTTAGAAATCGCCGTTCAAACACAGCTGTCGCCCACTCAGGAATCACCGTCCAAATTAAGCCTCTGCCATCTACAATTCCCCGTTCAAATGCAGCAGCCGTCCACCCAGAAATTGCCTTCCAAACGCAGCCGCTGCCATTTCGAAATCCCATTTCAAATTCAGCTGCCGTCCATTCAGAAATCGCTGCCCAAACCCAGCAGCCGTCCATTTGAGTGACAGCAAAAGTGTTGATATTTAGTCATACAGGCGGGGCCAAACTGAACTCCCACCCATTGAGTGAATATTATGCTCTAACCCCCAAATCGTATTGATACGGTCCAACAAAAGGGCCAGTGATATCTCCGAATCCGATACATGACAAACACTAATTTGACTAAAACTTAAGTGTCCCTGATCCATCTTTCGTACGCATCTTCATCTCGAAATTATTTTGATGCACAATTAGATAAGCATAATTAGAAAGTCTGTACTTAGCTTACTAAGTTACCCCATTCTCGAACTCGACTGTTGCAATTTGACAAAATGGAAGAGATCGTTCTTGTTCTGGAAATAGAAAATGCGGAACAGGTTTCCCGTAACTTCGACAGAGAAAGGGTAAGTTAATTAACTTCAGTTATCAATGCTTTTCGACTATAATGAAATGTGGATGTACCTCTAGAAAACTGGGGAAATGTTCAAACCACCATTTTTCATGCCAAGTTGATATAGCAGAACTGACTGATCTGTTTTGGCTCAAACTCAGGGACTATATTGTCCCAAACTCCTGGATCTCATGTTACATTTCTGTTAGTGAGTCATAAGTGGGATGAAATTTTAAAAGAGTTAACTTTGCGGATTGAAATTATTTGCTTTAGATTTTGCATTTTTTTAGTCTGTATGGACAATGTGCTATGGAAAGAGTGAAAGAACGAAAGAAGTTGGTTAAGAAATGACGACATAAGCTCATGTTTTCTCCCTGACATTTAGGCCTGAAAGTAGATCTGTTCACTGTGCTTACATCCTCATCTGATATCATTCTCTTCAGAATTCTTTCATTGTGAGATACACGGAGTGCACATAACTGGAATAGTTATATTGTAAATCTGTCTTACATCTCATGAGTTAAATGATAGACGACAGGGTCACGTTTCTTCAAAATGTTACTTATTTTCAACTAACGAAGACCGCTTTTACACTTGTGGAACTCCCTATGCATGTGACAGTATTGATATGCGTAGGGAGCCTTTAGTAGGCCCACACAGAAAGTTACATTTCGAAGTAGCCTGTGTGCTGCTCCCCACAGCACTGCATGGTACATGTTGTGTGTGTAGCACACCAAAACACCTCAATGAAGAAAAAGCTTCAGCCGCTGCTGTGAGATTTGTGAACATAGCTACTGTTTTTGTAGCCTATGGTTAGCGTACGTGTGGAATGCAGTTAATCACTCGGTACCAAGTGTACTGTTGGCAATGACAAGGCAAAATAGGCCTACTGAACATATGTACTACCGCTATGTGTTATTGGAACCACTGATAAATTAACAGCGTATGTTTCTATCTCCATCCACACCACCCTCGCCCCTCATTCTCGTTCTTTCCCTGCCATCGCTTTTTTTTTCAATCAAAATCGACTCTAGGATCTGAGTACCCTTTACAAAAGGCACGGGAGTTTCTTATCATTGATCCTAGAAAATAAATATGATTTATACCTTCAGGCAAGGGTAGTAGGTAGCTCCATATTACAATTAAAGAAGTTCCTAATTTTAACTGTAGATTTCAATGACAGTTTTGCATACAGTGAAAAGAGTCTTGTTCTCGACACATTTCCTGTCTAGATGGCACACTGAGGATGAAGAAAACTTTCTGAACATCGCGCTGTGTACAGAAATGAGACATTTTCTGTCACGTCGTATTCCTGGTACCGTTTACCTTCATAGTACTAGTGGAAACACCAAATGTGTTTAGCGTGATACTGACATTAATAGTTCTTCAACGGGAATGGAACGCATGGTTCGTAAACGTGTGAGCGGGGAGTAGGTGTAAGTGAACAGAACAGCATGCAGCCGTGAATTGGACACTGATGGCTGTGTATTGAAGCGTGAGCTAGCATTGGAATGATCAGCCAGTTCCGTGTCCTAGGCCTCTCATGTTCAATGGGCGGGATTTAAGTTTGGCTACGCCTATTACTTAAATTACTTTACTTTGAGCAAAGAGGTCAAATCCCCGCCTATATGCCCAAATACTAACACTTTTGCTGTCACTCCAATGGACGGCTGCTGAATGTGAACAACGATTTCTAGACGGACGGCTGCTGAGTCAACGGTCGCGATGGGTTGATGGCAGCTGCATTTGAACGGGGATTTCTAAAAGGCAGCGGCTGCGTTCGGCCGGCGATTTCTAAGTGGGCTGCTGGTGTATTTGAACGGGGATTTATAAATGACAGCATGTGAATTTGAATGGCGCTGCTGAATTTGGACATCAATTTATGAATGGACGGCTTCTGAATCAACGACGACTTCTGGGTGGACAGCGCCGCACTTTGATCCCTTCCGCGTTCCATACACCACAGCATATCTATCGAGTAACTGTCTGCTTTCTCACTGACAAATAAATTGTGTTCTATTACAATGCTATTGTTGAATCGTAATTGTTGCAAAACGTTGGAAAAAGTCCAACCTCACTTCAAAAGACACCCGGCTGGAACTTCCCCTGCAACCAGATTTAATTTCACTATCCGACAGTGTGGCGGAACCGGATATCCCGTGAAGAAGTAACATTAGTGCATAGGATACAGACCTAGGACTATAGCCTAAAGGGTCTATTCGATTCTCGGTAACGGGGTTATGATAAAGTGACTACGGGCAGGGTTACTAAAAAGGCTTTCAGTGGCACCGCTAGCTAGGGGGATAATGACGGTGCTTTGTAGATCCAGGAACACAGGCGTTGATCTTATTACTAAGCTGCGAATATAGGATTGCCTTTTGAGTGATTGAAATTCCATACAGTGTAAAAAAATTGATAGGGTGTGTTGCCCTCCCCGTTTGTAGTCAATCTGGTAGACAAACAAAAGGTGAGGACGATGAGAAAAGATACTTGTAACAGGTTGATGTTGGTATAACATGTGTGTTTTATTCATACATTTCAGTTCCACCGAACTGCCTGACTCATGCATCCTTCATAGAATGGCACAAAATACTAAATATAATACTCAACGAGGAATATATAAGCACCTATAGTCTAATCAGCACAATGTATGGTATCAGCATACCTCTTTCAATTTCTACAAACCCTGGTAGTTCGCAGGAGCTGACTTACTTAAGCTCTGCCTCTCGATTAACGGGTCTCACACTGAGTCTTTTGTTATTCGTCAACAATGTTCACATGTCTGCCATTTTTAATAATACTGTTCGGATATAAGCAAGCAATAATACAGCACGAAAACCAAAAAGAAAACATAAAAAGTAAACTTTACATGGTGATACTAACACAGAAAGCCTTCCTGCAACGCCTCTTTAAGTGTCTAATAAATGGTTTTAACCATCAGCTTTGACGATAGTTCACACAATCATGGTACAGTAATACACATCTCTTAAAACTGGTCATCTCTTGTTAAGAAATTCGTAAAAGTACAAAATCATTATGACAGCGATCACTTAACGAGGGTCAATCAAACAAAAGTAAAATTACTGCGCTATATAAACACCATCCTCAACCCCGGCTAACTGCCCTGGTGTCTGTGAAACAGCCTCCTTTCATTGAACTTTCTGTAACCTTCTTACAGAGAGCAATCTCAAAGTATTTCTTACAAACATTTTATAGGCAATGACTCTACCAGACTAAGATAGCCTTAATAGACCATGATTGGTATACTTGGTTACTCTGTCTGACATATAGCTTCTTTGTGAAAGAACTCTCTCGTTATGGCCCTCTTGGACTCCCATACTTAATATATGAAACTGGATACCACAACTCTTTGTAACTTATTGAAATATGTAACACCCCTAGGCTTTAAAATGTAGTAGCCCTAGCCGGACCTTGCATGCTGCCATGGCAACCGGAGAAAGGGGGTATGTTGAGGCCACTGGTGACTTGGTTCGCCATTCATCATTAATGTGGCAAGGTACCATTGTTTCTGTGGACTTAGGCCTATCTGTTCTGGAGAGAGTTGACCCTCTACTCTTCAGCAGGTGGTTTTTACTCTAAAATTTCAAGATAGCTTAGTCAAAATACCACATTTAAGAACTCTTAACATATACTGTCAATTAGAAGTATGAAAAGAGAAATGAAAATTAAACATACCTGGTAGACAAACAAAAGGTGAGGACGATGAGAAAAGATACTTGTAACAGGTTGATGTTGGTATAACATGTGTGCTGGGCCGTGTGTATACTTGTGCACAAGCCACAACCCACCAGACGGTCTCCCCCATTTTCAATGGGGATTGCAAGGTGAGTTTGCTGCAAGATCTATCTAACTTTAGTGGATTAAGGTGGCAATATCCAACAAAAAATCCAAAAAATTGTGGGGTGCCCATTTTTGCACTTGCTACAGGTGTTTGAAATATCGTGAATTGATTAGGATGTCTGTATTATAATTCAACTTAAATGAAAAATACAGTATTTGTTTAATTTCTTAGCAGGTAACTTACATCGGTGTACATGAAAATTCGACGTTAGTGATATTTTAAATTCCTAGGGTGCTTATTCATTGAAAATGTATCCTGTTTTCCTTTGAGTTCTTCGATTTCTTTGGTGTAGTTGTGGTAATGATCATGACGTTATCGTTGTGCTTAAATGTTCCATAGACCATCTCCCCATGTTACACCTGTTTTACCTATCGACATGACACCTAATACCTCATACAATGCAGCTCAAGAAAGGATAGACTTTGAATCGACTCACCTGAACTATGTGGCAAGATCGATCCTAAATTGGTGAGGTTGGAGAGTCTCTTATTTGAGCACAAGAGGCACGATGAGTTTCATTAATTTGCAGGAATATTGCTTTGAAGAAAAACACTAGGCTTTCACAGATTTTAGGCCACTCCCAAATACCACGAGATATGCTGTCTTGTGCACAATTGAATTTGTATTGAAGCTGAAATTTACAAGAAGTATTCTTACTTATGTTCTCCATAGAGCTTTAATTCCCATCGCTACCAACAATTACGGAAATACTGCATGATGCAGTGGTTGAAACACTTGCCGCTTTTGCAGCAGACACATGAAAAAGAACGACTGCTACACTTCGTGAATAGGTGCAGGCGCTGAATCAGGTTCTGAAAAGTGGTTAGATGGGGGAGGGTTGGATAAAATGAGTGCTAGCGTGGAGGTAAGACTTTTGGGTGGGCATATGTGCTTGGTATGTGATAAATATATAGTACAGCTCGTGCATAGCTCGCGAAACTTGTAGGTTCTCTTTAGCAGGGATTTTTTTTTTTTTTTCTGACTACTAACCTTCCAATTTCTAGAATATAAGCACCTCAACTCACTCTAGAGAGATTCATTTCTTATATGCAGTCTCAGATAATTATGGAAACAAAACAGCTCTCTGGAAAGTGAGTGACTGTTTCCCGTTTCCTCTTTCAGATGCTGACCCCCCATGTCCAGTCGATGACTGGAAGTGTTTCCGTCTCTTTAAGGAGAGCCCATGTTAAGAGCTATTCGCTATTTTAGACTCAATACATGAAATGCAGTACAATTACACCTAATTGGTGTCCCCTTTAATACCATCCAAAAGACATAAAGCTCCCTGCATAAAGCTCCCCCTTTCTTTGGGCGAGTTGCATAGCTGTATGACAGGTCCCCAAACTGTATACTACGTACAAATATGCAATAGTATCATACGGAATATTTACAGCAATGGAGAGAAGTTGCTACATTCTGCGATTAATTTCATATGAATTACCAAAACTAAATGAACAATACCAACTTTGGGATTGATATTTACACATACAGGTACACCATTCTGAGTTTTTTATCTCCACCAGAAGAACACAAAACATGGAAAACATACATTCCTGTCATTATTTCAGAATAAGATCAGATGACCCACAATAGCCTCTTACTTGTACTGCAATACAGGTGCCCCTCTTCCTTTGCTTTTGTTGCTTTCTTTGCTTTGTTGTGATTCTAGTGGTGATCAGGTAATCATGTACTTTGAGTGAATAGAACTATAGAATAAAACTATAGAATAAAACTACATTCAAAGTCAAGAGGTGAAAACATGATTCATTACAACCGGTAACATACTGAAGTACACATCGAATGATTAAAGTCAAAATGACGCCTTGTCTTATTCCTGTCGGATGAGCGGAGGGGATGTTCTTAGTCGCCTTCAATACGATATGAAACATAAATACACCACAATTCGTCAATATGCACTTTTTAAAACTTGTGATACCATGTTAGATAAGAAATCTTTAAATTTATCACACAGGTTGGTCACCGACGAGCCATTCACTTTCCCAGAAGCAAAACCAAAAGAAAGAGTAAAAGTCATGGTCTTGATAGAAAATACTTAGAAATGGAATTATATGTTTCCAGAACACTTAATAACGATGTCTTTTCACTGATAAATTAGCATATAGGCCAACCGTATGGTGCAAAGGTGTCTCTACCCTCTAGCAGAAAACGAAAGAATACAACGGTTTGCCGACAAATGTTAATATTGTGATTCTTCACAATATTCTAGTCAAAATCCATCCAATAGTCACGTAGAGGAAACTGAAAACCCAGATATGTCGACCCTTCAAAGCACACGATCGCCCACGGATGTTGCCGGCGTATTTACAGCCTGCCTAGCAATAACATCTATTGCAATCCATTATGCAACACTCAATTTTAGTTGTTCTCACCAAATTCAGATGCCTAACAATATACTCACAGTTATTGTTCAAACTCCCAATACTTAAATTAAAAAAAAAAAAGATTCCAGCTCTTATTTGAACCCTGACATATACAGAGAAACGATTCCAGCACTAGATAAAATTATAGGCAGTGGTAAAACTCCCAGGTACCAGTAAGAATATGTTTTTACGTGCAATAAGTGCTTTGCTGGTTGCCGCCCACTTTTATTTGACATATTGACATACGCAATTTTGGGCAATGAGAAAAAGAAAACAGATCAAAACAAAACCAAGCGTGACATAAAACTCCTGCAAGCTGCATGCATTTACAGTCTGGATAGTAAAGGGAATAGAGGAAGCTGCAGGTAACATTTCAAGTACTTTGTTTCATATTTCTGTTGGTATTGATTAATTTAACTAAGCTGCTGATCGATAATATACTGATACTATTTTTTCTAGTTTCATTTTTTTTTCTTTTCACATTTTATCATAGGATATGACAACAACTCACCTTTCCATATTACAGAGGAAAAACAAAAATGAAACGAAAAAACACCCAACACGTTTTACCTGTATCGTGAATGGAACAAAAGTACCTGTAATGTCATGTTCAAAACATATATCAAGAAAGCTCTATCAGACATTTGGCTCTTCCCATTTTCTCAGCATTTCATTTAGTAAAGACAAACATCAGCAGTATAGATACACTACACGGATTATTATTCTATTTGCCTCCCGAATCGACACATTATCCACCTTCCGCCTTTTTTTTTTTTGTTCCTCTGGCTCAGTTAGTGTGAGTTTATTGCTCATGTTTACTCAGATGATGGCTTTTCTTGACCTTCCATCGTCGACCTTAATAGACATGAATTTCTTCGTCGTGTTTGATGGTACACAGCCAATGTATTTCACGTGAAATATCATTTGCGTCACTCTCACAGCCAGCAGTTGCCATTAACTACCATTAACTATTACCATTACATCGATGTCCTTCCTATTTTTGTCTATCCGACATTCAGCAATTGTTTCCTCAGATACCGTGCATCAACGTGCATATAATACTTATTTTATTTTAAAAATTACGATCAAAAGTGCCACTATGTATGCCATTACCTGTCATTTGTATGAAGGTAATTTGAATATTTATTTAGTGATTTGCTTTTTATGATCGCAACAATTTTTCCTCAAAAAAAAAAAAAAAGATCGGTGGGGATATGTGGACGATCTTTTAAATTTACATATTTAATTGTTTGATAGACTAATAGATTTTAAGAAATCTGCTACCTAAGTATATGAGATGTAATTGTAGACATGGTCAGCCGATACAACAAGAGCATGTAGTACAACTTGTCGATAAACCGATTGGTTACATTCATAAGCATTACCAACCATTTTTGGTTTCGATGACAATCATAACGTTTGCTCTTAAGTACACGTGTGTGTGTGTGTTGTGTGTGTGTGTGTGTGTGTGTGTGTGTGTGTACATGTGTGTCTATCTATGTCCTTATGTATTTAAAAAAAAATGTGGACATTATATCTCAAGGAAGGAAGCTGGGTAGATCTTATATTTAATGTATAGGTGCGTCACATTGAATAGATCAACCCTAGTGATAGTGGTAAAGGTCATCTTGGTGTCATCAGGAGTCAAATTGTGGAAACATGATATCTCAAGAAGGGAAGACTGGACAGTTGTCATATATAACATGTAAGTGTTTTATCACCGCAATATGCTGTTGTGCATGTTGCAACATAATGCATATGAGTCATTACACATTAGATTCATGATAATCCTCATAACGAAGTCATCGATACCACAATGCATTTACCCATTTTTTTTTTGTTTCCCTTTTTTACCTCATAGACGTTAATTATTAACCTCCTCCTTTTTCTGCCTTAAGCTTGTATTGTATGCAGTGTGCCAGAAAGGGGTAATGCTGTCTCTTGTTACGTTCCTCAAACTGTCAAAGACCTATACTTCAAACGTAAACCATTCTCAAGCCTCATCACACGAAAGCCGTATATTGTTGAGAAACATTTTTCTAATAAATTGGCATATCATATGTACGAGTTACTTTGCTTAGTTTTAATTAGTAATCAGTCTATTTTGCTGATAGAAGTTAGTACCTTTAACACTACAAGATTTTTGTAAATGATATAACGTTAATGTAACTGTTACGTTTATAATTTACTGATGGTAAGTGTTTTAAATCTCACGCCATCATTATATGCCATCTGTCGTTGCAGTCCACTGTCTGTGTAGTGATAACTTCTCTCAAAAAATTTCAGCGCAAAGTAGTAAACGTGAACTTAGTGAAAGGTGAAAATATATTTTAAAGATGAAGGAAGGCGTCAGTTCCAATTGTAAATGACATTTAATTGTCATAACGATCATTCCACCACCAAGGCACATTCAGACTACCTTTTCGTTGCTCGCTTTTCTAGAGTGTTGGGTTGTTCAGAAATGAATTTCAATTGTCCAGATATAAAAGTCCAGATATAAACACTTAGTTAATGCTGCAATAAGATTGGAGTTGCTTCTTTTTTTTCATACTTTCATGAGACGATAAATACCACAAATAAATTAAGAAATTATCATAGCAAAAGTCCGATTTACTAAATACCAGTCTCGTGTTCTAGTTCATACGAAGACAGAGGTGCATCTTATGTTTTTCTTTATTTTTTTCAGGGAGCTACAATTTTGACCAGTTTACCTTGTTTGAAAAAAGTGGCTAAGTACTGTTTATGACTAATTTGTTTCTCGAATATCTGTCAGTGAAGCTGACAAGAGCTGTCAAATGAGAGTAACAACGATAAGTAGTAACAACAGTACGTAATCACAGAACCTAAAATGATATACAAAAGTTTAACTGTTGCTGCAAGGAAAACTGCAACAAAATAAGATGGCTCAAGGGTTGCCAACTTTCTGAAGAAAAAGTTGGACAAAATTTCAATACTTTAAATAAACATGTTGGCATGATTCAAAGCATTCCTTTAGTTACACATAATTCAAATTTCCTAAGTAATAGATAGACCAGAGTCAGATTTCGAGCCATACAGTATAAAGAATAAAAAAAAGGAGAAAAAACAATTTTACTTCGTTTTGACGAATCTTCTTCTATTATTTGCATTTTCTGTTTGGTTTGAGCTCATGTTGAATGGTTTTATTCAGCTATTACATTTTTAATATACCGTTTTTAGATTTATCAGTCAATAACATAAACTAAATCAATAACATTGAAAGAAGAAACGATCATTACTCTTTCCTACTTATCCCGACTTACTCTTGGTTCTTACTCTTGGTACGATGACTCTCGAACGTAAAATATATGATAGCTACAATCACAAAACTACCACATAATTACACCTATGTAGCATTCCCTTCCTGCCTATACCACTCTGATTCGAAACAGCGGATGAACAGTTGATGTAAATTGCATTTAATTTAGTTGCTGCTTAATAATTGGTAACATTTGTTTCGTTTTTTTTTTTTTTTTTGTTGCTGTTTTTTTTCTTTTTCTACACTCACAAAACGTAACGGTAAAATGAGAACTCCATAACTTTTGGGTAAAATTTTACACACAGTTAATGTAAGTCTTACTAAAATGTAGTAAAATGTACCAAAATTATATAGAATTTACATATACTGTTTACCTAAATTTTAAATTAATGTAAACAGTATATGTAAATTCTACATAATTTTGGTAAATTTTAATACATTTTAGTAAAATTGTTATGTACAGAATGTAAGACTATAATTAACTGTGTGTAAAATTTTACCTAAAAGTTATGGAGTTCTTATTTTACCGTTACGTTTTGTGAGTGTATGATCGTAATATTATGCAAACTTACAATTTTACTTAATGATTATATCGCAATATCTTAGTCTCAGAAATTGTTTATGACAGTAGTAGTATACAGAGTGATGAAACTTGATGAGTGTCTATTCATATCGTTTACACTTTCTATAGACCCTGCCCCCGAGCCAAACACACTGGTTTCTCTTATTCATTCCGCATCTTGCAAAGTCAATCTCGCACCGTGAAACGCCGTTAGAAGACAATTCTAGTCTGCAGCGACCAACTCTAGAAAAAGAAAAACCGCATCCGTAAGGTCCGCAAACCTGGTTAGGAAGTGTAAACGCAGAACAGTCAAACAAAAGATAGAGGTAACAAAGAGTGTAAAATGTTTTGTTTTAATTAGGCTACAGAACACCAACTAATATGAAGTATGTGACGTGTTATATCACTAAAACACTATTCAGTGATGGATTGGTGGACGGACAGAGGGTGCGCTCCAGACAAATGAGAGCCAAGAAAGTGAAGCAGCCTTGGAACTATAAGAAGAACATGTTTTCAAACACAGCGACAGCAGACACGTTAAGTGTCTAGCTGATGGTAAAGAGTGGACAAAATCATTAACTAGCAAATGTGTACAGAAAACACCCAAGTTTTCAAAAACAGATTCACATATACCACATAGTCGCACTTGATCCACAACAATAAAACAACTCTACAGAGAAGTTGTGGAAATTTATTACAAGCAGACCCACTTGGAAAAAAAAAGACACGTTGAAGTGGCTACAATTGTTAGTAATGGTAAGAATCACTGTGTAACCGCAACAGATACTAAGTTTAGTCTCAATGTAATTTGTATTATCGTTTTACTTGAGAGCAATGTTAACGTTATGAAATATACGGTCAAGTGGACATATTAATATTTAATGACCGTGCACATGTGTTGTGAGGTAAGATATGTATTACCTAATCGGTGATGAGGGTTGTTTCTAATATTTGCAGTCACTGAAATAATGCTAACAATGAAGATAATGGTCACTAAATCGTTTACATATTTTAAGATATACAACTGCAAGTATGAAGTAACATTGTTCCCTCTTCTCAATGTTAAATTTGTTGGGGGAATTATTTTTTGCAAAGTCCATATAGGCCGCATCTCTTTAAACTATCAGAATGAGGAAAACGGATTTTTCCATTAAAACAAATCGCACGTATCTCGTACCCTTGAGTGTAAGTGAGTTTATGTGAAATTTAACATGATAATACTTACTGAACATTGGTCACATGTTTTTTTGTAATTGACCTCAAAACCTTGCACCAGCTTCCTGGTCAACGTATTAAAGGGCTGATAATACCCACAACTTCCGATTTCCAGCTCGTTTAAAATTCGTGAAAAACCTAAGAAAACAATTCAAAAGAAACACAAACTTTAGATCAATCCAATATTCACATTAAAGAACATTAATCGAAATAATCGAGAAATTAGATTAACGATATCGCATTTCATATAAGTGAACAGTGTACCACAGATGCACTTCCCAACCTTTCAATGGACTGATGAGTATAATTATCTTTTTTTTTTAGTCAAGATGCATCAATACCTTCGATGTAAGTACTTGTTACATGTGACTACCTTTAACTAAAATGTGTCAAACAGTGTCATTATTCTCTGCACCTGACCCGGCCAGTGAAACCAAAAGAGCGGAACTCACTAAGAGAAAAAGAAAAAAAACGGTGCAGAGAGGGTGTAAGTACGTATTACATGTGACCACATCTAACTACGATGGTTGTTAAACAGGGTGTCATTACTCTCTGCACCTTACACTGTGAAACTTAAAGAGCAAAACTTACGAACAGAAAAAAAAAAGAAAAAAAGAAAGGAAGCAAAACCGTGCACAGAGGGAACATTCTTATTACGAGTGAATTTTATCTTGAGTGGAGTGGAAATTCACTTCAAAAAGAGCATAACTTTATTTCGTGTGAGTGAAATATCGCTGTTTTGGAGTGCAATTTTACTCCATTCCAGGTGAGATTCACTCTAGACTTACGAGGAATATCTTATCAGTGGACTCTTTTGAGAGAATTATACTCTTTTCTTCAAGAGTAAATAGTTCCGTAATTAACTTGAAAGTCATATTCATACTGAAGAACTTTGCAGCATGTAGATACTACGATCTTAGTTTAAATCTATTTTGATATTCCGTTGATTAGTGATGTATGTAAGTCATGATCTTACTTGGAGCTATTATAATTCATCAAGAAAATGGAAGAATAAATTCATTGCAAATAATTTGCATATTATTATCAATAGTAGAGTGTGGTTGTACCACTTCATGTATTCAGAATTGAGTTGTCGCAACATTAAAATGTCGATAATAATTTCTGACACTGGTATGAAGAGTATGAAAAAAAGTTAAACAGAGTAAGGGTATCTCTATATCAGATGTTATGATTTCAATGATGACATTCTCGGTTTACATATTAAGCAAACACTACAGAAAATAGATTGCAGATAGTTTCAATGAGGATTTCCTAACGATACTCCCTTACAAAAAAAGAATAAGTATCAAAGACCCCTCGTGGATAAAATTATATAATTTCATATAAATGTCTGTTAGCAATTGTTTTATAGAAATGATCCAGAGCTCTTTTAAGTGCATGGTTTTCAGTTAGAAATGGACGATTTTTGTGGCTTTTCTTAGGGATCATCAATATCGCTTCCTTTTTTTAACAATGATAACAAGGAAAGACCACTGACTGTGTATTCTAGGTTTGTCGCCTACATAGTCTTCCCTTGATGCTTAATGGTTTATTTCATATTTGCTTACAAATATCCTTCTTGATTTATTAAAGTTTCAAAATTAACCATGGAAAAGTGTTCTTCTTTTGGAAACAGATACAATTTGCCATTTTTAATTAGAATACATACACATATGATATGCGTAACATACATATCATATACATAACATCTCTCATATTCATGCCAAGTTGGTATAACAATAATTACACTTTCAGTAATGACGATCCATTGTGAGTGCATGGGCTCTGTTCATGGTAAATCTCTGGTACTGCTTTGGACTTTAATGCTGCAATATCTGAAAACGACTTTTACTGCAATTGATATGAAGGAAAATTCTGTGAAATAAGGGAGAATTCACGCGACCTAGCTAGGGCACACTCTCAAACACGGTATTGTAAAAGTCGTTCTGAAAACTAAAGAGTAAAATTTAATGGAAAATAAATTAAACATGATTATTTTTTTTGTTATGCTGTCCAGGACACATACTGCCAGATGTAATAGAGAAATTACATTTTCTTTTTTTTTATTAGTTACGAAAAACCAATAAACTCACAATCTTTCAGTGGTACATTATACTTACCTGTTATGATATAGGTCTGATTAACTTGAAGATAGGCCGGACTGCAACTTGCAAAACCGCGACTGAAGATATTTACCCTAGTGTTAGGTGAAACCAAATTACCTCCTCTGTATACTTCCTTGATGTAAATGTCGTACACAAGCGTCGCTTCTAGGAGAAATCCATGTGTCTCTGCTTGGACAATGATATGGCATGCAAGGAACAAGTAATTTTTTTTTCTACCCACTGCTTAGAATAATATGTCAATGTTGTATTTGTTCAAATGCTTACGAAGAATAGATATTGAAGAAAGAGGAAATAAATGTTCAAATGCGCAATCACTAGTCATCATTCAAACATATCGCATGATGACATGTCAAAAAAATCTGATTAGTCAAACCAATTGCAAACTTCACTCGTCAGAAACTGCTATGTATTGAGTTCGAATTGCCACAGTTCTTTTGCTGTTCTTATGTTAATTCACTCATTTGAATGTTATGCCATTCATTTAATATAAAAGTGAAGCCTGTAAAAAAGGCAAGTCATTACAAAGAATACATTCTGAGTTACACGTTTGCTATTGCGTTTCCCTTCCTCATTTATTTGTATGTGTCTGGTTTGTTCCCCGGGACCGACACTACAACTGGCGACGAGGATATTAATACTCATCTGGGGTTGTTTCAATATACAAGACTGCCTTTCGGTGTTAGTTCCTCTGGTGCCATATTTCAAAAATGTATGGATCAAATTTTAATTGGTTTAAATGGGGTTGGATGTTACTTAGACGATATAATCGTTACTGGTAAGAACGATGAGGAACATCTTAGAAATTTGGAACAAGTCATTAAGAAACTTGATCAGTTTGGTTTGAAATTGAAACAGTCAAAGTGTTCATTTTTTCAAGATTCAATACAGTATCTTGGATGGTTAGTGGATGCGAATGGTGTAGATGCATCAACTACTGGAGAACAAGCAATTCTTAATGCCTCTAAACCAGAAAATGTACAGGAATTGCAATCATTAATTGGTATGATTAATTATTATCGAAAGTTTATGCCTAATTTATCTTCTGTTTTAACGCCGATGACATCTGCACTTAAGTTGGGAAAAGATTTTCATTGGACAAGTGAGTGTCAAAATGCCTTTGAAGAGATCAAGCAAATTTTGAGTTCTCCTCAAGTTTTGGCCTATTACGATCCATCAAAAGAAATTACATTAGCTGTCGATGCTTCTCCAACAGGCATAGGGGCAGTAATTTCTCATGCAACTCAGGAAGGTGAGAAACCAATTGCTTATGCTTCCAGAAAATTAACTGAATCCGAGCGAAACTACTCTCAAATAGAGAAAGAAGCCTTAGCGATAGTGTATGGTGTGCGACATTTTCATCAGTATCTATGTGGAAAACGATTTACACTTTTCACTGATCATAAGCCATTGAAATATTTGTTAGCTCCAGATAAAGGCATTCCAGTGTTAGCCGCATCGAGGTTACAACGATGGGCAATACTTTTAAGTGGGTATGAGTATGACATCAAATACCGAACATCAAAACAAAATGCCAATGCGGATTGTTTGTCCAGACTGCCTAATTCAAAGGGTGATAATGACAAACTTAGTTCGGTTTAGCAATTCACAGTGTTCTGGACAAAGTAGGCTACTGAAGTGAATAGAGCACAAATTCAATCACTTCCTATTAGTGCAAAACAAATTGCAAAGGCTACAAGTACCGATCGTATTTTGTCGAAAGTAAAACATTTTGTTCTATATGGTTGGCCAGAAGAGAGAAGTGTTGGTTCGGAATTACTACCATATTTTACTAAAAGAGACGAACTCTCAATTGAAAGCGATTGTTTGTTGTGGGGTATTCGAGTGATCATTCCTTCACGTTATCAGAATCTGGTTTTGAAAGAGTTGCATACAGGCCATCCAGGTATGGTTAGAATGAAATCGCTTGCTAGGATGCACGTTTATTGGCCAGGGTTAGACTTAAGAATTGAACATTTAGTCGAGTCTTGTAAGGGTTGTCAATCAGTTCAATCCGCCCCACCCAAAATTACTGTCAATTGGGAATGGCCTACTGTGCCATGGTACCGCATTCAAATTGATTTTGCAGGTCCTTTTCTAGGCAATATATATTTAATAGTTGTGGACGCACATTCTAAATGGCCCGAGGTCATTTTGATGAAGTCAACTACTGCATCAAAGACTATTACCGAGTTAAGAACAATGTTTGCACGGTATGGGTTGCCGAAGGGAATTGTATCAGATAATGGTCCGCAATTTGTGGCTGAAGAATTTCATGAGTTTTGTAAACTCAATGGTATTCATCATATCAAAACAGCTGTTAAGCACCCTGCTTCAAATGGTGAGGCTGAGAGATTTGTACGCACTTTTAAGGGGGCTATGAAGAAAGTCGAATTTGATAGTGCTCCAGTTTAGACGAAACTTGATCGAATTTTGCTTTCATATGGAAGTACTCCTCATTCCCTTACAAAAGAGACACCAGCAAAATTGATGTTTGGAAGAGAATTCCAAACTAGATTGTCCTTATTGAAACCAGAGCTAGGTGCTCCTACTTCTAGAAGGCAGACCTCAGATGTTAAACCACCTTCTCGGTTTGTTTCTGTGGGGGACGGGGTTATGGTATTAGATTTTAGAGCATCCACAGGTAAATGTGATCAGGGCACTGTTATAAAGGTTTTGGGTCCGGTGACATATATGGTTCGAGTTGAAAATCAATTGTGGAAGCGTCATATTAATCAAATCAGAGCAAAGCCTCGTATTCCTCATTCAGAACCGTTTTATGACAATTATAGAAGTTCTGGGGAAATTCAAGGGTCTGGACCTACGAGTGATTATGACGAGCTTACGAAAAGTAAACACAGTGGAAATGTTCCCGAAAGCACATTTTCTGAGAAAATAAAATCGCCTGTTAAAACTGTTCCTGAAAGTAAAGTTCCAGAGACATTTAGTTCACCAGGTGAAAGTAATGAAAACAAAAAACAAAGCTTGTCGTTGCCAGTCGATCGTAGGGTCGGCTCCTGAGAACAAACCAGAACCAATCACTTTAAGACGATCTACCAGAAATCGCAAACCACGTGTTCTTTTTTATGCAAGCCATTAAATTTTATTTATGTTATGTAAAATTAAGATTTGACAAGTATCGAACTTATGTGAGACAATTGAAAAGATGTTTTATGTGTATTAAAAAAAAAAAAAAATTCTCTGATTTAAAGAGGGAGGAGTGCTATGTATTGAGTTCGAATTGCCACAGTTTTTTTGCTGTTCTTATGTTAATTCACTCATTTGAATGTTATGCCATTCCTTTAATATAAAAGTCAAGCCTGTAAAAAAGGCAAGTCATTACAAAGAATACATTCTGAGTTACACGTTTGCTATTGCGTTTCGATTCCTCATTTATTTGTATGTGTCTGGTTTGTTCCCCGGGACCGACACTACAGAAACCACCCCCCCCCCCCAAAAAAAAAACAACCTAAATTCACTCACTGTAAAAAGCGTCAAGAGAAATAGGCGGACCACCGTCTTGTGTGATAACCCCAGACGTCTTTACCTGACCCTTGATTGCTGTGACATTGAAAACATTTTAAACAATATTTTACGTAGAATTAGTGAATGTAAAATAAGTAACTACATAAGATGATAGCTACATTAAGAAAGTTAGCATTAGCACAGATACCAGGAGGGGATCTCCGGTATTATCAAACCTGACTTTACCCAATGCTACCTTCATGAAGGAGGCCTCCACAAAGAAGTCCCTCAGAGATGAATCTGCCGTATCATCGAACCTGACTTTACCCATTAATGCTCAGCTCATGACGGAGTCCACCACGAAGCTGCTCTAATACACTCACAAAACGTAACGGTAACATAAGAACTCCATAATTTTTAGGTAAAAGTTTACACACGGTTAATGTAATTCTTACAATGTGCATATAACAATTTTACTAAAATGTAGTAAAATGTACCAAAATTATGTAGAATTTACATATACTGTTTATCTAAATTATGTAAAATAATAACTCCATAAATTTTACATATAATTAAATTTTACTACATTTTAGTAAAATTGTTATATACACAATGTAAGACTTACATTAACTGTGTGTAAAATTATACCTAAGAGTTATGAAGTTCTTATTTTACCGTTACGTTTTGTGAATGTACCAATATGCTGTATCATCACAAGGGAACAAAGGAAAGAAATACTCACCAAAGTTTGAAGAGCAATAGTAGGTTTGCGGATGAAGTGTTTCACACGAGCAACATTCTGATCCTTCAATTATGGCTAACAGAACGAGGAGAACGCTGAAAACATACAGTGGTTGCATTTTTAGAAATGGCTCCGTCTAGCAGGTGATAACAGGAGTGTAACAACTTTATCTCCGTTGTTACAAGCAACGTAGTTATAAGTCGACTGTAGCTCATAACCTGCAGAGGGTGAAATAATTACACCACGTTATGCGTGCGTGTGAAGACAGTAACATTGTAACGACGAGTATCACATTACGTTAGCCTATTCCGCTCCCAAGAGCCGTTGGGTAATATAACATACACCTATATTCTAAACAGATCATATGTCATTCACCAGAGTACGTTGAGTTTGAAATTCCAGAATATCATGTGTAACGTGACTCTGTAGTATTATTTCCTAACTGTATATGGACTGTAAAGTAAATATTCAAAGACAACCAGCCTATGAATCGCTTTGCAATGACACAAATTATCTCATCGCCCTATAGGGGCTAAGATGGTTGCAAACATCAGGTTTACCTTTTTAGCTCCTGCTAATACGTAAGTGGTACGTACTACTATTTTTTTTTTTAACTGCAGCAAATAAGACAAAGAAGGCGTACATGCATCTTGCCATATGGCATATGATTATATCTGTTGGGTATTATTTACCTCAATAACTGACACAGATTACGTTTTACTTTCCCTACATTAATGTTGCTGCTTTATCTTGACATATGATTTTTGCCAACCATCTCTGCCAACCACTTACCATCCGAGCAGACATGATACAAAGAACCAACACCATTTCTGTTGAAGGGGAGCGCCACCATCCTAAGGCAAGAAGCGTACCCCACACAATATTGAACTTGGAAATCCCTGTTTGACGGGAAACGTCAATTCCGGTCAAACAGGTTCTTAAGCTACATGTACCCAGGCTTGAATTGGGGATTTAATGTCTGGAATTCCTCAATTAATAAGAAAACCGCAACCTACAATTCGTTGAGTTAATGAGTAATTAAATAAGTTTCTTCAATTATTTATCAGATCAGCGCGTTTACCTCCCAAAGCCCCCAATATAACTGTTGTTAACAGTAGTGTAACGCCACTTCCGACGTCGGTTCCTATGGGGATAGACCAGGCAAGGGAGAAATAAAAGTGTCCATGGAGTACGCGCAGAGACAAGAAAGGCGAAACGGTAGGCAAAGACATGATATGTACAAGATATGTACGTTTCTCTGTATTATAGTTGATGCACTCTCTCGTGGTGATTGTAATCAACCAATGTACTGTAGAATATAGGGGGTTTTATGGGGTTTTCAGTCGTGTTATGACTGCCCCAGCGACGGATTGTTGACACAGAGAGAGACGTCAGATTCAGAATCAAGATTTAACGATTAGAGTTCCATTTATTATTTGATCCGACTGGCACATAAATTAAGCAAAAATCAAGATGATGAAAGAGAGAAAACGACGGAGAGATAGATGACAGAGGCCTACATATTGTACAGAGAGAACGACATTTACGGTTTGATGTCCAGAGAGCCAGTGCCGGCGGCGTGGCGAGGTCGATCGATTGACCCACGCTAAACTGCTAAGGGTCACGGGATAGATTGCCGACACTGGCCAATCACAGGTCAAATGGTTTACCTACGTAATTGAGAGAGGTGGTTGCCATCCGTGATCAACCAATCACGAAAGGGTTGTTCAACCTTTCTGAGAACAGGGTCTAAGTTTGGTATTTTTTAATGTATTATATTGTCTAATCTGACTGTCTGAGGGAAAATAAAGCAAAAGTTAACAAAATCTGGGGTAAACACCGGAAGACTGAACTTTGTACGACCTTTTGCGTACGGTGGTGTGGAATGACTATCTCTACACAACATCCCTTTTCCCCTTTAAAATTTTGTTACGCAGTAACCAAAATATTACTAAAATATGAGGTTCATGTCAACATTCATTAAGTGTAGCGACCATAACAATAGGAAATTGTGAATGCAATATGAAATAATGTATATGAAATATGATAGTAATACACCATGTAAGTAAAACTTTTGTACAGTAAATGATCTGTACACATTGGGAGAGGCGGGACAGTGGATGGGAAAGTCAGAAACATCGCAGTCAATGACAATCAATATGCATCAAAGTTTTCAAGGAATAAGACAAAGAGAAAAATTAACTGTTACGTTGTAAGTGCACACACTCACAAAGATAATAAAGTATGCGACTGAAGACAGCGCTCACACACGAACAGATGGACCCAGGAAAATACGTAATGACCCGTAACATCGCTTTCCTATCTGACATGTGGACACACAGCTCATCAGAAGCACAGTACATTTACAATTTCATGTATTGTTACACGAAAATGTGCACATTATATGTTGACGTTCCTTGTCGTTCAACATTCACTCTGTTAAAAGAAGGTTAAATCTTTGTGAACCAATTACACTAAAACAATTCTGTTCACTCTTGTGATCTCTCTCAAAGGAAGAAGAAAAGGTGACCATCTCACGCATTTGCATATGAAGACAAATAACATGTAAACAAACTTTGTTGTACATACTGACCTTGACCGTTGCCATGGCACTAAGGGCATACAATCCAGAGTGGAATGTAAACAATAAGAAATATTCCCTGTAGGTGCGTAGAAGAATACCATGAAAGGGCGGCAAACAGGTGCAGAAGCGAAAACTTCGTTAAGATTATTAGTAGCGTGTAAATGGTAAACATGAAACAAAGAACATTTGCATTACTTCTGTCCAAAGAGATGTCTTTGCATTTTCTCTGGAGAACCTGTTAAAGGAACATTGTTCTCAAAAATGAAATTCACAACATTATCTGTATTTGCATAACGTGACACATTCCACCAAAAGGAAAAGTGAGCAGTTGGGTCACTTGATTTCAGCAGCAGTTGCAAATCACCTGCCTTGTATCTTGCTTTCTCAACAACAAAACCATCATTCGGAGAGAGATCAGATGAGCATAAATGTTTCACAATTGTCGTGTTGTCCTCACGACATGGCAAAGCAAGACATTTGTTGTCTTCAAAACACAAAAGATGATTGGAAAGGTTGACTGGACTTGTACAGTCAAAGCATAAAATATCTGAAGCTGTGATTGGCGTTAACTTGTCACCATGTTCATCACAGAATAATTGAGGAGACTTTTCCTCTAGGAAAACATTAACGTTATTACTGGAATTCTTCTCAAGAATTTCTTTCAACTTGGAAACATCTTGAATATTTTCCTTTACTGCTGAAGCTTTAACATAGCATGGCTTCAGTCTGTTGAAATTAAAAACATCATTTAAGATTTCACCTTTCAATGTTGCTAACAGGAAGTGACTCCTATCGAGCACTTGGTGCACAACCAGTGGACCAACCCACTCTGCCGCAATTTTCCTGGAATTGGCAGTGAGACTTGAACTAGAGGGATGGTAGACATATACCAATTGTCCCACTTTGTAGATTGGATTACTTGACAGACACTGTGCAGTCTTAGCCTGTTGTGAAGACTGGTGTCGCCTCTGAAGATCTAACATTACCTTTGACAAATGTGCAAACCGACTTTTCATTAGATCTGCATAATCTTCATAAGAATGAGAAAGACCTGCCATAGGATTAAAGGTGACTTTCGTAAGATCTGATGGCTTTCTTCCAAAAATTAACTCGAATGGACTGTAATTGCCCAAATATGGTGAAGCAAAGGAATTGTAAGCATATGCCGTAGTAGGAACATATCTTACCCAATCTGTGCCGAATTGGTTCAAGTTCACTTTCAAAAAATTTGACAATGTCTGAATGTGCCTCTCTACTTGCAGAGACCCATGGTTACAAACACTAATTAGTTTCTGATCAATGTTGAGAGCTCTACACAACAAATTCAATAACTTTCCTGTAAGGGAGGCAGCAGCATCTGTGATAAGTCTAGTTGGAGGACCAAAATCGTAATAACTTTCTGCAACAATGCTTCACAAATTGTTTCAGCATCCAATGTTTTAAGTGGTACACACACCAAATATCTTGTAATTTCATCACAAGCAACCATAATATGTTTGTAGCCAGCCGTGGATGTTGGCATACTCTTAAAGTCTAGACTGATGCTGTCAAATGGCTTATAGGAATCTGGTACACGAGCGTGAAATATACGTGACTTATCTGGCTTACCCTTGAATTCTTGACATCTGAGACATGCTTGTACATAATTACTCGCACATTGGAACATATTATGCATGTAAAAATGTTGACGTAATTTCAAATATGTACGCCAAACACCTTGATGACAACTCAAAAGATTATCATGATATTTCGAAATGACCTGATCAATCATATTGTCTGGAATGACCAATTGTAATGTTGTTCTAGACTTGTTCTTAGGATGAAGATACACTCGAAAAAGAAGACTATTGCAGAGAATGTAATTCTCCACTTTTCGAGAAACTGCACGTGCACTTTTAGAATCTGAAGGCAAAATATCATGAGCCAAATAATCATAAATTGGTTTGAAATGTGGGCAAGACTCTTGCTGAATTTGCAATTCATGTGCATTGAATGGTAAATCATAATCCCTGATGATCTTACGTTGAATATTCTTCATTACCTTTTGCAATTCTCTCTGTTTAGGTATGTGACCTGTAACCAACTTGTCTATGCTCGAAATAAGTGGCTTAGGAGGAGTATACAAGGCAGGAGGGGGGTCATGAATAACTTCCTGTGGGGTAGAGGTTTTATCTACCAGGCGTGGCTCAGGTTGCATCATTTCAGGCATTTCATGCTGTGAAGAAGGCTGGAAACTAGGCAATGAAGGCAAATTACGCTCAGGCAATGGCAGTGGCAAATTACATGAAGGCAATGTAGGGGAAGAAACCGGTTGCTTAATGACAGAAGATGGCTCTGAGTGAGACGTAGTCTTTGAAGATGCTGACTGTGTCTTTTGAACATTTGAAGAAGCAACCTTCGTTTTAGGAACAGTAACATTTGTTTGAGTTTTCTGTTCAGATGCCTTTGGAGTTTCCTTACTTGCAGTCTTTTTGCCTGAGAACAGATCTGGGATATGCACACCTAGTGCTTTAACTTTAGATCTGGTAATGATAGGGTGACATTGCTCTTCAGTTACAGGGGACACATTATCATTAGAGCTGTCACTGAATGCAAGTGCCATTATACGATCTATCTCTGAATCATCTAGAGGAGGAGCACGTGACAAATAATCTGCTAACACAATTTCAGAGTCTTTCTTATAGCCCACTTTCATCGTATATTCGGACAATCGAAATAGGAGTCTACTAACTCTCTGTGTTGGTTGCTCTTGCTTAGATCTGAAAATATCTGCAATAGCTGAATGATCAACATAAGCATCAAATTCCACTCCTTTAAGAATGTACTTAAATGCAGTAACATTGACAAGAAGACCATACAGTTCCAATTCTGTTACACTGTAACGTTGGCATGCATCAGGCAAAATCTTTGAGTAGTATCCCAAAATTCTCTCTTTACCGTCAATGATCTGAGTGAGATATGAACCTGTTGCAGTTCGTGACGTATCACTGTACAAAGATAAACGACCTGTTTTCCTGGGCATATACAAAATTGGTGACTCACACATGAGGTTACGTATTGTATCGAATGCATTTTGATGAACATCTGTCCATTGAAATTCTTTGCGTTTCTTACTCAATGCATGCAATGGCTTCAGAGTTGTCTGAATGGATGGATAAAATTGTGAAATATAATTCACTGCACCAACAAATCTACGAACTGCTTTAAGATTTCTGGGACGTGGTGTGTTTCTGATTGCATTACATCTGGATTGTAATGGTTTAAAGCAAGCATAACCTTCATTGTCTATACCAATTAGGTGTCCCATATACGTAACTGACTTACGAAACAAATGACACTTCTGAGGAGAGATTCTAAGACCATGGTCAATCAAGGCATGAAAGATGGATTGTAAATGACGTTTATGTGACGTAATATCCTGCGAAAATACGATCAGATCGTCGTGATGTGCAATGACGAAAGAATCTGAATGAGGAATGGTCGTTAAGACATCATTAATCTTTGCCTGAAAAATAGCAGGTGACAAATTCAAACCTTGAGGTAATCTCCGATAAAAGTAATGCTTAGAACCTGCAAATGGAGCAATACCTGTATATTACTGTGACCTTTCACTCAAACGAAGACAGAAGAATGCAATCTTTAAGTCTAGTGTACTCAAAACAGTGCCTTGGGAATGACCTATTTTCTTCAAGGTGTCATTCACCAATGGAAATGGATAATTGAGACGTGTTATCCTGCTATTCAAATAGCGAAAGTCTGTTACAACTCTTTTCTCATTGGAGTCTTTTTTGGGGATCAGAAATACTGGAGATGTATATGATTGGTGTCCAATTGCCAAGATACCCATTTTGACAAGTTTGTTCATCTCCTTTGATGCCAATTGTTTGTCTCTGTCAGACAGTTTGTAAGGCCTAATGAAAAATGGCTCTTCATTGTCCAATTTGAAGTCAACCTCTGAATCAGTACATGGCAAAATTTCACCGTATAGAGAAAATGCTTCTCTGTTTTTCTCTAACATTTTGTACATTTCTGACCTTTCTGTATCGTTCAAGACACTACCATGAAAGTTAACATATTTGTGAAAGACTTCACGTTCAGTAAGTGACGCAATAGGGTCAGTAGGATCTAGATGAGGATACTTATTACAATTCTCTATTACAATAGAATGACGTGTCTGGTTGTTAGAATATGATGACATAGCATTACAATGCATAACATTATCACTATACACTGGCGTAGAAATAGGCGTAGGAAATACTTCAGGATGACACTCTTGCAAAACATTGACTATATCTTGTGTGGTGACATAAGCTACTGGACGATTTTCTTTGACAACGAACGGTGTTTTACCCTTATTAGTCAGAAGAATACGAGTGCAATTTTTGTGCAGTTTCAAGAGCATTATCGACGGGCAAAGGTGTTTAACAAATCTGCATGGATATGCGGAAACGTCACAATTTTTGAGTGCATTCGGCAAATGAGTTCGAACGACAACATAACGACTTCGACCTGGATAGATGACTGTACATTCAAGTGGTTTCAGAAAACATTTACGTCTGTGTAGACGGAACGTATTGTCTGTGAAGTCAAGGCTACCCTTCAGATTTTTCAAAGAGTTGGATCCTAAAATAAGATCAAGGCCTGTCAAATTATGTGCAACAATTGCTGAAAATTGAAATGGGTGACCTTGAAGCATAACTTCGAATGAGATTTTACTGTCACCATAAATGTGGTCTCCATTTCCCAGGCTGAATGCCACCGGTTCAATGTTCTGTTGTGGAAGACCAGACAGATATTTGGATTTGGCCACAGTGTCACGAGAGATGAGGGTTTTGTTGGAACCGCTATCTATCAGGATGAGAATAGAGGGATCCTGCAGATAGCCCTTAATGAAGTTCTTATCGTCCAACTTTAGTGTGATAGTATCATCACTGTGGCCTAGGTATGTATCGACGGGTTTACGAGATGAAGTAGGAGTCTGATTGCACTGGTTCTGAGATTGATTATGATTACAAAAATTGTCATTCTGACATTCTGAATTTGAATTTTCCATTGCCCTTATTAAATAGTAATTACAAAATCTGCTGATGTGCCCAGGATTATGACATGTGAAGCAGATAATATCGGGATTGAAGGTGCGCTGTTGCACATGATAATTATAGGCCATTCGTTCCCGTATGTACGTTCGGCTCAGCCTAGGTCTAGGTGGCCTGTGTACTCTCTGTGCTGGTCTTCCTCTCTCATGATCGTTTGTTACTGCCATTGTACTAAATATTACACTAAAACACGCTACGAAAAACAAATAGGGGTATATTGACATTTCGTTCCCTTGTACACACGTATAAAACGTAGGCCTAGCCTATTTGCGATATGACCGTCAGTTACACTACAGGTGGCTACATATACGAAGCCAAAATGTACCAGTTACGCAAAATCATTTTACGCAACTTACACTGTTACATGACAAAAAAAAAACACACACAGATGTTACGTTTCTGACTCGGAGAGGGGTGGGACTGGGAGCAGGGCTCTTACTCAACCTTAATTTTGTAATTGATTTGTCTCTCGTTGTCGTCGGTGGTGGTTTTTCCGGCGTCTAGATGCGGCGAATGGTTTAGGGGAACCTCGGTAGCGTTGGCTAAACCCGAGTGTATGTAGTGGCGCGTTATTCGTCTAGCCTAACGGTAGCGACGTTACAACCGGAGTAGCCGATGGATAGGTGCTGGCTTCTAACGTTACGCTAGCCTAGGCGGTGACCACTGGATTCCGGCGTCTATGAAATCACAGGCCAAGTCCACCGCAAGACCACTTTCGGACCATCCAAACCAGGTCATCCAAGGTGACCACATCCAAGGTAGACGATCCAGACGGTTATTTTGTAGATTTTTTACAGACCACCATGTAGAATATAGGGGGTTTTATGGGGTTTTCAGTCGTGTTATGACTGCCCCAGCGACGGATTGTTGACACAGAGAGAGACGTCAGATTCAGAATCAAGATTTAACGATTAGAGTTCCATTTATTATTTGATCCGACTGGCACATAAATTAAGCAAAAATCAAGATGATGAAAGAGAGAAAACGACGGAGAGATAGATGACAGAGGCCTACATATTGTACAGAGAGAACGACATTTACGGTTTGATGTCCAGAGAGCCAGTGCCGGCGGCGTGGCGAGGTCGATCGATTGACCCACGCTAAACTGCTAAGGGTCACGGGATAGATTGCCGACACTGGCCAATCACAGGTCAAATGGTTTACCTACGTAATTGAGAGAGGTGGTTGCCATCCGTGATCAACCAATCACGAAAGGGTTGTGCAACCTTTTTGAGAACAGGGTCTAAGTTTGGTATTATTTAATGTATTATATTGTCTAATCTGACTGTCTGAGGAAAAATAAAGAAAAAGTTAACAAAATCTGGGGTAAACACCGGAAGACTGAACTTTGTACGACCTTTTGCGTACGGTGGTGTGGAATGACCATCTCTACACAACAGTACAGCGCAACTAGAACCATTATAATGTAGTCTTTCATATAACATATGAAATAGTATAATGCAAGCTTCGCCGTGAGACTGGCCCTCTCCTTCGCTGGCGTCAAGAGAATACACGTTGTCCGACGTCCGAGACAGCAAGTACTCTCTCGTCCACAGGCGCTGGTGTCTAGAGAATAACCCTTGTAAGACGTCCGAGACAGCAACCTCCCTCTCTCTTTCACAAGCGCTACGGACGTGCAGCGCGAGAGTACCCGTTGTCCGACGTCTGAAACAGCAACTCCTCTGTACTCCATAAGCGATGACGTCCAGAAAGTGCCCTTTGTCCTTCGTCAGCAAACCCTCTCCTTCACAAGCAGTTTTCCTTCACAAGCGCTGGCTTCTTCGCAACATGTCGTATCGATTCAACGTGTCGCCAACACTAAACAAATATCATGTGGCAAGACATCGATGTCAATCCACCTTCGCTAAACAAACTGCTTCTGCAAGTCTTGTTGACAAACTGTACCTGCTAACGGTACACAAACAGTCCAGTTAACAAAAACTGTTCCCGCTTACGATGTTCAATCTGCTCCAGCACGTCCTATCGATACACTGTACCCGCTAAATATATGAAACGGCCATCCTGCAGCCCAAATTGATAAATTGTGTCCGTTAACGATAAACAAGTGTCCAACGGCCGTTCTTGTGAATCTTAAATCCTGCAGGTAAACTGTGCCCGTTAAAACTAAATAGATAGCTCACCTTGAATATTGTGTGTATATATATATATATATATATATATATATATATATATATATATATATATATATATATATATATATATATATATATATATATATATATATATATATATATATATATATATATATATATATATATATATATATATATATATATATATATATATATATATATATATAGATAAACTGTGACCACCAACAGTACACAACTGTCTCACGACAGGTCCTATAAATTAACTGTAAACGGTTAACATACGGCCCACCGAAAGCCCTATAGATAAACTGTGGAGGCTAAAGATAAACAAACGTCAAACGGTAGGCCCTGTGGATAAAATGTGACCACTAAAAATAGCCAAATGTCTCACGCGTCCGGCAGGACTAAGGCAAAATATCGGTTAATTTTTTTTTTTTTTAATTTGTTTGCCTTTTCACGAATTTTAATGTGTGTGGCCTTGTTCTCAATACACACAAAAGATATGTAGATCTACTCTAACTTCACTCCATTTGGTCGTCATGCACCTGTATTTAGCTGTAACCGCAAGCTTCTATCGCTCGCTTTCGTTCCTGGTCATCATGATTTTATGCAGATAATAAAATCCCTTCCGAGAATTCCAAGTTGTTCTCTGATACGTTTTAAAGGAATCAGTCAAAATCTTTCAAATCTGATTGACAGATTATCATATTTACCGATTTAATCTGTACGACAGATTGTCCACTAGATCATTAGTCAGATGTTCCATCATCTGATATAAAGCTGCTCTTCTTCCATGTGCAGGGAAAAAAAAAAAGATTTCTCTGCTCGTCAGTAAACATGGATAATGTCTTTATTTTGCGTTTGTTAAAAGAAATAAGACCATGAGACTTTAACTGATCTTTGTCTTACAATGGAACTATTCCAGGGAGGATATAGACTGTTTTGGTTTAATTCTGCAAACACAATCTGATTGTCTGAAATCTAAAATAGATACAGCTGCAAAGTAATAGTATCAGTTACTACGGCTGCACCAGATCTTAGCTTAAGATCGGGCTTGAATCAGATTTTGCCGGATTGTGTCTGAAAATCGGACAGGATAAAATGAGAACGGACTATATTTTTACAATGTTTTAATACAATTACAGTTGTATCCACGTTTCCATGTTTCACAATGCGACGTCTTATAGGGAAAGAGCCTAGGAACTGTATTGTTACCATTCTTCAATTACTATCCAAATAACCGTTGATTCACTACTTACTGTTAAATTGTAAATTGATCACTTCTGTCATGTGCCACAATTCTATAGAATTTCTATTTTCAGTGCCATTAAATGAAATATTGTGCTGAAAAATGTAGTATATTTTGCAGCCATTCTATGAAATTACGAAACAGTTTAGTTCAAAACTGTCTTTTGTAGGTGAAGTGAATGTACTTATACCTGTGATGTCTACCGGAGCATATCTATCGAATAACTGTCTGTTTCCCCACTGACAAATAAATTGTGTTCTATTACCATGCTATTGTTGAATCGTAATTGTAACAAAACATTGGAAAAAATCCGACCTCACCCAAAAAGATACCAGACAGGAATTTCCCCCGCAACCATATTTTACTTCACTATTCGACAGTGTGGCTTAATTGGATATCAAATGTATAAGTAATATCAGTACCTACCATATAGACCTAGGACTATAAAGGGTGTATTCGATTCTCGGTAACGGGGTTATGGTAAAGTGACTACGCGCAGGGTTACTCAAACGACTATCAGTGGCACCGCTATCTAGCGGGGATTAGACCCCACAGTACTTTGTAGGTCAGTGCAGGAACACAGGCGTTGATCTTATTACTACCCTAAGAATACAGGATTGCCTTTTGAGTGGATCAAATTCCATACAGTGTAAAGAGGTGATAGGGTGTGTGAAATATTGAATTGATTAGCATGACTGTATAATAATTCAAAATGCAGTATTTGTTTAATTTCACGTTTAGGCCCCTTATTACCTTGAGGTAAGTGCAGGTAACTTACATCGGTGTACTTGAAAAGTCGATGTAAGTGATATTTTACATTCCTCAGGTGCTTATTCATTGAAAATAAAGCCTATTTTCTTTTGAGTTCCTCAATTTCTTTGGTGTGATTTTAGTAATGATCATGACGTATCGTTGTGCTAAAATGTTCTATAGATCCTCTCCAATGTTCGATTACACATGTTTTGCCTATCGTCATGACACCTACTACCTCCTACAAGCAACTCAAGAAAGCCTTGATCGTGAATCGACACACCTGAACTAGGTGACAAGACCGATCGATCCTAAATTGGTGAGGTTGGAAAGTCTCTCATTTGAGCGAAAGAGGCATGATGGGTTTCATTAAGTTGCAGGAATATTGCTTTGAAGAAAAAGTTTAAGCCTTCACAAATTTTAGGCCACTCCCAGATACCACGAGATATGCTGTCTTGTGCACAATTTAATTTGTATTGATGCTGAAATTCACAAGAAGTATTCGCATTTTTGTTCTCCATAGAGTTATGAGTCCCATCGCTACCAACAATTATGGAAATATTGTATGATGCAGTGGTTGAAAAGCTTGCCGCTTTTTCAGCATACACATGACGGATAACGAATTCTACACTTCGTGAAAAGGGGCAGGCGCTGAATCAGGTTCTGAAAAGTGGTTAGATGGGGGAGGGTTGGATAAAATGAGTGCTAGCGTGGAGGTAAGAGTTTTGGGTCGGCATATGTGCTTGGTATGTGATTAATATATAGTACAGCTCATGCATAGGTGTAGGTACTCTTTTGTAGGGACATTATATTTTTTTTGACTAATGACCTTCCAATTTGTAGAAAATAAACACTTCAACTCACTCTAGAGAAATTCATGCTTATATGCAGTCTCAGATAATTATGAAAAGAAAACAGCTCTCCGGAAAGTGAGTAACTGGTTCCCCGTTTCTTTCTTTTTTTTCAGATGTTGACCCCCATGTCTAGTCAATGAGTGGAAGTGTTTCCCCTTCTTTAAGGAGAGCCCATGTTAGTAGCCATTCGCCAGTTTAAACACAATTCATTAAATACAGTGTCAACTACACCTAATTAGTATCCCCTTCCCTGCCATCCAAGTGACATGAAGCTCCCTGTATAAAGCTCCCTCTTTTTAGCTTTACTATCTAAGCGTTTACTTTGGGCGAGTTAAATAGCTGGATGAAGTAACAGATCCCCAAACTGTATATACTACGTACAAATGTGAAATAGTAACATATGGAAGACTTAAAGCAATGAAGATAATAGTGTTACGGGAATAACCCTTACATAGTTATGAAGCCTAGTATACTAATGTAAATTGTCCTGACCTGTGTTTTGCATGAATCATGCTATATAGCTTCTGCCTAGTCAAGTGTGTGTAAGATGCTAGGCATATGTACGTCGTGAGGTCAATTTACCTCGTGAGGTCAATTTACCTCGTGAGGACAATTTATCTCGTGAGGTCAATTTACCTCGTGAGGACAATTTACCTCGTGAGGTCAATGCAGCTCGTGAGGTATATAAATATGTGTAAAGAATAATAAGCACGGCAGTATATAAAAGGAGTCTTCAGAAGTAAGTTGGTCAGTCAACAGAAGCAGAGCTTGAGAAAGACCTCTGTTTGTACAGTGTAAATATGACATTGTAGAGCTAGAACATGAATAAAAGTAGCTAAGTCAGAAACAATCTGCTGGTAGTCCTGGTCTCATTTCTTACCTCCTGATCGTCTCGGCGAACGTTACAATATTCTACATTCTGCGATTAATTTCATGTGAATTACCAAAACTAAGTGAACAATACCAGCTTTTGGGATGGAGATTTACACATGCAGGTACATCATTCTGAGTTTTTGATAGCCACCAGAACAATGAAAAACATGAAGAACATCAATTTCCGTCATTATTATTTTAGAATAAGATCAGATCACCAACAATAGCTTCGTACTTGTAAATATACAGGTGCATTATACAGGTGCTTCCGTTGCTTTCTGTGCTTTGTTGTGATTTTAGTGGTGATGAGTTGTCATGCACTTTGAATGAAAATAAGTATAGGACAAAACTAAATACAAAGTTAAGCGGTTCAAGCATGATTCCTTACAACCGGTAACGTATCAAAGTACACATCGAATGATCAAGGTCAAAATGACGTCTGGTCCTATTCCCTTCGGATGCGCGAAGGGGAGGTTTTAGTCGCCGGTAGTATGGTATGAAACATATACCACAATTCGTCAATATACACTGTATACAACTTGCGATAACATGTTACCAAAAAAAAAAAAATGAAATTTAAATTTGTCACACAGGTTGGTCACCACCCAGCCATTTGCCTTCCCAGCAGCAAATCCAAACGAAAATTAAAGTAAAAATCTTGATCTTGAAAGAAAATACATAGAGATGGAAGATCACATTTCCAGAACATTTAATAACGATTTCTTTTCAGTGATTGATTAGCATATAGGCCCACGACATGGTGCAAGTGTGTCGTTATTCTCTGGCAGAAAAGAAAATAATTCAACGGCTTGCCACCAAATGTTAATATTGTGATTCTTGACAATATGCTAGTCAAAATCCATCCAACAGTTAGGAAACTTACAACGCAGATTTGTCGACCCTTCAAATAACACGATCGCCCGCAAATGTTGCCGGCGTATTTACACCCCCTCTAGCAATAAGATCTTTGTTATCTATTATGCAACACTCAAAATTACCTTTTCTCACCAACTTCACATGCCCAACGATATACTCACACTTATTGTTCTAACTCTCAATACTTAAATTAAACAAAAAATGATATCAGCTCTTATTTTAACCCTGACATGTACAGATAAACGATTCCAGCACTAGATAAAATTACAGGGAGTGGTAGAAATCCTAGGTACCAGTAAAAAATACGTTTTACGTGAAATAACTGCTTTGCTGGTGGCCGCCTTTTTTATTTGACATTTTACATACGTTCGCGCAATGAGAAGAAGAAAAAAAAAACAAAGCCTAGCAAGACATAAAGCGTTCTGCAAGCTGTCTGCATTAACAGTTCGAATACTTAATGGAGTAGAGAAAGCTTCAGGTAACATTTCAAGTATTTTGCCTCATATTTCTGTTGGTATTGATTACTTTAACTTAGCCTTGATTGAGAATAAACTGATATTATTTTTTCTAGATTTGTTTATTTTTTTTTCTTTTCAAATTTTATCATATTATATAACAACAACTCACCTTTCAATATTACAGAAGGAACAACAACAACAAAAATGAAAAGAAAAGAAAACATAGGCATACAACACGTTTTACCTCTATCGTGTCAGGAACAAAAGTATTTGTAATATCATGTTACAAAATAAATCAAGAAAGCTCTACCAGACATTAGACGTTTCCCACCTTCCCCAATAGCAACTTCTCATTTAGTGAAAACAAACATCAGCCGTATTGATACAGGACAGAAAATGTTATTATGGTTGTCTCCCGAACCCCGAACCGACACATGCCGCTTTCTTTCTTTTTTCTCTAGCTTAGTGTGAGTTTATTGCTCATGTTTACTCAGATGATGGTTTTGTCTTGACCGTCCATCGTCGGCTTCAATAGACATGATTTTCCTCGTCGTGTTTGATGGTACACAGCCAGTGTATTTCACGTGAAATATCATTGGCGTCACTCTCACAGCCAGTAGTTGCCATTAACTACCATTAACTATTACCATTACGTCGATGTCCTTACTATCTTTGTCTATGCGACATTCAGCAATTGTTTCCTCAGATACCGTGCATCGACGTGCATATAATACCAATATTATTTTAAAAATTACAATCAAAAGAGCCACTAAGCATTGCCTGTCATATGTCTGAAATAATTCTAATACTCATGTAGTGACTTAATTTTAATGGTTAAATGCATTTTTCCTAAGAAAATAGGGGGGATATGTGAATGATCTTTTAAATTTATATATTTATTCGCCTGATAGACTAATGGATTTAGAGAGAACTGATACCTACGTAAATGCGATGTTATGTTAGACATGATCAGCCGATACAAACTACACATGTTATAAAACTTGCCGATAAACCGATTGGTTACATTTATAAACATTACCAACCAGTTCTGGTTTCGATGATAATCGTAACGTTTGTACTCATCCATACGTGTGTGTGTGTGCGTAGGTTTGTAATGGGCGCCAATTGGGGACACACACGAGAAATTAGAGCTTGCAACCGGGGATGTACTAAAAAAAGGGGATATCCCCGTTTCTGGGTATTTTAACATAATGCAAATTGGGGTTTCATATATGCGCCCCAAGGTTATTGCTCAATCTGACATTTTCCCCAAATACCTGTTATATGGATTTATTCCTGTGTATAGGGGTGTTTGTGTGTAAAAAATTATACACACAATTCCGTTTTACGGTGAATCGGGGATACATACAAGTCTTATATCAGTAAAGTGGGGACATCATGTGCAAAGTGTGGATATCACCGTTTACGTGAGGAAAAGTCCATGTCCCCAATAGGTGCCCTTAACGGGTATGCGTGTGTGTGTGTGTGTGTGTGTGCGTGTATGTGTGTGCGTGTGGACAATATATCTTCTAAAGGGAAGCTTGGACAGATTCCACATTTAATGCATATGTGCATCACATAGAGATTCCTAGTAATGGTGGTCGAGGTCATCTGGTGTCAACAGGAGTCAAATGGTGGAAAACTTGTTAACATGATACCTCAAGAAGGGAAGGCTGGACAGACCTCATATGTAATATTTAAGTGTTTCATCGCGGCAATATGCAGTTGTGCATGTTGAGACATAATGTATATGAGGAATTATACATTAGATTCATGAAAACCTTATCGAAGTCATCGAAGTCAGAGTGCGGTTACGCATTTTTTTTTTTTAAATGTTACACGTTCACTATTAACCTCCTCATTTTTCTGCTTTAAGCTTGTATTGTGTGAAGTGTGCCAGAAAGGGGTAATGTTGTCTCTTGTTATATTCCTCAAACTTTCAAAGACATTTTTTTTTTTCAATCCTCATCACCGGATATCCTTATTCATCAAGTCGTACATTATTGAGAACATTTTTTTTTTAAATTAACATATCATCTGTGTGAGTTACTTGGCTTAGCTTTAATTAGTAATGAGATTATTATGCTTATAGAAGTTGGTTCCTTTAACACTATACGATTTTTGTCAATGGTATAACGTTAACGTAACTGTTATTTATAATCTATTGATGGAAAGTGTTTTAAATCTCACGCCATCATTATATGCCATGTGTCGTTGCGGTCCACTTTCTGTGTAGTGTGAACTTTCTTCAAAAAATTTCAGAGCAGAGTAGTTATCTTGAACTGAGTGAAAGGTAAAAATATATTTGAAAGATGAAGGAAGGCATCAGTTCCAATTGTAAATTACATTTAAGCGTCATAATGATCATTCCACCACCAAGGTACATTCAGTCTACGTTTTCGTTGCTCGCTTTTGTAGAGTGTGGGGGGTTGTTCAAAAATGAATTTCAATTAAGTCCAGATATAAACACTTAGTTAATGCTGCAATAAGATTGGCGTTGCTTCTTTTTTTTTTCATATTTTCATGAGACGATAAATATCACAAATAAGTTAAGAATTTCCATAGCAAAAGTCCGATTTACTAAATACCAGTCTTGTGTTCTAGTTCATACGAGGACAGAGGTGCATCCTACGTTTTTCTTTTTTCTTTTTTTTTTTCAGAGAGCTACAATTTTGACCAGTTTACCTGATTTGAAAAATAGTGGCTAAGTACTGTTTATGACTAATTTGTTTCTCGAATATCTGTCAGTGAAGCTTACAAAGAACTGCCAAATGAGAGTTACAACGATAGGTAGTAACAAAAGTACGTAATCACAGAACCTAAAATGATATACAAAAGTTTAAGCTGTTGCTGCAAGGGAAACTGCAACCAACATCTGGTAAACCAATCAAAATTCGCCTTAAAATAACATGGCTCAAGGGTCGCCAACTTACTGAAGAAAAAGTTGGACAAAATTTCAATACAATAAATAAACATGTTGGCCTGATTCAAAGCATTCGTTTAGTTACACATAATTCAAATTTCCTAAGTAATAGATAGACCATACTGTATAAAGAATAAAAAGCAGACAGCCAAAAGACTTTGTGATTCCTTGCTACGTGGTTATATCATAACAAACATGAATTATCCACATGAGAAGTATAATATCAACTGCAATTATTTTTCTTGATACACCACAAGCCTTTAACCCAAAATGACCTGAAATGACCGTGACATTTGAGGTCCACCAAAAGCAATAGGGACCGCCTACCCAGTATGGCCAACTCACACATCAAGTATAATATCAGTCAACATAACCCTTCTGGAGTTAATATGTTATCAAGGTCTGACCTCGGGTGACCTCAAACGACCTTTGACCTCCACTACAAACAAAAGAAGTCTTCTACCTAGTATATACAATCTACACATCAAGTAAGACATCTGTCAAGGTTAGATTCCTGGAGGTATTGTGTTTACACATTTTTACAGTTTGACCTCTGGTGACCTCAAATGACATTTGATCTCAATCCAAACAATAGAGATCTTCTACTAATCATTACCAACCCACACACCAAGTATTACATCAGTCATGGCCACTCTTCTGGAGATGTGTTTTCAAGTTTTTACATTTTGACTTCTGGTGACCTCAAATAACCTTTCCCCTCACCAAAGATGATAGGGATCATCTAATTAGTATGACCAAGCAACACATTAAGTATGACATCAGTCACAGTTACCATCCTGGAGATAATGTGTTTACAAGGTTCTTACAGTTTGACCTTTGGTGACCTCACATGAACTTTGACTTCCAACAAAATCAAAAGAGTATTCTACTGACTAAATACAATCTACACACTAAGTATGACATCAGTCACAGTTACCCTTCTGGAGATACTGTGTTTAAAAGGTTTCCACAATTTGACCTATGGTGACCTCAAATGACCTTTGACCCAAAACAAAAGGAATCCCCCACGTAATATGAACAAGACACACACTAAGTATGACATCAGTCACAGTTACTCTTCTGGAGATATTGTGTTAACACATTTTGATCTCTGGTGACCTCAAATGACCTTTGACCTCGACCGAAAAGATTAGAGATCATCTACTTACTATGACCAACCAACACACCAAGTATGACATCAGTCACAGTTACCCTCCTGGAGATAATGTGTTTATAAAGTTTTCACATTTTGACCTCTGGTGACCTCAAATGACCTTTGACTTAGACTAAAAGCAATAGGGATCATTTAATTAATATGACCAACTGACACACCAGTACGACATCAGTCACAGTTACCGTTCTTGAGATATCATGTTTACAAGGTTTTCACATTTTGCCCTCTGGTGACCTCAAATGACCTTTGACCTCCAGCAAAAACAATAGGGATGGTTCTACTTACTATGACCAACTCACGTAGCAAGTATGAGATCAGTCATGGTCACACACACCCACGACATCAAGACTGTATAGATTCCTTTTTCATGCGGCAAGGAATCAAAAAGGAGAAAAAACAATTCTACTGGGTTTCGACTGATCTTCTTCTATTATGTGCGTTTTCTATTTGGTTTGAGCTCATGAGGAGTAGTTTTATTCAGCTGTTTCATTGTTAATATATCGTATTTAGATTCACCAATCAATAACGTAAACTAGATTAACACATTGAAAGAAAAACGATCATTACTAACTCCTACTTATCCTTACGCACTCTTCTCAATGACTCTGGAAGATGAAATCAGTCTAATAACATATATTAAAGTATATGATAGCTGCAATCACAAAACTGCGACATAATGATAACTAGGTAGCATTCCCTTCCTGCCTATAACACTCTGATTCGAAACAGCGGCTTAACAGGTGATGTCAATTACATTTAATTTAGTTGCTGCTTAGTTATTGGTAACTATTGCTTTTTTTATGATCGAAATATTATGCAAACTTAAAATTTTACTAAATGATTGTATCGTAATATATAAGTCTGGGAAATTGTTCATGACAGTAGCGGTATACCGGGTGAGATACTTGGTGAATGTCTATTCATTTCGTTTACACTTTCTAAAGGCCCTGCCCCCGAGCCAAGCACACTGGTTTCTCTTATTCATTTCGCAACTTGCAAAGTCAATCTCGCACTGCGAAATGCCGTTGAATGACGATTGCAGTCTGCAGTACCCATTGTTAGAATCAGGATAACCGCATCCGTAAGGTCTGCAAATCTGGTTAGGAAGTGTAAACGCAGAACAGTCAAACAAAAGACAAAGGTAACATTAAGTGTAAAACACTATTCAGTGATAGATTGGTGGGCAGAAGGTGCGCTTCAGACAAATGAAAGCCAAGAAAATAAAACAGCCTTGCAACTATAAGAAGGACATGGTTTCCAGCTCAGTGAAAGCAGAGACAACTAATCGGAAAGACATGTTTAGTGTCTTGCCGATGGTCAAGAGAGGACAAAATCATGAACTGGCAATTTCTTACTGAAAATACCCAAGTTTTCAACAAAAGATGCCCATAACCACAGTCGCACTTGATCCACAACAATGAAACAACTCAATAGAAAAGATGCAGAAATTTAATACGAGCAAACCGATTTGAAAAAAAAAACACTTTAAATGGCTAAAATTGTTAGTAATGATTAGAATTATTGTGTAACCGCAACGGCTGATAGTTAGTGTAGTCCCAATGTAATTGGTATTATCGTTATCCTTGAGAGCAATGTTAACGTTATGAAATATACCGACAAGTGGAAAAATAATATTGATGCACATGTGTTGTTGGGTAAGATATGTATTGCCTAATTGGTGATGTGAATTGTTTCTAATATTTGCAACCACTGAAACAATGAGGATAATGGTTACCAAATCGTTTACAACATTATAAGATACACAACTGCAAGTATGAAGTAACATAGCTCCGTCCTCTCAATCTAAAATTTTTAGGCTTGTCTGCATACATCAACGTTGATTTTGGTGGGGGAATTATGTTATGCAAAGTCCGTATAGACCGCATCTCTTTAAACTATCAGAATGAGGAAAACGGATTTTTCCATTAAAACGGAATACACATATCATTTACAAGACACTTATGGGTAAGTGAGTTTATGTGAAATTTAACAGGATAATACCTACTGAACATTGGTCACATGTGTTTTCGTAAGTGCCTTTAAAACCTTGTACTTGCTTCCTGGTCAACGTATTACTGAGTGGATAATACCCACAACTTCCGATTTTCAGCTCGTTTAAATTTCGTGAAAAACCTAAGAAAACAATTCAAGAGAAACACATTCTTTAAGTCAATCCAATATTCACATTAAAGAACACTAATCGAAATAATCAAGGAATTAGATTAACGATATCGTATTTCATTTAAGTGAACAATGTACCACAGATATCACGCTTCCCAACCTGTCTAACTAAAGATTGTAATTATGTTTATTTTTTAGTCAGGATCCATGGATACTTTCGATGTAAGTACATATTACATCTAACCACATTTAAATACGATGGGTGTTAAACAGGGTGTTATTACTCTCCGCACCTTACACTGTGAGACCAAAAGAACTCACTTACAGAAAAAAAAAAAAAAAAAAACCCGCGTACAGACGGAACATTCCTACTACTAGTAAATTTTATCCTGAGTGGAGTAGACATTCACTTCAAAAAGAGCATTACTTTATTTCGTGGAAGTGAAATATTGCTGTTTTGGGGTGCAATTTCACTCCATTCCATGCGAGATTCACTCTTATCTTACTAGGAATATCTGATCAGTGCACTCTTTTAAGAGTGAATAGTTCCGTAAATAACTTGGAAGACATTCGTTCTAAACAACTTTGTAGCATGTAGATACTGTACTTTTAGTTTACATCTAATTTTAACATTGTGTTGATTAGTGATTTATGTAAGTCATGACCTAACTTGGAGCTCTTATAATCCAACCAGAAAATGGAACAATACATTCATTGCAAATAATTTGCATATTATAATAAATAGTAGAGTGAGGTTGCACCACTTCATATATTCAGAATCGAGTTGTCGCAACATTAAAATGTAGATAATGATTTCTGACACTGGTATGAAGAGTATGAAAAAGTTATACAGAGTAAGGGTATCTCTATATCAGATGTTATGATTTCAATGAGGATTTCTTACGATACTCCCTTTCCAAAAACAAAAAGAAACAAAGACCCCTCGTGGGTAAAATTATATTATTTTATATAAATGTCTGTCAACAATTGTTTTACAGAAAAGATCCGGACGCGTCTTTTGAGTGCATAGTGTTTTCAGTAGAAAAAGACAATTTTTAGTAGCTTTTCTTAGGGATCATCAATATCGCTTTCTTTTTAACACTGACAAAAAGGAAAGACCACTCACTGTTTGTTCTAGGTTTGTCGCCTCCGTCGCCTCCCTTGATTTTTTTTTTCATATGTGCTTACAAATATCTCTTTTGATTTGTTTAAGTTTCAAAAGTGAACAAAGTAAATTGTTCTTCGTTTGAAAACACATATTGCTATTTTGTTATTACAATACATACACATATGATATGCATAACATACATATCATATACATAACATATCTCATATTCATGTCAAGTTGGTATAACAATAGTTATACTTTCAGTAATGACGAGCCATTGTAAGTGCATGGCCTCTGTTCATGGCAAATCTCTGGTACTGCGTTGGAATTTAATGCTGCAATGTCTGAAAACGACTTTTGCTACAATTAATATGATGGAAAAGTCAGTAATATAAGGTGAAAAGTAAACTACTTAACTAGGGCACACTTTTAGACACGATATTGTTTTTTCTATGAAAAGTCGTTCTAAAAACTAATTAGCAAAATGTAATGGAAAATAAATGAAGTATGATTATTGTTTTATGCTGGACAGGACACATTGCCCGTTGTAATAGAGAAATTGCATTTTCTTTGTTTTATTAGTTACGAAAAACCAATTCTATGACAATCTTTTAGTGGTCCATTACTTACCTGTTATGATGTAGGTATGATCAACTTGAAGATAGGCCGGATCGCAACTTGCAAAACCGCGACTGGAGATGTTTACCCTAGTGTTAGGTGAAACCAAATTACCTCCTTTGTATACTTCCTCGATGTAAACGTCGAACACAAGAGTCTTTCCTTGGAGTAAACTATGCGTCTCTGCTTGGACAATGATATAGCCCGAAATTAAAAGCAACAAATAACTTAAGATGCTTAGAAAAATACGTCAATGTTGTATTTGTTCAAATGCTTACAAAGAACTGATATTGAAGAAAGAGGAGATAAAATACAAATCCGCAATCATTTGTCATCATTCAAGTGTATCGCATGATTGAAATGTGAGAAAAAAAGGTTGCAGGTCAAACCAATTGCATACTACACTCATCAAAAAAAAAAAAAAAATTAAAAAAAAGCACGTAAATTCACTCACTGTAAAAAGGTTCAGAGGAAGGAGACGCAACATCGTCACGTGACGTCTTTACCTGACCCTTGATCGCTGTGACAGTGAAAATACTTCAAACAATGTTTCACGTAGAATTAGTAAATGTAAAATAAGTAACTACATAAAATGATAGCTACGTTAAGAAAGTTAGCACTAGCACAAAAATGCCAGGACTGAAGACATTCATGGAATATGCAACTGTTCAAGTTCTTGCACGCGTAATTGTTTGGACAGAAGAAATGAATAGAAGACCGAGAGGCACATGTGGTGTCTTGAGCCTCATTTACATGTATGAAAATTATCTCAATATTAATTGAGAAGTATATTAATTCACGTTATTTATTTAAGTTTCCAAAACTATACCTGTCTATATGAAATGCTACTTTATATCACGAAAATGTGGTTAATTTCAAACCTGAATTTTACCCAACGCTAACTTCATGAAAAAGTCCACCAAAAAAGGAGCTACTCTAAGATCAATCTACGGTATCATCAAACGTGACTTTACCCAATGCTAACCTCATGACGGAGTCCACTACGAAGCTGCTCTAGTATCAATATGCTGTATCATCACAAGGGAACAAAGGAAAGAAATACTCACCAAAGTCTGAAGAGCAATAGTAGGCTTGGGGATGAAGTGGTTCACAAGAGCAACATTCTGATCCTTTAGGTATGGCCAACAGAACAAAGAGAACGCTGAAAACATACAGTGGTTGCATTTTTAGAAATGGCTCCGTCTAACAGGTGATATCAGGAATGTAACACCTTTGTCTCCGTTGTAACAAACAACGCAGTAATATGCTGACTGTAGCTCATAACCTGCAGAGGGTGAAATGATTTCACCACGTTGCGCGTGCGTGCGGAGGCATTAACATTTTGTAACGACGAGTATGACATTACCTTGGCCTATTGAGCTATAGCCGTTTAGTAGCATGACACGCACCTTTGTTCTAAACAGATCATGTACCATTCACCAGATAAGGGTGAGTTTGAAATAAGCCAGTTCAGAGTTTGCAACTGCGCTTGTGCGACCTATGGAGGTCATAGGTCACAGGGGTACTGAACATAGTAGCCAGTCATCGCGTTGTGATACAGGTGTTAAGTACTGATTCGCAAGTGAGGATTTTCGTTGAAATCTCTTCGCAGTTTGTTAAGTTTATTAATTGAGTTCTTGGATGGACTGAAGAAAGACCGATACAGTCAGCTTTGGAGGCAGGCGTATTAAAGTCGTCTTTGGAGCGGACTGAGAATGAACCAATAATATGAGTATAAAAACGAAAGGGACAGACAGATTTCTAATAAGTTGCAATCTAACGTTAGACCTTGGCTTCGTTGCGAACCTAGGACGCCTTAGTCTGTAAGGATTACTGTGACAGTTCTTGTTTTTACCCAACAAAAGTCTTGTCACCCTAACTTAAAAAAAAAATGATTGTACATTTAGTTAGTAGTGTCGAATGTCCGTGAAGTCCACATATGGCTTCCCCTCGGCAAATTACGCTAATTCTTAAATAGTCCTTGGACAGTGCTGTGTGATTCGTTCAGTACATGGCCTAAGATCATTACACTCCGCATCACAGTGCTCGTGCCGCTAACTCAAATTACTAACCCATTAGTCCACCCTCTCCTTATCTACTCACGTTCACCATCACGTACGTTTTCTTATCATCAAACTTTACACAAACGACCTTGGTCATCGCATCCATTCTTTTTACCAAAATATCATAAGGAAATGGATGCATTTTGAATCGAAAAAGTGAACGTAACTCTAAGTCAGTATGAAGCTGCACGCCATATTTGCAAGCCCTCCAGTGAGTGAGATTGGGATGCTGAATTTTCCTGTTTTGTGCTTTGAATGGTCACCAAACAGTTTTATGAGTAATATTATAGTTAAATGTACTTCCATATTACTTAGTTGCAATGAAAATACTGTATGAATCGTTTTCACTAGCTTGGGGTATCTTGTAGCAAATTTGTGTTATCTTCCCAAAAGCTTACGTAATCACAGAACCTAAGATAAAATTCAAAAGTTTAAGCTGTTGCTTCAAGTGAAGCTGCAATCAAAATTCACCTTTAAAATAAGATGACTCAAGGGTTGCAAACTTACTCAAAAAAGCTGGGCAAAATTTCCTTAGTTGAAATAAACATGGTGACATAATTCAAAGCATTCCTTTAGTTACACATAGTTCAAAGTTTCTAAGTAATAGATAGACCAGAGTCAGATTTCGAGTCTTGCAGTTGTAGCAACCCTAATATGCGCCGTTAGGTGCTTGCTATATGTCAGAGTACCGTTACAAGCCCCCCTCTCTCCCCAGCCATTCATCCTCTTCTTCTCTGTATTAATGACGCCGCTGACTAATTCCTTATCCTATGCAGTTGATTGACCCTGTATGATTAACTCAGTCCTCCCTAGGAGACTGTTGTGGCTTCCCTTACGGAGAAGTGGGAACACAGAACAAACTACTGACACCTGTGGCCTCTTGCAGAGTACACACTGTCTTTGTTTACTTTGTAATTTGTGTTCTTAGATTAAGAAAAACTTAACCTTGTTAATTGATGTTCCTTTAGTCAATGTGGTTGACAGGGAGAAGGGATGTAAACATTCGCCTCATATTTAGCCCTCATTACTTGGAATTCCGGATGCTTGTTACATCTGTTTGGTCTAAATTCTTACTAAAATATACACAGAGGACTAAATTAACTACGACTTGGCTAATCTTTTGTGGAATAAATTAACGGGATGGGTAGATGACTCCTTTCTTCCTGGAGACACATGGTCAGTTCTTGAGTAACACCTTGTCTGGCAGGGTACGTCAGTGACCAATCATAGGGGCTTTCTTTCTTTCCATGCTGTATAAGACAACCATGTCTGAAAGGAAATCTACCACTCACTAAGACATTTCCAGCTGTCACCCCTGTTCAGGCCGAAGGCAGAACTCCAATCAAGTCTGTACTGTTTCTAACAGATGAGAGTTTATCTTTGTTGCCCCAGTCCCCAGTAAGACTTAGCCATTTCATATACCATTGCATTACCTAATGTATAAGTATGTGTTGTATCTGTGATGGCAAGTCGCACACAGGATCGACAACCCTTCCTTTTAATATCCAGTTGAAATTATGCCTCATGTCTTGAGCGTTTGCACTCATGAGTTTTAACATCTTAACTAATATCTGTAATGGCTTTAGGCACACAACGTGGGAGAACTAATGTAACGTTGTATCGTTGTATTCCACTCCCTTGAAGCAAACTGATTGTTTAACTAAGAGGGGGCGGTGGCACTCGTACTGCCCAAAGTTGTATAAAGATACCCCTTCACTTTGATGCGCAATGGTACATGATCTTAGAACGTGACACAGCCACACCACTTGTATACTGTTACATAAACTGAGAGTATTTAATGGCTTGTGTATAGCCACTGTTAGTGACACTGCACTTGGCTGTGATACGTGTATTCCATGGAGCTCAAGCCTAACAAAGATGTGAGTAACTATGGTAACCAGTTGCCGTAAACAGTCATTACATAGAATTAATCGATGCTTAGTTGATACTGTACTAGTTAGTTGTGCAAATATTGGGGATCCCCCCCCCCCCCCCGATTCCTAGCACTATTGTCAAAATTATTTTGACATTGGGGATAAGCTGTAGTGTGATAAGAGTAATTGGTGCTTTAGTACACATACAGCGCCCCTTACTATGCCAGCTAGGTGTATGTGAACCCCAATATGTATAGCAATTGATCTGTATAAATGCTGTCATGAGAGTGTAGGCGTGTACAACAATGTGTCACTACAACGGATTTGTTTTAAAGTGATTGCGTGTGTACTGAAAAACCGAAAAGATAAGATTATGTTTGATCTTAACTGTCAACCACTACATTATCGTATTCTGCACTTTTTGTCGTTATGTTAGAAGAATTTGAAATCATGTGGCAAAATTAACCAACTGAAACCTATTTATTCCTAGATCGTCCGAATGGTGTAATTAAAAGCCTTATCAAACTTTTGGAGATGAAATTTCAATGTTTATACTGTTTGCCTACGCACGCAATCACTCTAAACATTTCAGACAATTGTTCATGTCCACAAAAGTGTAGCTATGTTGGATAAATGTAGCTAGTTACTATAGGCTCCCTCCATATTGAGATTGCCTGAATAGTAATGAAGGTGGACGTAACTGATCAGGCTCAGAAGGTGTGATTCCTAGCCTCGTTGTATCAGTGCTGTGTGTACATTCCAAGGAGACTACTTATTTTAATTCGGCCGTTGTACATATTATTTTACTGTTCATTTCTGCATTTTGTTTGCAATTCCTGCCTTACCAATCCTTGAGAAAAAAAAAGGTAACCACGGCCCCTGATGCTGACTATTCACTAAGACATCTCCAGCTGTCACCCCTGTTCAGGCCTAAGCCGAACTCCAATCAAATCTGTACTGTTTCTAACAGATAGATTATTGCACCGATATCTCATACCCGGCTGATGCCCCCTGTAGATGGCATGGTCAGTGTCCCCCGCACTTGGATCACTGATGTCCTGTAGATGACCTGGTCTGTAGAGGGTCAGGGTGCTACCGCAGGGGACAAATTTGATGCCCCTGGGGACTAACGTTTGGACCCCCAAAGACTGTTGATGCTCCCACGGACAACCTGGTCGATGTCCCCCTTGTAGATGACCTGGCTGATTTTCCCCAGAGACTATCTGATCGACGCCCACAACGCTAGATGACCCTAGCCCACTGGTAGTCCGACGATGCCAAGGGACGCTGGATTAGTCGATCACATTCCTAATTAATATGTTATATTTTGTAAATACATGAAGTTGATTACCGAGGGGTTACCTGTGGGAGATCGTGTTCCCGTGCATTTATTTGTGTACTCGATGTCAAGTCAGATATCCTCCCAAAGGTAGGCGACTCGTTTACAGAGAACTGAACCCCGCTTCCCCTGAGTCCTAACTTGACACGGTGGCGTAACGAGCACAGATGGTACCAAGCAAATAATCTGTGCTACACAGTATAAAGAATAACCAAAAAAAAAGAAAGGAGAAAAAACAATTTACTTCGTTTTGACTAATCTTCTTTCATTATATGCATTTTCCGTTTGGTTTAAACTCGTTGCGTATTTTTGTTCAGCTACTACAGTTGTAATATATCGTTTTTGGATTTAAACTAAATCAATAACTTTCAAAGAAAAACGGTCAATACTTACTCTAACTTATCCCTACTTACTCTTGGTAAATCGTCTACACAATGATCCTTTAAATGAAATAAGTCTAATACTATCTATTAAATATAAGATAACTGCAATCACCAAACTATGACGTGGCATTCCCGTCCTACTTATAGCACTCTGATTCAAATCAGAGGCTTAACAGGTGATGTCAATTACATTAAATTTAGCAAATTAGTTGCTGTTTAATTATTGGTAACTATTGTTTTTCTTTTTTCTATGATCGTAATATTATGCAAACTTAAATTTTTACTAAATGATTGTATCGTAATATCTAATTGTTTATGACAGTAGCGGTATACCGGGTGATGAGACTTGGTGAGTGTCTATTCATTTCGTTTACACTTTCTATAGGCCCTGCCCCCGAGCCAAGCACACTGGTTTCTCTTATTCTTGCCGCATCGTGCAAAGTCTATCTCGCACTGTGCCTCTCCACCATAACTGCCGAACGCGTAATAAGAAAATTCTAGCGTGCAGTCCCCAATGTTAGAATCAGGATAATCGCATCCGAAAAGTCCACAAACCTGGTTAGGAAATGTAAAAGCAGAACAATCAAACAAAAGACAAAAGTCACATGTTGTAAAATATTTCATAATAATCAGGTTACAGACACCAATTAATGTGAATTCTGTGACGTGTTATAGCACTAAAACACTATCCACTGACGGATTGGTTTGCGCCCCAGAAAAATGAAAGACAAGAAAGTGAAACAGCCTTGGAACTATTAGAAGAACACAGTGACGGTAGAGATAAACTAATTGGAAAGACATGTTAAGAGTCTGGCTGATGGCAAAGAGTGGAGAAAATCGTCAACTGGCAACTACCTACAGAAAATACCAAAGTTTTGAACAAAAAAATGTGCATGCACCACAGTCGCACGTGATCCTCAACAATGAAATAAATCGATAAAATGGTCGTAGAAATTCATTTTAAGCAGACCCACTTGATACAAAAATAAGGTTAAAATGGCTGTAAAATTGTTAGCAACGGTCACACTTATTGTGCAACCGCAACGGGTTTTAGTAAGTCCACTCTCATTGTAATTTGTATTACCATTATTATCATACGTGGGAGCAATGTTACCGTAATGAAATATACGGACACGTAAACAAATTAATTTAAACTATCTTCCACATGTGTTGTGGGGTAAGATATGCATTACCTAATGTGTAATGTGGGTTGTTCGTTATGTTTGCAGCCACTGAAATAATGAAAAGTGGAGAAATTAATATTAATGACGTTGCATATGTGTTGTAAGGTAAGATATAGATATGCATTACCTAATCGGTGATGTAGATTGTTTCTAATATTTCCAGCCACTGAAATCTTATCTTTTCATCTTTTCTGCATACATCTTTTTTTATTGGGGGAATTATTTTATGCACAATCCGCATAGACAGCATCTGTTAAAACTATCAGAATGAGAAAAACGGTTTACGCATATCATTTTCAAGACCTGTGAGTGTGAGTGAGTTTCTATGAAATTTAACATGATAATACCTACTGAACATTGGTCACATGTTTTCTGGTAAATCCTTTTAAAACCCCTTTTTTGCACCTTAGTCAACGTATTACTGGGCTGATAATACCCACAACTTCCGATTTCCAGCTCGTTTAAATTTCGTGAAAAGCCTAAGAAAAAAATTCAAGCGAAACACAATCTTAAGGTCAATCCAATATTCACATTAAACAAAATTTATCGAGACATTAGATTAAAGATATCGTATTTCATTTAAGTGAACAGTGTACCACAGGTGCACTTCCCAACTTGTCAATGGACTAATGAGTTTAATTATGTTTATTTTTCTTAGTGAAGTTGCACGAATACCTTCGGTGTAAGTACGTATTACATGTTACCACATTTAACTACGATGGGTGTTAAACACGGTGTCATTACTCTCCGCACCTTACACTGCTGAAACCAAAAAAGCGAAACTCACTAACAGCAAAAAGAAAAGAAGCAAAACTTGTGTACGCAGGGAACATTCCTAATACGAGTAAATTTTTATCTTGAGTGGAGTGGAAATTCACTTCAAAAAGAGCATTACTTTATTTCGTGTGAGTGAAATATCGCTGTTTTGGAGTGCAATTTAACTCCATTCCATGTGAGATTCACTCTAGACTTACTAGGAATATCTGATCAGTGCACTCTTTTAAGAGTGAATTATACTCTTTTCTTTCAAGAGTGAATAGTTCCGTAAGTAACTTGGAAGTCATATTCGCTCTGAAAAACTTTGTAGCATGTAGACACTACAATCCTAGTTTACATAAAATGTTAGTATTGTGTTAATTAGTGATGTATGTAGCCTAAGTTATGATACAACTTGAAGCTATAATAATCCAACAAGAAAATGGACGAATAAATTCCTTGTAAATAATTTCCATATTATAACAAATGGCAGAATATGGTTGTACCGGTTCATACATTTATAATTGATCAGCAACGATTTGTCGCAACATTTAGAAAAAAGAAATTATTCCTTACACTAATATGAAGATTATGGAAAAGTTATACAGGGTAACGATTTCTCTCTACTTGATGTAATGATTCGAAAGATGACGTTCCCTCGATTCCTAGGTAGTTCCTTACGATTGCCCCTTTCCAAACAAAAAAACAAAAGAAGGGATCAAAGGGGAAAGGGATCCAAGACCCTATGGTGGGTAAATTTATGTTATTTCATATAAATGTCTCTGAGAAATTGTTTCATACAAAATATCCCAGAACTCTTTTTAATCTATGGTTTTGAATTAGGAAGGGATGATTGTGAGTAGAATTCCTTAATTAGAGATCATGAATATCCCTATCTGTTTTAATATTAATAGAACGGAATGACCATTCACTCTTTGTTCTAAGTTTGTTACTTCCGTCGTCTTCCCTTGATGCTTGAGGGTTTCTTTCAAATTTACTGACATATATCCTTCTTGATTTATTAAAGTTTCAAAATTAACCACAGAAAAATGTCCCTACTTTTGAAAACACATTTTATTTTGACATCGTTAATTATTAAACATGTACACATCATATTCATAACATACATATCATATACGTAACGTATCTCATATTCATGTAAAGTTGGTATAACAGTAATTATACTTTCAGTAATGACGATCCATTGTGAGTGCATGGGCTCTGTTCATGGTAAATCTCTGGTACTGCTTTGGAGTTTAATGCTACGATATATCTGTCAAGGACTTTTGCTACATTTTATATGACGGAAAAGTCAGTGAAATACGGTGAGAATTGAATGACCGTACTAGGGCACACTTTTAGACACGGTATGTAGTTTCCAAGAGAGGTCGTTCTGAAAACTAAACAGTAGAACGTAATGGAACATCAGGTAAATATTGTTTTATGTTGGGCATGACCATAATGTCCGCTGTAATAGGAACATTGCATTTTTTTTTTTGTTATTTATTTGTTACGAAAACATCAATACAATCGCAATCTTTCAGAGGTTCATTACTTACCTGTTATGGTATAGAACTGACCAACTTGAAGATAGGCCGGACCGCAACTTGCAAAACCGCGACTGAAGATGTTTACCCTAGTGTTAGGTGAAACCAAATTACCTCCTTTGTATACTTCCTTGACGTAAACGTCGTACACAAGTGTCTCTTGTTGAAAAAAGCTATTGCCTGAGATTAAAATGAACAAATAATTTTAATGTTGCGCTCATTGCTTAGAACAATATGTCAATGTTGTATTTGTTCAAACGCTTCAAAAAAAAAAAAAAAAGGATATTGAAGAGAGAGGAAACAAAATGCGCAATCATTAGTCATCATTTAAAGGTATCGCATGATAAAATGTCAGAAAAAAGTGCAAACTACACTCATCAGAAAAAAAAAAAAACACGTAAATTCACTCACCGTAAAAAGGTTCAGAGAAAAAACTCGAAACGCCATCTTGTGGGATAACCTCTGACGTCTTTACCTGACCCTTGATCGCTGTGACAGTGAAAACATTTCAAACAATGTCTTACGTAGAAGTAGTAAACGGTAAATAAATAACTACATTAAGTGACAGCTACATTGAAAAACAAAGTTAGCACTAGCACAGATGCCAAGTGGGTAGATATTCATGAAATATACGCAATCGTTCAATTTTTTGCATGTAATTATTGCGAAGGAAGAAATAAATGGAAGACCGAGAGGTGTTGTGGTGTCTTTGGCCTTACTTACAAGTAGGAAAAGTTTCTTAATATTACTTGAGAAATATATTAATTTACACTATTTCTTTAAGTTTCTAAAACTATTCTTATCCAGGCTATATGAAAAGCTATTTCACGACAAATATCGTTAATTTCACATCCGACTTTACCCAATGCTAACTTCATGAAGAAGTCCACCAAAAAAGAAGCTACTCTTAGATTAATCTGCGGTATTATCAAACCTGACTTTACCCAATGATACCTTCATGAAGGAGGCCACGATAAAGAAGTCACTCTGAGATCGATGTGCGGTATCATTAAACGTGACTTTACCCAATGCTAACCTCATGACGGAGTCCGCAACGAAACTGTTCTTATATCAATATGCTGTATCATCACAAGGGAACAAAGGAAAGAAATACTCACCAAAGTCTGAAGAGCAATAGTAGGTTTGGGGATGAAGTGTGGCACACGTACAACATTCTGATTCATTAATTACGGCTAACAGAACGAGGAGAACGCTGAAAACATGCAGTGATTGCATTTTTAAAAATGGCTCCGTCTAACAGGTGATAAAGGGAATGTAACAACTTTGTCTCCTTTGTAACAAACAACGCGGTAATATGCTGACTGTAGCTCATAACCTGCAGAAGGTGAAATGATTTCACCACGTTGCACGTGAGCGCCAGGACATTAACATTGTAGCGACGAGTATCACATTACCTTGGTATCTTCCGCTCCTAAGAGCCGTTTAGTAATATGACACGCACCTTTGTTCTAAACATATCATATGCCATTTACCAAAATAGGGTAAGATTGAAATTCCAAGAATATTATGTGTTACGTGACTGCACGTAGTATTATGTTCTTGCTATGTATGCACTGCAAAGTAAAAATTAAAGGACAACCAAGCTTGTGAATAGCTTTTCACTGACTCCAATTTAAGTTGAGATTACTAGCAACATGCTTAATTGTTTTTAACCTAACAAATATGTTTTATTTTATAAACGTTATATTTGGTCAATCACAATTGAAGATTTTCATTACAAATCAAACGAATCATGAATCCTTTCAAATATCACTTTGCACTAAATTGAGTGCGAGACGCACTGGTATGATTAATGAAATAAAGTTAAGTAATAACATCGCTGACAAAGAAAGTAGTATGATGTATCACTATACCTGCTGTAATAATGCGAGCAGGATATACATGAAGCCCTTTCAATGGACTTAAGTTACAGACGTTTCGGATTACGCTGATTGTTTTTGTAACACGACAACGCTAAGTCAACCTAACCCAAGGAGGTTTTACAAGTTGGTTGGGGAGGTTGTAAAAACTCCTTGCTTAATCCAGTGAACTTTCATGAGGTTTGAACGTGGCTAAAAACAAACCACCAAAAGCACTTTTTTCTCAGCAGGTGCCACAGTCAGAGTAAGGCTGGGGCGATTGTGAATCTGATTAAATACTGAACTACCGAAGATGAAGACCATCGTACGAAACTCACCACATAACCCACACGATAACCGACACGTTTAGATAACCGACTTGAAAAATGTAAATTGTAAAACATGACAAAATGATAAAGAAACACATTGTTTTGAAATACTATTTACAGTCACAATGCATGATAGTCTTTATTAATTCTTTGTAAGGAGACTTGGGGAGTGTTTTTTTTTTTCCTTTCATTTGCACAATCATTCTATTGTTACTGCTTGCAAGCAAGCACATTATCCTTCTACGAACATTCCTCTTCCTCAAAGTTGATCTTGTATTGAACTTTCTTCAAGCACCGTCACTGATGTAAGCAGACAATTCCAAAGTACAGTGCCTGGTCAACGAATTCATTATCGCAATCACAACACGTCGGAGTAGGAAAGCGTTGTCAATGTGAGACACTTAGTCAAATTGACTGCAACTTATTCAGTGTTGATGATGGCATGTGCAAGCCGTTCCTTAGTATTGAACGTTTATTTTTCTCTCGGTACGCTTTAGCCAAATCCAGGTGTGGTTGAACTACAGACTGTTAATCAATACACGATAGGTGTAATCGAAAAGGAAATAATTTCTCGCCAAGAGCAGGCTCACAGTGAAAAGAAAGCCATTATGACAGAATTTTTCCAAGTCGGGGCACCCTCAATATGATCCTTGTCTTCATAGGAAAAGGACCTCCCTTATCTAATTTGCATCAATGTCTTGTAAACCTTTCTCTTGCTCTCATCATTTGTTGTCATCTTTCACATACATGGATTAATTTTATTGTTCGGTCAAAATGATCAAATAAATGGAACTCTTATCATTGTAATTACTATTGATCTATCATCTTATATCTTAAAATCTCTTTGTCTTCGTCCCTCTCTTCAACTCTCTCTCTCTCTCCCTCTCGCTCTCTTTTCCGCTTCGCCTCTCCCTCCCTTCGAGTAATTATCGGTTTCTGCAGTAGGATATTTTTTATATACATTGATGGAATCCTACTGATCTAACACGCATGTGAAATGTTTTCTGATGTTTGTAATTGACGGCTGTGGTAGCTTCCTTCTGCTTAGACTTTTTTTTTATCTAATGGATCATTTATTATGCCATAATTGATCTATATAACAGGTAAATAAGAAATATTTTTTTGGAAAGACCAGACATGTAAATCACAAATTAAAAAATAAATGACCTAATGAACACTTGTGATCTTTTCTTTATGAGCCAAAGGGAAGGTCCTTACGTCCTTAGCGTATGCCAACTTGAGATTAGAAGGGGTGACAAAAGGACCCTCAGATTATTTAACCCCCCCCCCCCTTAAAAAAGAAACCACCAATTGAGAGTAAACATAGGCCAATACGTTATAAAAGGGATTGAATAACTGCACGCGCAATGTAATCCCTGGAAACCAGTCTGCGAACCTGGAATTCATTCAAACCAACATCCAATCCAAACAACAACGATATTTCATTTCAATATCAACTGAAATGAAACGAGTGTTTCACACACAAAAAAAAGAACAAGATACAAGGCGTGAATTTTTTTTTTCCATCAATATCCTTTGCTCTTTTTTTAAGGGGGGGAGGCGAATTTTGGTGAGTTAATTTGATAAATCAAATTCTCATATTTTCTGGTTGACATTTTTTAGCCCCTGCTAATACGTAAGTGCTAGTTGCAATTATTTACTTTTTTACAGCTGCAGCAAATAAGACAAAGAAGGCGTACATGCATCTTGTCTTATGGCATATTATTATATCTGACGCAGGTTACGTGTTATTGTCTCTACATTAATGTTGCTGCTTTATCTTGATTATATGATTTTTCTCTCTGCCAACCACTTACCATCCGAGCAGACATGATACAAAGAACCAACACTATTTCTGTTGAAGGGGAGTGAAACCATCTTAAGCATTATGTTTTTATTTTTATTTTGATATGACCCCTTCCCTTCCTTTCGCCACTTAGTTACTTTTGTTTTTAAGTAATTGGTGGTTTGTATGAAACAATGGTATGTCGGCAATGAATCACAAAGTTATGTGATTTTCTGGTTATACTGTATGATAAGGTCATGGTAGAATTGTTGACAAAAACACCATTGGATACAATTTCCCTTTCTTTATATCAGAATATATTTGTGAAAACAGTATGGTGTTGTCACAGTGCGAATGCAAGACTAACTATCACCCCTGCCACCTTGAAAAAAAGTCACTCCATCTGATGTGTCATAAATTTCAATAACGTCAAATATGAATGATAGACACATTGATATCTCACGTGACGTCGGTCTTTTCGTAATAACCCCATTCAAACGTCGCAAGTTTACGGTCTCTCTTTGCAAGTAGCAATGCAACATTGGTAGTCCGTCTGTGTTTATAAGGGTTTGTGTTGATATCATAATATTATCCACTGCACAAGATAATGTGCAAAGAATAAACGTCTACACCAACACCATTTGCACTTCCCAAGAAGAAACTGACGTCACATAAGAATAATTAGACGATTTATCACATTTAACGATATAGAAATTACACAGTTTGATATATTTCATAGACCTGCCCTTGATTAGTTAAATTCTACTTTCACACGGGATTAAGCTCCTGAGGGTCCCTATAAACATGAACATCTTTCACAGTCGCAATTAAATGTGCAGCAAGATGCATGTGACAAGTGTTGTACTATTACATATGATCATAAACATCTGTCATATATTTTCATGTAATAATTTCAAAGAAATCTTATCTTTTTCACTACATCAATCAATCAATGACAGCTACGAAGAGTAAGAATTGGTTCGTTCGATACGAAAAGAAAGACAATTCAGGAAATCGGAAATAACAATCTCAAACACAAGATCAGTGGTGTAATTTTAGGCTGACTTTTCCATTTCTAAACACATTTAATAATTTACTTTATAGACTGGTTTTTCAGGAACATTGTATTCACCAATATTTTGCTAATTTTATGACTTACATACGTAATATGCATATAAATGTGATGGAGACTCAGTAACAGTCTAACAGAGTTAGGCTACAAAACAAACTTTTCGTGCAAATGCCAGCATAGCATTCATGATCCGCTAAGTTTACAATTTTAATTGCCTGACAAAAAATTGCTTTATTAGAGAATCTAAGCCCTATGTAATGAAATCCAACAAGGTACCTCGATGAAAGTTATAGATGTTTAAATACAGCGGAATCAAGCAAGAATTTGCTTATTTTTTTTTAATGCTACTGACAAAAGTATAGCGTTTGGGCTCCGCAACCCATCTTAAATATCCCCTTCTTCTAAGTTTACTCTTGTCGACAAAAAGTGGGAAATCAAATAAAAACGCTAGACAATCAGTTACGGGCCAAAAAAGTGTTAAACGCTTCTTTCTCATAACAAGAGAAAGAGGTCGTTTATTGGGAACTTATGTTGTGCAGCACCACTGGATAAAATTAAATTTAGGTTTTATTGCCGTCTATGCTATAGTATTTAATAGATTGCATTGATGTATTTGCTATCAGTAAGCTCTAAACAAGCGACGTGTACATACTTATCTCCACGCTTTGATATCTATGTCAGTTTGCCTAATTATAGATGTCAATATGTAACATGGGAAGAAATAATACGTGTTTGTAAGCCTGGGTTCACTACCTAAATTTTTAAAAGGTGCCGTTATCAAAATGGAATAAATTTTACCATTCTACTCAGCAAAACCTAGCCACAGATTATACCATTGCCTTCTTTCACTATTTAAGTTTTACTTGATATTGTGGTTGAACCTCCTACCGAATCCAACTTACGCCACTCCCCAGTCCACGCTTTTCAACCACCCCCCCCCCCCCCCGCCCGTATGCGAACAAACAGTGGTAAGACTTTTGTGATAATGAAATGGTATTGTGGAATACTGACTGTATTATTAAACATCAAAAAGGTTCAGAAAAGCCACGCATTTTCCCGAAATCCATCAAATATTGACAAGTTTACATGCAAATTTCGTCCTTACTCCTGCATTATGAATAAACATCAACTAAGTTTGCGCATTTATGACGTCGAGAGAGGGGCTCTCATCTTATGCTTGGTTAATCGCTTAATTTCGCTCGAGTTATGAACAACTGAGGCTGTGTAACACTCAACGTCATCACATTTGCATTTTTCGTCAAGTCATATCTCAGAAACAGTTACAGGTATAAACACAATGAACACACATGAAATTCATTCAGAGATTCCATCTGCAGCTGAATGATATAGATGCATGTCACACATGCTCTTTCTTTCTTTCATTCTTTCTTTCTTTCTTTCTTTCTTTCTTTCTTTCTTCTTTTTTTTTTTTTAGAGTTAATCACATTCTCTTTTGTAAGTCTCTCACAACGGATGGCAGACAGAAGTAATAATACCAAGTTCAAGTGAAGGACTTCCATCTAAATGTTGATGCGCAATAGTGGGGGGAATGCAATCAGTAAACGCCAAGACAATTAAGACCTTCCAAAGGTGAACATGAATCGAGTCAATGCGAGGACACTGCCACTACTTCTTGTTGGGAGCCTAGCCAAAGTAGTCGCATGGCATTCCAGTGCATAAATAAGTAGGCACCGTGCATAGCATTTAGAGATACACTGTGAATCAACTGTAAAATGGAAGACGATAGTTGAGTTTAAAATGAGTTTAGATCGTTGTTGGAAATTAGCTTGCAATGGACACTGAGTGAAAGATCTCATGATATATCTTTTAAGGTGAAAGTGCACATACTTCAAACTTCCTTCAGACTTGAATGGAAATCCATTGCTTTAAAGAGAAACCGCAGTGACAAATTCGAGCATATCATTAGTTACACATACTTCAGTTCTCTAATCAAGAACATAATAGGGATCATAGAGTGTAATAAAAGAAACACTTTTTTTGTTTTGATCCTTTTATGTTTTTTTTTGTTTCTAGCATATTTGTAATTATGTAATTAGTCTAAAATTAAAAACAAAAAAGAAGAAATCGAATAATTCGATAAAATCATTAACGATTTATTATTGACAGTGTTATTGAACTTAGTCTATTGGCATAGACTCTTAAAAATCATTATTGGTATTGACTGAGTCTAATAACAAACAGGAGATATCCGAGAAATGAAATTTATAGAATAATGTTTTAACCCATTATTTCCCTAAGGAACATACGATAATCTATACATTATACGTAAACTGATAGTGATACCCTCTGAACACCTAAGGGCGAGATAAGGGATGGTTGCCAAATTAAGAGTGCCTATTCAATCTAAAACAGTAAGACTGTTGACTCCCTTCGGTTAATCTTCCTTTTTTTCTTTCGTAGAGCATAAATTCATTTAGAAATTTAGCGTCATCAGTAAACTCTCTCTTTGGGATGTAGAAAGTAATTTGTTGTGTTGATAACGAAGAAAGATATTTTATTGTTAGCATTTGTAGGATGTACATGTAATCTTCTCAATGCATCGATACTATCCTGGTGCAAAAACATTGACTTGGTTATTGCACTAGCTCTATTTTTTAACTTATCGTTTAATGATTTCCAACACAACCAATTACAAATAATAAATGTTATCACAAGACATAATAATATGGACATACTTTACAATTAGAATGTTATTGAGAAGTTGCAAAGAAATTTATTTTTTCTTCGTACTGACACTACATCAGTGCTCGTTCCCGCCGTTTGCACCTTTTATAGTCACTGCGTCCAACCCAAGTACACTGCCCCTTTTTCCTTCCACATTTTGCAAACTCGATCTCGCAATGTCCTTCTTTATCATCAGTGTCAGGAAGAGGAGATCGGAAAATGCATTGTTCGTGGTCAGGAACAGGCCCATCAAAAGTAGAGCACGGTGGAAAGACACATACCTGAGTAGGAATTACACTAGCAATGTATGTATTCCATGACAACCAAAAATAGATAGAAAGACATCTGTAAAAGCCTCAAGGACAATAATCTCAGGATATAAGCGAAAGTTAGCAAAAGAATGTGGCCAATTACCCACTTGATGGCATTTTGATGAGTCTATGACTTTTTTTTTTACTTTTATTTTAATGATGACTAAAATATGACTTTATACACAGTTTTTCACAAAAACAAAATAATGTTGTGGTTGGTTATCATTGTGAACAATTTATTCTTTTAAAGATTGTGTGACACGCGTCTAGAAAAGAGCACCCAACATTCAGAAGTTGCAACGTAAAGCCCTCTAGTGAAAATCCGTTTGAACTTTGTTTAAATAATTTACCAATTTTGAGACATGTGTTTTCAAAGTTTGAAAAAAAAAATGCAAACCGGATGACAGGGAGTGTTACACAGTGTCAGTACTTTATTTGTTAAGCCTTTATATTTTGCCTCTTAATTACCTTTTTTTTTTACTATTTCAATGCTAAGTGATCCTAATACCCCCACTTCATTTTCTTGTTACACGACCTTTAAACTCAATTAACAAGTTTTGGTGGGAGATAACCTCGCTGTCAGGGTATGGTGATCTACTTCTAAAATTTTCTAGCACAAACAAAGATAAGTCGACTACTGATTCCCACAGATCAGTGACAATCTTACAAAACAGACTTCCTGCTAGCTGCACTATAAAAACTCGAGATCCTTTGATCCTAATCTTCTACCTTGCACATTGTATATTCCCAAGTATTGTCGTTGGTTTCATAGGATTAAAAAAAATTAATTTGCCACAGACAGGTAGAACATCACATGAGATTGATAGTTGTTTAATTAGAAAAAATCAAGAAAGTCAGTAATTATTAGTGGCAAGACACAAACCAGATCAGGCTGTCTATGATACACACTCTTGCTTACCAGGCAATCTCTGCATGCTCTCTGGTAACTGCGTTTGATCCCCTGCAACTGCATTGTGGTCAATGTATCGAACCGTCGGTAATATGAGCAGGGGTTGAGATAAAATTGATTTATGCGAAGAGCCACGCCTTTAAACGAATTCAATGTTGAAAAAGTCATTTAAATCGATCTAAATTAATGAAGTAATTGAATCATAAGAAATGTGAGTATATGTTGCATTCCAATGAATCATGCATCACATAATATGCACACAACTTAAACTCAGTTAACCACCTCTGAATACGGTCCATGCAGTTGCTTGTTTTTCTTTTTACTTCAAATATGCACTTTAAAAGAAAAGAACGGATTTCCCCTAAAACGAAAATTTGGATCAAAAATTCTCTTAAAAAAAGTGATATGTCGTTCCTTTTGCATGAAACAATGTTTTTATTTTCTTAGAGAAAGAGCTCTTTTCATAGTGAAATATTTACTCCATTGCTAAGAGTTGCTCCCCCAACACTCTCCTTCTTAATTGGGGGGGGGGGGAGTTCCAATCTTTTGTAATTGCTGTAGTGACAATGGCTGTTATCATTGCACCAACATCTATTTAAATGTCGTGTTAACGTTGAACAATTTGAAGTGGTCGCAGTATTTTTTTACACTATCCATGATCTTACCCCAACAGTTTATTGCTGATCTCTTTAGTAATGCATGGTACGTCTACTTAAAATTGCAATGTTACGATTGAACTGTAGAAAGAATTTAATGTCAAAAATTTGACCTTGAAATGAACAAAAAATAGTACTTTGGTTAAGATGCCTTTAAAAGTGACGAAATGTTATCACACAGATTTCAATTTCAACAATAATTCTGACCAGTATATAGAATAACATGGTTTACACCTGTTGGTTTGACTAATTGATTGATTAATGGACGGATGGAGGGACTAATGGATTGATAAATTGTTTGATGGGTTGATAGATGCATTGATAGATGGAAGGATAAACTGAAGGATGGATGGCTGGATTGATGCATGGGTTAATGGACGGACGGATAGATTGATAGGTGGATGGATTGATGGATAGATTACTGAATGGATGGTGTGTAAAGGATTTTGAGGAAGGTCCCTCTGACGTCGGTGTTTACATTTTTTGCTGGATGTTTGGTTCTACCAGGTGATTTTGCGTTTCCGTTCGTGTCTTTGCGCGTGGTTGGTAGGTGGAACGCTAAATTGTAGCTCTTGATTGAAACAGCCTTTTTTCAGGATGTTCCGAGAACCCGGGTTTGACTTTGTTGAATGCGTGTTCATCGTGAGAGAGCGAGGGCAGGCGCTTGTTGATTGCTTCTGGTATCTGTTTGAGGATGGCGGGGAAGGGGTTGGGGTTGTTCTATTTTTTTTTTGTGAACGTAGGAGATACCAGAGCATATCTCTCGGGATGTTCTTTCGCTATCTTTCGAAGTGTTCACCACTTCATCTTCAGACAAATGCAAGGATATACAAGAGCACAAGCAGTAATATACGGATTAAAGAGTTTGATATGATACGCATGGATTGACATAGAAGGCTTTACAAACACAAAATAACGTTACACAACGGAACAAGTACAAAATAACGGGACATTTTCTGTTGAACTTATAAAGTGTTTACAAACATTGTACAGAACCATAATAATATTTGAACTAGGAAATGAGTCACAATGGTTTAGGCGTAAGATTAGAGAAAGTCTACCCATGTAAGATTTAAAGGGCAGACTTGAGTAGAAACGTACCAAGCTTCAACTTGGAGTTATTTTAATCTCCTTCACCCTACAACTTGAAACTATCTTAATCTCATTCATCCCTAACCTGTTCTGTTATTTTATTTTTTTGTTCCTTTGCTTTTCATTGTCCTGTGTCTCTAAAGCCTTCCAAGTCTTATCATAGCTTTGTAAAATGTTTTTAAAGACTTAAACATGCATATATTTGTTATGTATATGTTTTGTTTGTTGTATTGAATAGTAATCGTCAGAAGAAAAATGATTGCTGTAAAAGAAAGATCTGAAACCTGATTGTGTGAGATATACGGACAGTTCTTATTCCAATTTTGATCTTTTTCTTGAGGAGTAGATTCCTTACCCATTATAAGATAGCTTCGGTTAACTTCAAGGTAGGCGGGATCACACTCCCTGTCACTGTCAGCGGTGATATTTGCATAAGTCTTCGGTACAGCCCACGTACTTCCTTTGAATACTTTCTCAATGTAAACACTGTACTTAGTCCACCTGTCCACAAAAAAACTGTAGTCTGAAAATTAAAAAAAAGTAAAGGTTTCAGTCTCTGACTCTCTGAACAGTAAAAGATGATTTGTTCATTTCAATAAAGCCACGCTATTATATTAGAGAAGAGGAAGTATAATCCAAATTAGCAATGTCAGAATATCATGAAAAATGTGGAAATTTAGAAAAGAAAAAACAATATGCTGTTAAAGCACACCATGCACTACAGTAAAAAGAAAAAAAAAACATTTTCCTTGTTTATTATTTAATTGTATTTATTTTCATCGTTATTTTTGGTTTGAATATTCGTGTTGGTATGAATTTTGTCTATGATCTCGATGTTCTACCAGGACATCTGAAGAGCATATGACCATTGATATTAAGTCGGTAAGGACCTATATTATGCAAAAATGATCACGATGTGTTATTATATTTGTAAATCACTTTCAGTTTCCGATTTTGGGAAAAACGCCAATTTCCATCATAATTGGTATTTCCAGTACATGATCGTGAGAATTATTGCCGTATTGAACTTACAACGTTTTAAGAATTTGCTTAAAGATACAACATTCAAAATACATCACCAATTGAGTAAAATTTGCTGAATTTTTACAAAGGAAATTGTACCAAAATTTGAATTTTCACCATATGAATATTTTCACTAAAGTTAAAACTTTGAAAGAACTATCAATCAGCGGAGGAAACGTTGTCCACGATAATATTACTTCATTAGAAATCAAGTGGAATTTGCTAACCTTTGAGGAGAAACGTCAATTTTGCAAATGTCCAATTTTCAACTTGAAAAGAATTCGAACAAATTAACTTAAAAGTGTGCAAGAACTTACTATAACGGATAGCAAAATTTATGTAGCAAAAATTTACCATGGTAAATTGACCAAAATTGATTCCCTAGATACTGATTGCTTAGAGAAAAGACTAATTTTGCTGTGAAGCTTCATTTGTTGAATGCCTGTTTACAAGACCAGCAACCCTAACCCTAGTCTACACTATAACACAAACAGCCTTGCGAATGACCATCAATTTATTTGTAGGTAGACGTTACTGTCATGTACTACACCACAGCTGCCTTCTAAGTGTGTCCGTGCACTTACCCCTCAGTGTACGGTCATTGATTCTAACACTTACAACAGTCGTGCGACTGGCCCAGTTGCAGAGCAGAATTTTTAACCTAAATAATATTTTCAGCAGAACTGCGATCTTGGACAAAATTCCTTGGGACACCACTTTCAACGTTGGCTACAGAATTGCACTGTACATTTACTATTGTAAAACCAAATTGGAAAGAGGCGCATGGTTTCATATTATCCTTTCAACTGAAATTTAAGATTATAATTGCAAAGTGTCTCAACAATTTTGTCGAAAATTGTGGCTCCTGTCATAAATGAACGGGAACATCTGTGTCAATAACAAAACATTACCACCAAACAAGATTTTACTTGGTTCCACAAATACTACTGACCTCTAAATGACACATATCATGATCTTTGCAACCAACCAATGTTATAGATTAGTGATATTATGAAGTATGCGCAAATGGACTTAGTGTTAACTGTTATGATTACTTACTTACTGTTATGATTAGTTATGTTTCGTTTCGTTTATAGTTTTATCGTTTTGTATATATGCATAGGTAGCAAGAATGGAGAAAAAGCATGTACACACAAACATGACTGTACGTATATAAGGCAAAAGCAAGCTCACAAAAACCCCAAGAGACTTGACAACGTGCACTCCATGTAAAAAAAAGACAAGAAGAAGGTCAACTCACCCCCTAAGATATCCTAAACCCATCCACCCACCCCATCCCGACATTAGTGATAAGAGGTTACGTAGCCTGCGGAATGATTCAGTGCGTTAACAAAAGAACTCACTTTGGTAGTAGAGTTAGGCTAGGCATGCTCTAGCACAGTAAAAAGACCATGGGGGATGATTAAAAATAAAGTAGCATTCTTTACGCAAGCTCAACAAGTAAAGTCTACGTGTAAAGGAAATAGTATACATATAATTTCAATCGCTGAAACCATGACTTTCCTTGAAATAATTTTGAAAACCGAAATAGTGCCACTTTTCTATCACACCGGGGTACGGCAATGATGTATCCATATATACCTCAGTAGATAAAAATCACAAGATGGGGACTGTCTGCTTGTCCTCTTGTTTTTGTTTTTTTTTGTTTGTTTTTTTAGTGTGTGTGTTTTGTTTGTTTTGTATTTTTGTCATCCTTCAAGTGTTCAAATAAGGACAGCTCTTATTTCCTTTAATGAGTTGTGGTTTCAAATTCTCATTCGGAATAAGGGACGACCATTAATGATGTTAGTAGAATATCCATGTTTAGATTTACAAGGGGATTATGCGGGTGCCTGTAATGGATTAACTAAATATAACAGTTTATCAAAATGCGAATTATAGCACCGATGCCACCCTAAGAACAGAACAAGAAAAAGGTCATTCTGAGGTATCCACACAAGGTTACTTTTCTGAGGTCAATGAAGGTCTTTCAAAGGAACCTTGATGTGATAGAATATTTTATGAGATTTTGCCTTTAAAAAACATTTGAGTGAGTGTTGTAACCATCCAAAGTTGGAATTTAGTTCATTTTCTTCTTTGTGGCTAATGTATTTTTATCGTTGACGATAACTTTTCTTAAATTTAGTCATTTCATCACAGGGCTACATTTAGTTTTGCAGATCTCAATCATCGTCTAAGTCATTGACTTTTAATCTCTTTGTCCTTTCAAACTTGGAAACACTTCTTGTATCGAGACTGTCTATTCAGTGTAAAGGAAGTAGACAAATAGCATTACATCCGCTGGTACTGGTAGAAACTTTCCTTGTCAATAAAAATTTAAAATCAATGAACAAGTAGAAAAAAATGTCTGATAGAATGAAACCTAAGTAAATCTCTTTGTCACATATAGCTATGAATAGTTGATAGTCAGGCATGGACTGAAACATTGTTTTGAGGACAATCTGAATAACCAGGGAGACTTCAAAGTTTTATCACATTGATGACATGGAGAAAAGGATAAAGTAGATCAAATCAGCACTGATGTTACGTGACATTTTTCTTTCCTTTTTTATGGCAAGCTACGTGCTGAGATGGCAACCCTAAGACTTCGCGGTGATACCTTTATCCGACTCTGCAGTCATCTTCAAATTTGAAAATATACCGGAGATGTTCGGCCTGTTTATCTATCTTAAGGTTTGAAAATCGTATGCCTACAGTTGTGCGTAACACTGTTTGTAGGTATAATTAATTTACAGTTTGTGTGGTAATTTGCGAAACGACGAATCACAGCACCTAAATCTCGTGCAGTAAATTAAGTTGATTCTGTAAATTAAATCAGATTTGTCTCTGCAAACAAAAGCGTTCTTTGCTTGTGTTGCGAAGCGTGTGAATCAGAGTTTTGATTCACTCTTTTAGTATCTGAGAAATCCACAGAAGCTTTAAACTCTACTTATGAAGAAATTACTTTTTTCTCCTTTTGCTTCACCTTTTTTTATGCAAAACCATGTGTACCCTGAAGCTTGTATATGAAAGGTAACGCATGCAACTTTCAGAAGTCCAACAATTGTCTCGTCGAATTGTTTCTTTTTTTTAAGTAGAGAGAGAGGGAATTTTTACCGGCACTAACATTTACAGCTACTAATTTTATTTTTGCTTTCCGTAGAGTTTTCAGTACACGGCTACTGACAGTGTAAAATAATGTAACCTCTTAGTGTTGGTAATGAAACGCTGATCACTTTCACTGCACACATATGGGGACGATTTCTGCAGTTTGTGGATGAGGGACGGGGCTGGGGAACTTTCGGAAAAGTGATGGGGTGGTGGGCAATAAAATGACTGTTCTACCGTGGAGGTAGGAATGTGGAGGAGGACACGTGTGTAGTTATTAGGAAATTATACACTACAGCTGCGAGGCGCATGAAACAAATAGGACCCTTATCGTAGGAAAAATAAAATTCTGTCGAGCAACGTTCGAATCAATAGAAAATGTGTACTCCCACCCAGCCTATAGAAACCTATAGCTCAAATGCAGTTTGTGATGCTTATGAAAAAAAAAAATTCTCTGAAAAGTGGAGGATTATTCCCCGTGCCTTCTACCTCCCCACCCGCTCCATGGTGTTCGCAGCGGATAGGTGGAGGTGCCTCAGTTTTTTCCAACAAGTATCCATCTATTTTGCCGCCTCTTCACTCTCTTCAGATGTATCACTTCCTTTGCCTAGGGTTGTATGTACAAACATTGAAAATTGTTACATACACTGTATTAGCATCCACCAAAGTGACCAATGTTCCTGCTAGTTGTCTTCGGTCAGGGGATGAGCCATGGTGTGTAAATCCTCCCTGTTATTAATCCTGGTTTGTATCAGTTTCTTTGTTCAGTATTTCAGCAGGTATTGTGAAGCTTTAAATTTGGCCTAGTTTGCAAAGCTGGCCTAAATGTTAAATTGTCTAAATAAATGGGGTAGAAAGAAAAAGGGACTTTATATTAATTTTCCCTTGGGAATTATCCCTCAAGGTGCAAGAAATCTTGGTGAAACTTTGTTTTCTTTTTTTTTAATCCAAGCACAAACGAGGTGGGTTTCATGTTGCTTTAGAGGGAAATTCCGGAACTTTAGGTAGAGAGTGGATGGGAATTTAGACCCTTTGACCCAATTCTATACTAGACTTTCCCATGACATGGCTGTGTTCCTACTTACATCTGTCTACTACCGAACGATTCTTCTACCATCTACCTTCTAAATGTTTCTCTCTGAAAATAACGTCATTTCAATCGCCATGTCCTAGATTTGAAATATCCCGAGGACATTCTTGTCTCATGGGACGTGATATCCGAACACTTCTTCTACCATCCACCTTCTAAATGTTTCTTACGGGAAGTAACATAATTTCCATTGCCATGTCCTAGCGTGGAAATGTCCCGAGGACAGTGTTGTCTCATGGGACGTGATATCCATCCCGAGTTATCTCGGGGCTCAAAGTGACAGTAATGATCGTGATGTCTCTTTTCATTATCTTTCTCTTTACTATACGTACGAGGTACGAGTGCTTAATGTTAGGTATTCACATCGTAATCCGGTTAAGTAAAAGTCTCAAGTCACTTCAACGAAATGTATATGAACTTAGTTGTATGTACTTTGCGTATTTTGCTGCGCAACGATACTCACCATGAGAGGGTCTGAACGACGAAGATCCCAGGAATTCCAATGGGTTATCATCTGAAAATGTAGTCACAGATGTCTTCACCAGAGCCTTTATGACTACAAGGATGAAATATAATGTGTTATATGATGTTTAACGTAGATGTAGGGCGAATACAAAAAAAAATGAAGAATTACCCAAACACGATATCAGTAAAGATGACAAAGAGAAATAGATTTAAAGAAAAAATATGAAAGAAATTTACCTAATTATAAATTTATCGCATATATGTATCGCATATATGGTTATTACATAGGCGATCACACATTGTGTGGCCATTGCGTGGTAGAGACTATTTGACGCTAAGGCGAGCGAATCAGGGAAAGAGTTAAGTCTTGTGTCGGACATACGATAAAGAATATGGAGTAACATACGGGTACGATCGTAGAGCAAATAATCATTGATATTATTGTTAATTCACATTGTATATTCCATTATAAGTAATAAGTTATGAGAACTCTGTTTTTTCTAGTGGTGTGATTCATCGAATGTTAATTTACTAATTAATGTTTGATCCAATTGTCTGGCAGGCCATCCCTCCTCAACCCCGGATCTAACATCAAAACTGGAAACTCTTCAATCTACCTCACTCTCATTCTAATCATTCTAATATCTGACTTGGTAGCCAAGAGAGCTTCTCTTACTGGGATTGTAGAGTTATGTATACCTGTTTATTCATTACTCATCGTCTATCGTTTATTTTGTTGATTCTACTATCGAAAACCATCGAATAAAAACTTCAGCAGCGAAACCGCTGAATCTCAACAATTCTGGACATTTATTGTTTCTTTGTAAGAAGGCCCTGAATATGATAGAAACAGTTCAATTTTACGCATTAAACACTAAATTGACAACAAAATTCAGAGACGTTTGAATGAGGTCGATTACCTGGTGTTGTCAAAATATTAGAATTCTGTCATTTAGTTCATTTGCATGCCATTCATTGTCAAAAAAAGTGACGAAATAAATGTACTATTTTATGTCAATTAAACATTTGTTTCGAGTTTTTGCCACCGTCTCTGAAAATGTGCGTGGCAAACGCCTGGAATCAAATATTGTTCTGAAAGATCTAACTGTGTAAGAATTAGTTTAATTAAACGATGTTGCCAGGCGAATGCTCTTAAAAAAGGAATCGCCTGAGAGAATAAATCAAATACTTTGAGCTTATTGAACGGCAATTCGGTGATTCATACAGCATAAACATTATATTAAACGAATTCCTGGCATCTGACATTTTTTGTTTGTACTTCTTCTATCATGAAATTCTTAAAATCGTTTTTTTTTTTTTTTTTTTTAAGTTGAGAATACACACAATTGAGTTTAACACAGTTAAGCTATTCAAAACAAAGAAGGAAAGTAGCCTTCTTTTCAAAAAATAAGCTTCTCAAAGAAAGAAATTCAGTTATTTGTTGCTCAACACTAATTTGTTCATCAAAACTTTTCAAAATTCAGATGATGCATTTTCTTTCATTCATCACATGAATAATGTTTTGAGGAGATGAAGCTCTTCCAGATGTTTATTGATGAGACTGAATGGTTTAACAATGATTACCGCTAGTTTCTTTTGTATGTCTTGTCGGTGTTCATTCTAAGCCATTCTTAATGCCCTATTTCCCTTTAAAAGAATATAGGAGGTCCAGCTAGCCTGAAAATATCTCTATACATGTATTGAGATAAACATCTGGTCATCGTTGCAATTTATATGTCTCTTCAACTCTCTCTCTTGTCATCCGTCACATTCTGTGAACTCTCCCCCCCCCCCCACCTGTCTTACCACGCTCTCTCTTCTCTCTACATTTTTATTTACATGTGACGCTCTCTCACTCCCCGTTGATCCTTCTATCATCACCTGGAAATAACTACTTGGGTGGTGGACAGACACAAAATTCATTGTGCAAAAAATCAGGTACATTGATAAGGTTATCCTTACTTTCAATAAAACTCATTTAAGCGACGTTAACTCCCTTTCTCTCTTCTTAAATCATTGGAGTAGCTACATTAAAGGCTATTTAATGCACCAATGAACAGGCGAGGAGTACTCACCATATGATGATTTACAAAAGCGCCATTGGGGATGACGGTCGTAGCACCAACAGCAATACGTTCCTTCAACTGCCATCAAAACGAGGAGAATGTGGGATGCGTGAAATGATTGCATCTTTTTTCGAACGGCCTTCTCTAATTTGAAATAAAAGCATATAACTTTGCCGTTTTTATAACAATTTCCAGAGTTACCAACTCCAGCTCATGTCCCTAGAAGGAAGACGTGACTTCAAACCTTCCAAATGCAAAGACATGCAAAGACAAGAATGTCTACGATCATAAAAACTACTATAAAATCATTCATCACAGTGTATTTATAAAACCGGATGTAGGGACATGGCCTCATTCAGACGTTTCCGATATGTTCTTTTACAGTAGATGTTGACGACGACATTTCAGGATATCATGACTGAGTGTGAGTTTCCGTGTTACTTTGGAAGATATACATTGATAGGCACCTACTGACCCAACACGAATGTGTTAATTGCTTTGTACTGACAACATTGTTGTGTGTGTTACCAGATGAGACAGAGGGGGAGCATTGCAGCTAGGATTCGAAAAGCTTTCTTTTCACCCAAGTAAGTCCTCTTAAGCGTCAGAAGTGGTCATGAATCCATCTAAATTGTCAATTAAGGCGTTGGCCAGAATCAGGCAATTGACTAGGTCAATCACCTACAATAATAATGATACGGTATGATAATTGTCGTTCTGTTACACAGCGGTATGTCAAGGATAAAAACCTAGAAATTGTCTTGACAATTGAAGGCTAATATCTTTTCTCAATATTACCTACAAATTAGCGTCCTCATGTATTGCTAATCGTTTTACAGATGTCCTTTCTTTTCTAATTGTCGAACATCAGACTGGTATTCTTAAAGGACATTACATCAAAGATAATATACGTAAGATCAATATATATATGTTTTTTACTTGGATGAGGATAAACCTGACGTTTTGTTAGAGATTGACTTAAAAAGAAAAGCTTTCGACAGTATTTCTCCAGCTTTAATGAGAAAGTACTCTCCCTTTTTAATGTTGGGCCTTCAATTCTAAGGTGGCCTGACACTTTCTATGACCACTCTTATTGGTCAGTATTCGTTAATGGTTTCCTCTTCCAAAGCTTCCGTATTGAAAGAGGATGCAGACAGGGTAACCCTCTGTCACCTTATCTTTTTATGATAAGCACGGAACTACTAAGCATACTAATCTCCAATGATATACCTCATGACAGGTGGGGGAGACACAAAATTGGTTCACTATGCCGACGCTGCACATTTCTTCATTCATACATTTCTTATATTTATGTTGATAATCGGTTTATACTGGATGACTATTTCGCCAAATTGAAAGCTTCAGAATTATGAACCCCTTTTGGAAGGACACTTTTGAATAAACTATCTTGCGTAATGAATTGCATTCCTGTAGTGATGTGGAAACAATTTTAAGTCTCCCTTTACGGAACAACAGTCTAATACAAGTTGGAAATAAGCCCATTTGCTACAGCCACTGGATTAATAGAGTGGCCAAATGGGTGTGACTTAGTATCCCATACTGGTGATTTCTTCACTTTAAATGAATTTGTCCATAATTTTCACGGGTTCCTACTCATTTCTTAGAGTAATATAGTACTGTTGGTTCTATTACCTCCACTTGGCCAAACTTACTTCAACATCTTCATTATGGTGTCAGTCGTCCTACTAATTTCGATTGAAATATGTCGTGATCTAAAGTGATCAGCGTACTATCAAGTCCGTGTACACGAGGTCGATGCAACCATTGAGACGGCAACATAAATCTTACTTAAGGTGGTGTGAAGATGTTTTCATTTTAAATGATGAATGGTCCTTATATTATGTAATACCATTTAAGTGTTGTCTAGTGACGTAAAATTCCTGTTGGTTTCAGTAGAGGCTTCGTCGTAGGATTATCCCTACAAACTCCTTCCTATACAAGGTAAAGATACTGAATTCAAATCTATGTAATTTTCCCCTTCTTTACGAACAAACCATATATCACTTATTTTATGACTGTAGCTATATGTTCAGACTATTTGGTGTTTCCTATAAAACATACTATTGACAGGGCTGATATAAACGAAAGTATTTTAGATCCCAAGCTGATTGCTTTATTTGGGGATGACTTTGCTCGGGTCTTAAATTTCGCGCTAAAACTAGTTAAAATTATATTCTTGCGAAAAGGAAAACAGCGTCCGGCTGTCTTAACTTTATTGGGATGTACTTAAGGGTGTGGAAATGTATTTCATTGCAAATATGAATAATAACATTTGGAGAGACTTTGGCTTCCTTGGATGAGGTTCTTTGTTTAAACTGTTTTTTTTTTTGTTTTTTTTGACGCAATTCCTCTTTCCTATGCTTACATGAGTTTTAACAGTTTCCACATAAATCCACAAAAGTTAGTTTCAAGTGTTAAAATCAAATTAATTGAACTTCTTTATCATTTTAGCCTAGTCATTTTTTTTTTGACATTGTAATCTAGATCTGTCTTAACCTAAAGACCGAATAATTAATTACGGTATAGATCTAATTGAAACTTTCTAGGCACATATTGCATATGTCATCTGTCCGACTACATATTTATTCGCATAGTTTTCTTTCCTGTGGCCATTCCGTGTCACACCTTAATATGAAAGATTTACTGTTGTCGGAAACTTCAACGGAGTAATGTTAGTATAGATACAGCAGGATATTTTCCCCATGTGTTTATTTTCTTTTTAACCCCACCCCCCGAAAAGATAATTCTTTTTTGTATTCTGTACTCTATGCATGCCCTTGTATTAGGCTGTAAACAATAAACAGGTCGTCGACTATCCTTTAGGGTAGATGCCCATCTGCTTCAATCTTGCTTCAGACTTGAACAGAAATTGGTTTGAATAAGCACTGTGACAGATGCCGGCTCATCTCATTAGTTACACATAATTCAGTTTCTTTTCTTTCTTAGTGTAGCTCAGAAGTTCAGATTCAGAGAATGTCATAATAGAAATAAGGAACACGTAAAAAAAAAACACATTTCCTTTGTTTTGATGCATTCTGAAGATTTGTTATTATGTATTTAATCAGCTGAAATTAAAGACACACACACACAAAAAAACTAATAAGCTAAATTGATAGAATAGGTAAATAGGTACACTGTAGTTACCATTTTATCATTCACATTGATTTTGACCTTCATCTCTTGGCATGGACTCTTGACACTGATTATAGGAAGTGACAGGGTCTAATAACAGCTACATCTCAAAACAACGATTATAATAATAATGTATTGTTTTTATGACGAAGATATAAAGTTGCGACTGTTGTCAGTTGCAGGCTATGTATGCAATAATCGGAGTACTTCTATACCTTCCTGGTGTAAAGCATACATTTTGATTGTGTTCTAACTCAGTTTTCCCTTCATTTACAGCAAATTATTTATAGTATTTCCCGGTTTGGTCGAATTGTAAGTTTTAATTTTATTAAATAAAACTTTCAATTATACGGACACGATCTATACCGATAATGTGCAATAAATGTTTTGTAGTGTGACTATGTGAGTGTACTTCGTTCCCGCTGTTTGCATATTTTGTAGTCCCTACGCCCAAGCCAGGTACACTGCCCTTTTTTCCTTCCACAGGTTGCATATTCGATCTCGCATAGACCTTCTTCGTCACCACTGCTAACAGGAGAAGATCCCAAAGTACAGTAAAAATCAGGATCAAAATATTGACGGCATCTTTCAGTTGAACAAACCTGCGGAAAATAAGAAAAAAATGCACAAGCAAGGTTCATGAAATGTGAGACGGTAATGTAAGTCATATTAAGTATAATGTGTTTTGATAATTAGTTTTGATAAAGTTATAGGCAACTATTTTTATTTGTACTATTTAATATTTTACGGAGGGAGGCGCAATCGATACTGGTAGTCATTTTTTTCAGTCTTTTTGCTATACCGAACGTTTTATTTATGATACAGTATTCTTTTTCTAAAGTATTTTCTTCAATATTCTTATTTTCTTCTCTTAAAGTGATCCATATAATCAGGAATTTCCATAAGCAAAAAAAATAATAAAGCCCCTATTCGTTGATTTTAAACATGTCTAAATTTAGTACCATTGCAAAGCGAAATGTGTGGTGAAGACGAATATCACATTTCCATACCCTGTAAGTTCAATTTAAGTAATTTAAGTTGGTATGAATTTACCTCATCTTCCAATCCCTTCGAAGCTCATGAAACTGTGAAAGAATGTTTATACTGCATTTCCACCTTTTACATCGACCCTCCATTTTGTTTTTATTCTTTTGGGACAAAATCGATCCAGGACGAATCGCCCGCCAAAAAATAATAGAAAACGACTGAACGCATTTTACCGGGCATACCGCGGGCAGGGGAATGTACTATCTTAAGATCAACTGACGCGATATCCATATGCAATCAACGTAGCTGGATATAGGTCGTGTGTACACTTCCTCTATTCAGTGACATCGGGCTCTGAATTTCACAGAATTTTTCGTTCACGGGGTATCTCCACGGGTGGGCTAGAAGTACATTTCTCCTTCTTTGTAAAACATATAAGAGACGTGGAAAGTCATATTTTCTATTTGTATGTCATGTGCTGTATCTGTAGGCGTCAAAAGTACCAACTTTTTTGGTTTACAATGAATAGGGGTTCCACGAGAATGGAGTATTGCAATGACGTCTCACTTGCTGGCGTAACTATCAAATTTTCAACATGAGTTTCATTGTATTTTGTTAAACGATTTAAAAAAAAAAAATCGATACTTCGTTGGTACTTGATACCAGATCTCAAGTAAATAACGAAAGGAAAAATGTATTCTCAAAATATACGTCAGGAAATATGATCCAAGTGACTACATAATAGAATAATTGATGAAACTACGCGCTTTAAAATTTGGATCAAACAGTTAAAATAAGCCATAACTTAAGGTCTGCTTCGTTTTGTTTGCTTCTTTTTGTGTTTCTCTTTCTTTTTCGATATCGTTTCAGATTAGTTGGACGACTCCAGTACAGAGAAGTCAAGTAGGTTATAAAATGTATCTGTCTCTATGTTTTCACAGCACGTGTAAATGTATAATGAGGAATCATCGTAAGACCTAATGCCTGAATACGAATACACCGGCTGTCGGCTTCCTAGAAAAATGCAGAAGGGTAGTTACTCTTTAAACATATAAAAAAGTGAACCCTTCTCAAGTGAGCTCTGAATAAAATTAATGAAACATTGTGTAATCATGACTCAATAATTAACATCAACTTGAATGATATTATGATTGCACCTGCTTTGCAGCTAAGGTTCTTAAGGCATGTTTCATACCAAACGCAGATCATTTGATATTTTGTTTTTATTATTCTAACACCTAATGGACCTCACTCGAGAAGGGGACCAATGTAATATACTTAATAAAATACTAAATATTAAATAAATTTTAGCACTTGCAATACTAAATTTTGCAAATGATGTAACTGCAACAGTTTTCATACATAGCACAATTGATAATGTGCAAAGATCGTGACTACCTAGATGCAGTACCTTAATGAGTCGAATATAATACAACCGAATGTCAAATGACGCACCGTTTGAGCGTATCATCTTTACCAGTCCAAATCTTAGTCAGTTAACTCAAGTCGCATTTTTTTTAAAAGTGGAAATTAGTTGCACTTATAAATCATACACGTATACAATCTGACTAAGTTTTCCTTTGTTTTTGTATATTGATTTACCTTTCTTTCTTTTTCAGGGGTGATTACCCCGACAAGCTTTCAAAAGCTTTTTGTAATCACTCCTCCTTTTTTTAAGGGAGACTTGACGTAAGATATTTCGGAACACGTAGCTGGTACATAACATCACAATAGTAATGATTGGTAGTGCAAGAAGAATCAATCCGGTATATTCTGGTCACTGGTTATGCACAGCACATACTAACCATTTACATTCAATTTACGTGTTAACGCAGAAAGTACCAAGTAGACGCAATTCAATTCATCTCACCCAGCCGAGGAATGGGGTGTAGCTAAATGTTAAAATTGTGCAATACTTCTCGTCTTTGTACCTCGGCCAACACGCCTCGGCCTCTCTCGGTTCTAGAGGTTGTAACACTATACGTACGCCGATCATCCAACTACAGTCGAAGAGCTTGTAAGATTATGCTCAGTTATGCGACACTAAATGGGTCACTGTACCGTCACTATATTATATAATGCATCACTTTAACGCACATTTAAGGTCCTATTGCTTACAGTGCACTGGTCGCATCTTTTCCTGTAATTGCGTCTGATCCCCTGCAACTGTGTTCTGGTCAACGTATCGAAGCGTCGGTAATATCCACAGTGGTCGAGTCTGAGATCGTTAAACCAAGTCTTCCCTATAAATCAATGTAATGTTAATTTGAGAATTATTTGACATTAACTTATTAAATGTCATGTTCGCGTTTCACAATTTACAACTGAAAGCTATTGTATTTTATGGATTACACCAAATGATGACATGTTAGTCAGATAAAAATACTATTAAAAGGCATGATCTATTTCAAGCTTAAATAGTTAAAAAAACAAAGTTTGGAAGTATTCAAATATCAGGATCCGCCCTTTGGTTCCCACTGGCTTCGGAAGCAGACTTCAAGGAGATAATAGAATCCAGTCAATTAGTCATTACGTAAACTTTTCCTCGTCTGTGCACCAACAGTTTTTAGCTATTCACCAAAAAGGAGTTTGTTTTTGAATGGGGTTCATGTAATGATACTTGTGGAGTGTTTACAGGATTTTTTTTAATTTAATGCAAACTCATTCAATGACATTTGGAAAAAAAAATAATAAAAAATATCCTGCTGTGTAGCAAAGGTAAGGAATGCCATGAGTATTGCTAGTATTATTTGTTTCATATTTTTGTTATATGCTTTACTGGGTTTCACTCATCTATCTAAATTCACTGTTGAGAGATCTACCTGTCAGATAGCATTTCTTGACACTTCTCTTAAGTTAGTTAGCTGAAAAATACAAACGTCCGTGTATTTCATACCCACAGTTCGTCACACGTACTTAGATTTCAACAGCCACCACCACTTCATTTCAAAAGTCGATTGTATGTTGTCAATTCTACCGCAACAAGCGCGCCGAACAAAATTGCTTTCACGACCAAGCCATTTCTTTGTTTAACTAATTTTTTATTATAATTACCAGTTCAAATGCATCAAGGACATTTTCGAAAAAGTTTCATCTATCTCCACAGACCGTCTTCTTCAGTACAATAATACCAAAACTTTAAAACGTACTCCCTTGGTACTCACACATAATAAATAGATCGATTCCATTCTTAAAATCATCTGGAAAAATGGCCAATTTTGGTCATTGAAAAAGAAATCAAAGAAAGTTTATTCAACCCCCTGTTATTGGTGGAAACAACTTCCTGATCTCCACTAACTTCTGGTTGGGAGCAAATTTAAACTATTCACCCAGGATCACTTTAAATGCATTAAAACACCATGCAGGGTCTGCGATCACACGAGCACTGCTTCTACCATTCTAGTTACCCGTCTGGCATTGTACTCATTCCCAGCTTTTTTTCAATTGTGATAGCCCTCACGTAGTTTATTTTATTGTCTGCACCATTTGTCAAGATGTACAATACATCGGCTTGAGTTCCACTTCCTTTCGAAAACGGCTCAATACGGTATCCCCAGTAGCATTATTCCCCTCGCCCAGCATTTTAATAGGATTAATCACAGTCTTAACTGTCTAAAGTTTGCATTTTTCCATGGCAACATTACCCACCGCAACAACAGAATTCTTACCGAAACTAATACTCATAGCTTTTTCAAAACGTCACTGACTGAACCACAATTTAAGATTCCCTTCCAACCTTAACTTCCAAAAAAGTGAGTAACAGTCATACCTGCATTAATGCTCTAGCACCTGAAGAAAGACCAGGGATATGAAAATTTGTGTAATTTCTTGTTTAGAATATACTATGTTGGAACCAAAGACATTACCTTTATTTGTTCTGCTTTTGTTCTTGACTTACCCATTAGAAGGTAGGTATGGTTGACCTCGAGGAAGACGTAATCGCAAATACTATAGCTGTCACTGGTAAGAGTTACATTGGTTTTAGGTGAAACCAGATGACTTCCCCAATATACTGTATCGATGTAAACATTGTAATCAGTCCAGCTTGCCTCAGGTGCACTGTGGTCTGAAATTAAGATTTTTCAGTCTTTGATTTTTTATATAATAAATTTGGTGAATAAATGAATTTTTAAATTTTGGGGAATCCTTATTGATCCACATTTAAGTTGGAATTTCCACATTGATAATGTTTGTAAAATGACTTCTAAGAAAGTTGGTATTCTGTACAAGATAAGACATCATGTTCCCAGTCAGGTTTTACTATCCCTATATTATTCTCTTGTTTACCCTCAACTCTCTCTCAACTATTGTAATATCCTTTGGGGAAACACTCATAATGTATGTCTGCACAGGTTATTTTTACTATAGAAAAAATGCTATAAGATTAATTACTCACTCTAATTATTATGATCATACAGCACCTATTTTTAGTTATTTACGAATTTTGACAATCTATGATATTTACCATTTTCAGCTAGGCACATTTGTGTATAAATACTTTAAGGGTTTATTACCGCCTGTCTTTTACTCCTTCTTTAATCTTAATAACCATTACCATAATTGTCTTACTCGTAACGCTCCCTCTGTCAACATTGCCTATTCTCGTTTAGCTTTAAGTAAAAGAACAGTACGGTTCTCCGGGCCGACTCGTTGGAATTCCCTCGACCTTCAACTCAGAACTTTACCTACGCTGTCTACATTTGTTAATCACCTCAAGGAATTTCTTTCATGCAAGAGCAACACGTAATATTTTCGTTCTCTCCTGTACTGTGTAGTTTTTTCGTACTGTTATTCGTATGGCGATGGGGTGGTGGGGTTGGGATTGGTGAGGTTGAGGTGTCGGGGATGGGGTGGTGGGATGGGGTATCGAAATGGGTTGTGGGGAGGGAACTTCGAGTTTTTCCTGTTTTTCCTCCTTTTCTATTTATATATGGTGGATCTTGCTTGTACAAGCTAAGTTTTTTTCAGATTCTCCATTCTCTTTTTTCAATATTGTTTTTTCATTACATTCATTATACTGTGTATCAAAAAAAAAGAGAAAAACGAACGAACGAACGAATGAATGAATGAAAGGTTTAAGATCAGCCTCTACCTTTACGACAATGCGTACACGGTTGAGCAGAAACCAAAATAAACATTGTAGATAAAAAAAAAAAAAGCAGAAGAAAAACGTGAAATATATGCAAATTTATTTTATTACAAAATTTTGCATTTGAAAAGAGACGATATTTGAGGTGTGACTTGGACCTACGGATACTGTGATTATTCCAGAGTTCAACAGGGAATTGGTAGTCCACAAATTAGAACAACAAAATACAAATTAAGTATCAGAAAAGACTGAAGTAGTATTTGGTAAGACAATGGCATTGCAAAGAGTAGAGGTGTTGAAGAGATAGCATGAGAAGACCAGAGCTAAGCCATGCATCTATTTGTTAATCATTAAATTTACTTTGAAAGTCTTTCAAGAACACGCAACCAGAGGGATGGAAAAAGAGATCAGAAACATTTTCTCCTTTATTTCTACCATAAATTAACCTAAACGCACAATTTTGGATATTCCATATTCTACTGAAGAAACTCTGATAAACACCATAATACTAGAAATTACAATAATCGACCTTAGAGAAAAAAAAATAATGACGTAAGAATTAAATTGGGCTTGAGCTTAGGAAGTTTACGAAGGGTAGGAAAGCAGGGGGAATCGGTAGCAGAGATTTGAAATATAGCAAATCTTATCCACTTCAACCGTACCACTGTCACCACTGATCCTCACACCAAGCCTACGCCCTCCTCGTTACCACCCATCCCAAGAAAAGTACATACCCTTTTTTACTAAAGGGACTATCCATCTACTTAATAAAATCGAAGAGGTTAACCAAAATGGCCACTTCCCCATGGACACCGTTCTTGTTTCATGGGATGTGATTGCAATGTTCCCAAATATTGACAACAGTCTTGGTATTCATACTGTCTCCAAATCTGATTCTAGAGATGAGAAATTTCCTTCAAGTAATTGCATTGCAAAAGCCATCAATCTCTGCCTCTCATGTAACATCAGTCAATTCAACAGCTAAAATTATTTACAAATTCACTGCACTACAATGGGGTAAAAAACGCATGTAGTTACGCCGACTTGGCTATGGGTAATATTTCCATGATGTCGGTAGACATTTAACGGTTGTGTAGTTGCGGGGTTGGGTACCGTGGGGTCTTTCTGTGGGAGAACACTTCGCCGAGTTGTTTGCCATGTCAAGGTGATATTTTTTGTGGTTATTCAAGGATGTCTAGAAGTTGAGTTGCTAGTCTGCCGTGAAAGCTTGTGAAATGTTTGAGCCAGTATAATTATACCGGGTAAGTTCCAGGTGTCTTCTTGTTTGACATTCACCCTTTGTAGTGAGTCGTTCTTCGTGATACTTCGCCATATTTGGGTAGGTGAATTGAAGTGTGCTGCTTGTGTTCATTCTGCGTTGGTGAATGTTGTGCATTTTTGAAGTGTTCCATATTTTCTGCCGTTAGTCATATCTGTTTGCTGTCAGTTGTTTCGAGTTCTGCTTTCTGATTGTTGTTGTGGTGTATACCCTTTTGGAACTTTTTTTTTACAGTTTGTTTAGTTGATTCTGTATTGGTAATTGCAGGTGAAGTATCTTTAGAATCGATCCTCTGTGTACAGTTGTGGTGAGACGTTGTTTGGCGTCCTCAGACGCCCTCTAAATGGTGATTGTCTATTGATGTTTGTATTTTGTATGTCCCTCGTTTTGCAGCGCCTACCCTATTGATGTCTTTCCTGAGTATCTACATTTCGTTTTCAAAGCGTTGCCTCTATGGTGCTGTTTTATTTGATGGATTTTTGGTGTTTGGTTTCTTTGTTGAAGTGAGCTTTTCGATGGTCTTAGCTGTGGCATAGATGAGTGCATTTGTTTTTGTGCTGTTATCTGTGTGGATGTTGTTGACAAGTTGGTTTGCACGTGATGTGAGCATGTACGTCTGGTATGTGTTACTTGTCTATCCATTAGGATTCTCTGGATGTCTCGAAAGTTTATGTCTTTCTCCATTATATCTGCATGTTCCATTACTCGTTTAGTCGTGAAGTCAGGATTTCATTTGGTCCATATGTCATACGTTCGTTCCCTATATTCTCTTATATTCGATTCACTAAAGTAGGAAGTCATGCCCTTCCTAACTTCGTCATGTGTCCATCCCATACTATCGGTAGTTTTGCTTCCTAGACTGGAGACAAAATGATGTTTATTATAAGTATTAAAATGATATCATTATTATCACTGTTATTAACATTATCAATGACATAATTAATATTACTAATACAACTATTAGCACTTATACTGTTACTAATACTTTTACTATTATTAGTACTTCTAATATTACAATATATCCACATAACAATACTCACAGTGAGAAGAAGGTATGAATGAGGATCCTTCGACATATGGCTTAGCTTCTCGTACTGTATACTCAATTGATTTCACCAGAGCCTTTATCACTAGAAAAGAGTGAAGAATATTTTATACGTTGCTTTACATAGAAAAATATTGAAATCTCTTAGATTGTAAAGAATTATATAAAGACAGTTCCCCGAAGGTATGGAACTATTGTCTTGCGGGGCAGAATCGCAAAGTTACACAGTTTTGCACAACGGTGCATAAAGTATATCAATAAATGAAACAACTATATACTGACTAACCGCTTAGAAGACTAGATATATTTGGAAATAAAAGGATGAGACAGGCATTGGTGTACTTTGTTTGACCTACAAGTGATAAAGTGGAGTAAGTTTTCAATGACACAATTGTTAATTGAATGCAGTTGCTTTAATTAATGTTGCGTGTGTTGATAGTCGATCCTCATGTGTGGTTAAATTGATTAATTTGATAGGAAGAGAAATAAAAGATGATCGACTAAATGGAAGTTTGGTCACTGTAATAGTTATTATCTCAACATCTCTGGGAATCTTCTCCACTTTTCTCCTCACTTTGCTGTCCACCAAACTCTCCGCTACGCTCTATATCAAACCTTGGCACGGACTAACCAGAACCACTTGGATGGTTATGATTTACATATCTAAAAATTAATGTGGAATATTGCTGGATTATCCTTACCTTCTTAAAAACACATTAAAAAAACTACAGTTTTCAATTTCTCCTTCTCTTGGATCGTAGAAGAAGATATATTTGAAAATCAAATTCATCACACCAACAAACATTTCAAGAAGAGAGGTGTATAGAGACAGATATTTAAAAGAGAAAACACTACTCACCATAAGATGAAGTGCAATATTCCACTTGAGGATGAGTTTTGTCACAACTCCAGCAGCATTGCGATCTTTTAACTGCAATTAAAATTATCAGAAGGCGTAATAAGTCAAATGATTCCATCTTTCATGAAGCGGTGCCTCTAATTTGTGATAAATGTATTATATTTCTTTGCCATTTATGACCAATAGTGAAAGTTATCAGCTGTAGCTCATAACATGTGGAAAACAAAATGACTTCAATGCACACATACAAAAAGTACAAAGTCTACAATCGCAAGCACGACCCAACATCACCGTAGTTCATTTGCATTTATAGCTGAAGTAAAAATTTTGCCAGTTCTATATTTAACAATTCAGGACGTTCGAAAGATATTAACTTTTCCAGCAGGATATCATTACTGAGCACGAGTTTCCGCGCTGTATCTAATATGTATTTTACATACTGATCGGTATCTATTGACCCGACACGCACATGAATTGATTTCGCTGTAGCTGAAGGTTTTGGTAAATTCGTTACGCTAACTTCGTTGAGTTTAGTGATCATGTATTATGTCACAAGTGATTTTTATGTCATTGTAAAAAAAAAGATATCACATATCAATTATTGCAATGAACCAAACAAATGTAAAGTACTTTTGAAGGGCGCACAAATCAAGTTATGAAAAAGACGGATTCTCCCGACAAACGAACTCGATTAAAAAGACAGTTGGTATTGGACTCTATATGATATGCCCCTGTAAATCCTTTCATATGACACAGTTACCGGCCCTTTTTTACTGTTTTTTCGAGCGTAATGATTCTGAGAGTCCGTTCTGAGATTTTATGGTTGGCTTTGAAAGGTTAACGGATGATGTTCGGTTATAATAGTTAACACCTTTTATTATAACTTAAAATCTTGCAGATATTGACCAAAGACACCCAGTGCAATGGCCTGTGGACGAATATGACAGTAGAAGCTAGAACTAGTAGCCATGCATATGATCTACTACACTAAAGCTATAGATCATATGCATGCTCGAATGTTATTATTGCCCAAAAAAAAAAATCTTTAAAATACAAGTTTATTGACCGATGCATTTGTGAATCATTATCATGTTTCATCTTCATTTTTGTCGATAGTGGTCAAGACCCTTCTTGAACACCAACGAATTTTACTATATCTGCACTTGCAAACAGTGTTGAGAAAAAAAAAAATCATTTTCACCTTTTGCATTTAAATGTACGGAATATCAAAGACTTTAGATTTCGGATGCCCATAAATGTAAGGCAAGTTTTCATTTGTGAAGGCATTACGTTATTTACAGATTTTCATGTAACGTGCTATTCAGTGACACATATACTTCATTGGTAAGGTGACAGACTGTACAAATACTGAAGTTGTTGAAATGGTTTTCATGTAAATACCAAATCATTAAATACAACATTTCTGTATTCCGATAAAGGTGATGTATGTTTTAGTTAAATTATTATCGTGATCTTATTGGATCACCTCTTTTAAGTATATTGATGCAATCTGGAATACTTGGTATCTCATGCAAGTGCCATTGACAGCTAACCGCACGGTCTAGTACTCCTTACGCGTTTCACTAGGTAATATATTTCTTGTGATTTCAATGCAGAAATTTATATCTTGTTGCAACAGTCTTACTATGATTTGTTTGTAGCGAATCTTCGAATTTATTTTTTTTTCAAAAGTAAGTCAATATCAAAATTACAAATTCAGTTAATCTACTTTGTAGAGTATATCCTATTCTTCAAGGTATTATTATTATCCATGACAAGTTAAATGAAAATAGGGCGTTAGTTCTACGGAGAACTATTTTTTTCAAAACAATGTTTGTGGATATAGAACCATTATAGTTTATTCCAAGTAAGAAATGACTGTCAGTGACCTTCTTTGCAGGGAATACGTTTCTCATGGATAAAACTTTGTTAACTTATTTCTCAACAAGAATTTGTTCACCCAACTTTCCAAAATTCAAAATGATACGCCTTCATTTACTAACCACAAGCATAATGTCTTGAGAAGATTAAGCGTTTTGCAGATATTTATTTATGAAAATGAATGGTTTAACTTCTTTTAAGAGGGTCATGAGGCATGAGAGGGGCATTGTAACAAGCTGGTTCCGTTTTCCCATATGCTTTATTAGTATGTATGTGACATTTTTTTTTTTTTTTTGCATTGTTTAAAACTATATTCAGTGGAAGATAGGTAGAACTGTGTTTCCAAACAACGTCACTTCATCTGTAAGACGAGATAAGCTTAAGTGCGTTTATTGATATGCAAATAACACATGTATTTTACACGCTTGTTCCCCTTACATCCCCACCTATGCACTTTTAAAAGTGTTACGTTCCAGGGTTTCTTACACATAACTGTGCATCTTGGAAATGGCCAACAATCACATGTCAAGCACTATACATATCAGCCAATTCTGAAAGCATGTACAATATTAAATTCTACTAAATTAACACCATTTCTCAGTAAAAGTTCCTCTGAGTTAGTAAATTGTAACACAGCCAGGTTCCCTGACAGACAAGAAAAGAATGCGCTCTTTTTGATTGGGTGAGCCTAGAAAATGGTGCATGCCTTTTCGCGCACTAAAAGGTGGATAGCGCCACTATTTAGATATAGTCTGCTGTGTTTCCCACTTTCCTTTTTTTCTCTGGAAGGGATTTTTCTTTTTTGAGAAGAGACCATAGAGAAAATGAGGGGGAACATTGGTGAAAGATACATCAGTACACATTGGATTCAAACTAATGATTATAACATTTAATTGAGTAATCATTAAGAGTGTCCCCTAACCCATTGCGCCACGAGTGCACATGGAAGCTTGGGTTGTTAAAATTATTACAACCAGCCTTACCGCAGTAATATATGCCGACTCGTCAAATCTGCGTCATCGTGTTATAATACAAAAGTGTTTGATTATCTACCATTAACGGTAAGAACTCTCAACGGCCATCTACCGTTAACGGTAAGAAATGATCAAGCCAAGGATGAGGTAAACACATAAATACAATCCTGGACAAAACTTATTGGAACTTCCTGCCCCCCCCCCCCCTTTTCAATGTTGGATGCAATATTGAAGCTATATAGAATATTCATTAGCTGTTATGGAAATCTGAGAGGAGATTGAAATGGGTTTTCCATATCACCTATTGCCCTCTCGTCAATGTGATATTAACTCCTTCAAAATATATTTATTTCCGGATATCCCCAAAGGGTATATTTATTCCCTGTTCAATAATGTGTGAATCACTTGTGTACGTTAGTACCTTGTAAACAATAACAATATACAGTAAAAATAACAATAACAATATCCACGTTTCGGTATTTATATTTGCTTGTTTACTTATAGAGGCCAAAATGCAATATGTGACGAGCTAATGCATATTTGTGAAGCTAAGTTGTGTTAAGTTTTAAAAGCTAACATAAACTCTCAACTTCAATCGAATTCTGTTTATCCCGCTGTCCAGTCACACTTCCCCCACCTCAGCAAACAATAAAGACATATGGTCTAATAACATCCTGACAGTAAAACTGGTTTCAACTGTTCCTCTTTTTCTTTTGTGCACGCTATACAGAATATGCTATATTCACTGAGTGGTGGGCCAATTCGGGTATTCGCGAATTTGGGGTGTAAGATCTTTGGCTCTATTTATGAAATTCTTCAAAATGTTTCTCATAATTTTTTTCTCATACAATGTTGATGGTTGGTCATAATAATATTCGATTAGTGGTACAGTACGTTCCTTCAGTGTGTTTAGGAATTTTTGGCACAAGGCCCAAGCAGAATGCTATGGTCGATCTGTTGAATTATTTCGTGATGATTGACCTCCTCTCTAGTTAGAATGAATCGAAATCGTTGATTTCGTTCTCCTTTTATTCTATTCATTTTCCTCCATACTTTTTTATGCCAAGGGGTGTGTTACAAAAATGATGATGCTATGATGACAATTGAGCTATTTTAGATAACGAATAGCCTCTGTTCATCAGGAGAGTGTAGGGGGTAAATAAGTAAAGGTCTAGATCATCAAGGTTCCAAAGGTGAACATTAAATAAGTGCATATACTGTATGTTGTTGTTATCTGAGCAAATGTAAAGTGTTGCGTTCCAGTGCACAACTGTACACAGATGTAATGCTCGGGCTTACGGCACTTGAAAGATAAACAAATCCTATAGTAATAATAAGAGTGTTGATGTTAATGTTAATGTGGCATGACTATGGCATCGAGTGACGTGTTTTGTTTTTTTTTAATAGGTGTAGGGGACTCGCAAAAAGAGCTCTCAGTTTTGGATGGATACCATTTGCGCAGTGAGTCACTAAGTATCATGAATGTAATAATTACCCATATGCTGTAAAACAACTGGACAGCAGTAGAGAGTAGCTGAATTTTAAGTAAGAACATTGTTGTTGGAAGTCAAGTTGAAACGAAAATTGAGTGAAACATCTTACGCTAACATTGAGAACAGAAGTACTGAAACACAGTGACAGATTCTTTTCATTAGTTACACATAGTTCAGTTTTCTTATGAAGAACAACTTACAACATATCCAGTGTAGTAAAAAGTAAAACATTGTTTGCTTCGATTTGATCAGTACAATTTATTTTTAATGCATTTCGTAATTGTTTGTTCTTCTGTAACTAGGCAAAAAAAACAAAAAAAAAAAGAGCACAAAGGACAAGAAAACGTGATATTAAAATGACTGCATGTGTACTGAACAGACCGAATTGCAGCGTAATGTTTAATCTTAGTTTCTTTTTATTTTTTGAATATACAAGCTAGAGTGCACATGGACGCACTACGTCTTTCAATGACCAAAAATTCCAATGACTTCTTTTAAAATCAACGCGATTCACACAAATGCAATACAAAACAGAAATCATATTTGAACATTAAAGGTTCTTCCTATCAAATCCTATACAATGAATATGCAATAGTCTCATTGGTGTATCGAAGACATACTACTCGAGTGGTTGTTTCTTAATCGGTGGTGGGCAAATAGTAGTATTTGTTGAAAGGAAGCAGGGTATTTACAAATAACCTACATACTGATTACAATCTGATGTCCGTTATCCTGAGTCTCCTTTTTTTTTTTTTTTTAACTAGCTACACTTCAAATTGGCTTATTCAAAGAAGCTTAATTTGAATTGAAAACGTCAGTCGCTCCATTATCGCATTTTACCCTTTTCTGTCGTGTTTAGCTAATACATTATGTTTGTTGATTCTCTTAGAGAGACCACAAAGACAAAAACGTACAGTAGTTTTTCTTTATGAGTCATCAAATCCTCAGATGACAGTAAACAAAATAATCTTCTCCATTTTATATCCACTAGTCCTTGAAAAAGAGATCGGTCTACGGACTTAGACTCTACGAATGATTTCTTTCCGAAACCACAGTCAAGTGATCTCCCGCCCATCACTCGAACTGCTTTGAGAAGATTCTTTTCTAAAAACGTTGTTGCCGCAAATCATTATATACCATGATTTGCAACTTAACTTTATATTATTTCTTTGATTCATATATTTTAATTTCTTTATAGATTAAAGTGAATCTTTCAAACTTCGCGATTATGGTTTACTGATGAGTAATACGTCATAAGATACTGCACCACTACCAATTACCCAATTAGCTTACACACTAAATTCGTTAAAGTTATGTGGTTTTCTTTTAGAAGTTTTTGCCATGTATGGTCTACCAATCTCTTTCAGTTTGGTACTTTAGGTGATTGCGACTTATCCTAGAGGTCAACAAACGTTTCAAAGTTAGTGAAGAGGTTTTATCCAATGTTTGCTTTCTTCCGGTATAACATGTTGCAAAAGATCCTAAAATCGTCATAATTGTATCCATTTCCCCACTTTTTAAGTTGCATATACCTCAACCCACCTGTCATGATGTCAAAATCACATAAAAATCCATTCATTAGGTGACATATTGAAAACGATGAATTTTTAGGGTCTTTCACAGACGGTGAAAACTTTATCACTTACGACGAAATCTCCTTTCAGCAGCAGGCTACCATAAACACGAAAAGAATAATGCCTTCCTTTGGACCATTTTAACTACAGAAGAGAGAGAATAAAAGTGAAGAGTTAATTAACACAAAACTTTAGACGAAAGTCATATTTTATTATAAAGGTTTTCGAAAATGTCCCATCTTCCTCCTCATGTAAGTGAAAAGGCAGAAACTGTCATAACCATCAGAAATATAACATCTGTGTACAAAGTGATAATAAGTTTTAGAACAGAATAAGTGTATAGGACGCTCTGTCGAAACAATTGACTATTTAAATTAGGTTTTTTGATGCACAATGATTTTTCATTTTGGCTTCAAAAGTCTGTATTTCCGTTATGAGATATTTAAATTATTGTTGTTTTCTGTTCGACAGTCTATACACTGAGTGATGTGTTCAAGGTAAGCTGATTTTACTGAGAGCTGTGCCTTGATCCATCCTGGTTGCTAAATGCCTTTTTTTTCTTACCAATGTAAGTTTGGCCCTTTTCGCAAGAGCCTCCAAAAGAATACTGACATTAGCTTTAAGGGTCTTAAGTAGTTGCCAAATATGTTTTAAAAACTACATGACATTACTTATTGATCCTTCTATGGTGATTAGTTAAAGATCTCCTAAAGTTTAGTGTTGGGTGACCTACGTATCTACCTCCATATCCTGATTATGCACCCATGGATTGATCCTTTTCCAGGTAAATTTCTTTCCACAGTTATCAAGAATCTGACTAGGATAACAATTATGGTACAATCTGAGACATCTTCGAGACCGTTTGTAATATACTTAGACTTTCGTTAACATTTTCCTCTTAATTTGATCTGTCATCTTGTTCTTCAAATGTTCAAAATCTATCTCCGAAATTTTACAGAAAAAGAACACGCTGATATTGTTAAGGGTACACACAGACCGAAGGATCAGACATTTCTAAATCCTCTTGTTAACTACACAAACATTTCTTTTTTTAATGCAAGCACATCTGGAGTTTTCTTTGTTTTCATTATCTAGCCTGATCATCTCAAGACAAAATAAAGTATCAAGTGACCTCCAAAGTGCTTGTAAAGATGTATAATGAAAACCGTCAATGAAAACCCGTTTTAAGTGAGATGCTACTTATTACTGTTTTGACATATGGCTTTTCAACGTTTGACAAAATACCAAAACGATGATGTGGGGTGTTGGGCAGTGTCACTACTTCTTTTATAAGGTCAATATATATTGTACTTAACTGCAGGGTTTAACGTTGATAAAATAGATCAATATTTTGAAAAAAAAGCAAAGCATGATTCAGAAATAAAAATCCTGGAACAAATAAATGTTAAATAAACAATTAGCATAGTGCACACCACATGGGTCATTCATCTCTTGATGTCCCAATGTTGCATCTTTGGCTTACGTCAATTTGTGTGGCAATTCTCCAGGCAATTGAGACAGAAATTTGTTTCTGAATGCTCAATGTTGATGTCTTTGAAGCAAAAAATAATAAAAAAAAGCACAATGAAACACGATATAGAGGTAACAGACATCTTTAGAGAAATATCATAGGTTTGAAACTGGAACCAGATATTTGAGTTGTTCTTTACATGGTTTAAACGAAATTAAACGGAATACGCTTGCTGTGAAGTCGTGTCTTTTCTTCTACTTAAGTCTTTTGTTTACATACAATCCAATCACTTCCTTTATTCATCTTTTGTTTTGTATTACACGGGACTCTATGACAGATTGTACGTTAGAATGTCCTAACAATAATGTCAAATCCTCAGTTTGTTTAATGACATATTTTCCCTTTCAATGGTTCAAATGGCTTTTTAATTAGATTCACAGGTGACACCTAGGCAATTCAATAATCATTTTACCTTCTTTGCATGGATTGACAAAATATTATACCGAAAATGTTAAATTACCCTCACATGTATTCGTCAGAAGTAATGCAATATTAGGTTAAGAGAGTAAATTTAAACAGATGTGACATTGCAGACATGACACTTTATTGATTACCGTTTCCCTGAAGTAATAAAATAGTTTGTTTGACGTTCGTGACTCTTGTCTGAATTATATCAAAATTCATTTTAAAGGGAGTTCATTTACAACAATTTAGCTCGTTTATGTTCAGATTTTTTTTAGGTCGTTTTCATAGCGAAGTCGTTACTCATGATATTGCTATCTTATGGGATAGACAATAACTACCAATGTTACTAATGTGTTACTAAAACATGTGTGTCTGTGTGTATGTGGTAATGGTAACAATGACTATCTGAAATATCCCACAAGATTACAAAATAATCACTGTTGATTTGGAAGAAGATCAAGATGGTAACAAATAATATGTTCATGAAACTTATTTCATACTTGGACAAAATTGTATAACTTCTCACCGGTTGGTGTATTTCAAATTTCTCATAACATAAATCAAATTGGAAGCGCGAAGATAAAAAAGTACAGTTATTAAAACAATTGAACAAAAAATAAAATACAATATTATTTCGTTTACATTTGTCTTGATGCATGTTATCTCTGTGATTTTTCTTAACACTGTCTTTAACTTCAGGCTGTCTCGTTTGATACTTCGGTTAAAAGCGATACCTAAAATCACTCTCAAAATAAAGCCGGACATTCTTTTGATAATATATCTCAGGCACATTGCAGTTTCAGTCACTGGCAAAAGGCTGAAATACCACTCACTCGATACTACCTACAGCTTTCAATTGTTCATACTTAATTTTGCAAAGCAACTAGGAACACGAATTGTCCAATACTCTCCGGATACGTCTCGTACTTTTTGGGTATTTATTGCCATTATCGTTACGCATGCGACATTCTAATCCATTCTATGTTTATCCTAAACACTAAGTTATGTCTCAACATCAACAGCGATATCCTCCCAATCATGAGCATTTTATTTGAGTTTGGTGATTAGTATATTATATTTATTATTATTGTTATTATTATTATTATTATTATTATTATTATTATTATTATTATTATTATTATTATTATTATTATTATAGTTTACTTTGTCATTAATACACATACCTGATTTGTCTTAATCAGTCTCTATATCTCTTTGATCTACTAATTTTGCAGTTACTGTAAAGAATAAAATTCATTTTCTTTTTTTTTCCCCTTTTTTCTTAATTCATGTAGCATGAGGAAACCTTTTGTTCAACCTCTGTGAAATGTCTAAAATGGCACAATTAGGTTCAGAATAACCTATTGGGTGAGCGTCCTTTTACTATTACAATATAAGACATGTTGCTGGAAGTACGTTGATGGGTGATTATTTCTGCTGCTTGCATTTTCGATAGTCATGGCATCCAAGCCAGATACACTCCTCCCCTTTCTTGTCCATTCCGCATCTCGCAAAGTCAACCTCGCATTGTCCCGGTTTACTGTAATCGTAATTGTTATATTCCAAGGTACAGTGTCCGGTATTAGAATCAGGAAAATGGCATCCGTAAGGCTCACAAATCTGGGTATGAAGTGTAAATATAGGAATTAAATGTGAGTGATACTGACTCATTACATATAAAATATTCAATAAAGATAGATTGAACTTAGGGAACTATTTAAATTAAAGTCTTTCACAAACGCCTAATCTCTTAGAGAGATCTGCAACTGGAGTCTCTACATGCATCGAGAACTTAATGGAATAAAAGAAGCAGATGATAAACGAAGAGAAAGGAGAGTGGAAACCATAATAAAAGATGCAGAAGCAGCAAATTTTAAAAGAACTTCGAAGGAGATCATGGGAAGATTTCAAACAGTGATTGAAGTGAGCATTTCCTTTCATTCAGTCTCGCTTACACTTTTGCTTCATCTGGGACCTCAAATAATAACCAAGGCTTTCCATAAGATGCAATGTCAAAAGTGGCGTCACATTACTGTGTAATATTATAATTGAACAGGCAAGTAATTTTCACACAAGGAGTGAACGTCAAGGACGGCATGCACTATTCTTTGTACATAGTTCTAACTGCGTTGTATACTGACAAAAGAGAAGAAGAAAAATGTTGACCGATGCAACCGTTAACCTATTATCTCTACCTGTTTATCTCGTAATCGCATTGCAATGGACAAATGAATATGTTTTGTAAAGCATTGAGCATTCCCTTTTCGTTTTGAATGACTTTAAAAGAACATGAAAATATACCCTCAAAATGGGTAGTCACTCGACCCCATTTGAAGACAGACCTTCAACAGACTACAACAAGCGCTAAGTTTGTTGTCTGGCAACGTAGATAACTGTTGCAAAATGGATGATGTGACAAGTTATCATTTTCTCGTTCATCTCAAAGAAGTTGTACAAAAATCATATCAAAGTTATCCAGATCAATTTTAACGCTAGGCAGTCTTAATAGACTGTGCAAATTTGCTATCATTTCAAAATGGGATGTCACTTGCACCTGATTTCCATGTAAAGAGTTAAAGGATCTATGCAATGTGTGGATCATTGTATTTTATTTTCTTTACCATATGATATACATCCTTTGTTTGTTTAGAGAAGGAGAGACAAACAGAGGAACGTGGAGGTTCAGAGAGAGAAAGGCAATCATCAAATCCTCTTGTAAACTAAAAAAACATGTATAATGGCAGATTTTGTAAACAAGATAAAGCAACTGTCACGTATTCCTGCATCGCACTAGAATAAGTCACGTTTTCATGACAACCAATGCGATCTATAATGATAACACATCTCCATGCATTTGCAATGGGAATTCCGGCCTATTATGAGGAACAATACTGTTTGGCAATTTTAATTTATCAACCGACATTCTGTAGTACATGAACGTGACTTGAGACGTGGCTGTTGGTTCTCATATGAGCTGCTGAAAACAGAGCAGAAATGAGTTTATGTATCTTGTATTTTTTATCTCGTAAAAAAATGGAATTTGTCTTAGGCAGTGCTTCAACAGACTGCAAGGTCACATCATTTGAATGACTATTCGGCTAGGAGAATTGGCTGGAATGACTAACCCTTGCATTTTAAAGTTTCCTACCATACATTAAATCTCTTTTCTTTTTCTTTTGTACAGGTGTTTCAGTTTATGCTAAATCAGGTTGGAACATGTGAGTAAAAACAACATTAGAATTAAAATAATCGTTATCAATCATCCATAAACGTGTGACTCGTGATTGCATGCCACTAATTCAGTGACTGTGACATCATATACGTTTAACGTCGTATTCCTTACAGAACATTTGCCACATGTCTTCTTGTAAGTACGTTCAAGCCCCTGAAACTGCCTTTTGGTCACTTTACGGCTGGGTTGATAATATCCACAGATTTCGATTTCCAGTCCACCGTTTCTTGAAACGCCTACCAAAACAATCCAAATGGAAAAAAAAAACAAACAGTAAAATCAATGTTCACATTCTGTAGCTGTAATCTACGTAAATTGATGGTGAAACAACAACAAGAATATCAGTCCCTACTGTGGCTTATAACTTCAGCTGCGCAAGCTGTAATTTTCGCCTAGCGTTATCTGCCGCGTGTTACATTTTGGTGTCGAGTGTGTGTTGTTCCTGTTTAGGGAGTGCCAGAAATGCCAAGTTATATGCATAATACGAGATTCCATACCATTCTGTAATTTGCATACCCATAACATATTTCATGCTGAATTTTGTTATTGATGTTCATCAAGTAACATCATCCCAGGTTGTTAAGTCTATTAGAAAAGAGTCGTCCTGACAGAAAAGGTTCCAGTTTGTAATTGTAGATGCCACAAGGTTATTATGTAGAGTTCGGAACTTTCACGTTTTCTTTAACACCACAATTAGAGCTTACTGAAGGATGAAGAGGACATGACATGGTGGCATTTTGTATTAAATTACCACCAGAGTGTTGCAGTTCCAACAAAATTCACCGCCAAGACGAAATATCCAAATCTTCAAGTGAAGAAGCATGATGCATCCTTTCATGAGATGCCAATTACAGGAAGAGGCAATTACAGGAAGCGACATTTTTTGCGCTTTTGGTATTAAAATGAGGAGTGGTATATTTAACCATCTCTTATTAGACTCTGGTACGGCATTATTGTTAAAAAGTTAATAAACGTTATGTCTGATAAGTTGTGCCCATTAAGGAGTATTCGTTTCTTCTTTTTAATGTCTGCGATTACTCTTCAATTAACTGTTCTGTTCTGAAAGTTGTAATTTGTCTTAAAGTGAATCAAGTGAAATTAACTGAAAATAGATATAAAAAACCTAGCAGGTTGAAAATATTAAGTTATGAAAGTACTTTAGTCAAACAAAAATCATTAAGAAACGTCAGAAAAAATATATGAGGAAATAGACATGAAATATGTGGACAGTGAAATCTATATATGATAATTAATATATAGGTGAAATTTGATATTTTCACATGATTAACAAAATGTTATTTTTGAATCTTTGCAGTGACAACAGTTTTTAGTGCATAACTTACCCATTATGACGTAGTCCTGGTTGGTCCCAAGGTAGGCGGGATTGCAACTTGCGTAACTGCTACTGGAGATATTAACATCTGTCTTAGATGAAACCAAATCACTTCCCTTGTATACTCTTTCGATTCTAACCCCGTACACAATCGTCTGTTGAAAACTGTAGTAGTCTGCATACACAAGGCACAACATTTTATTTTAAAATCATGATTTGAAAAAAAAAAAATGCAGTCTCTGTTCATGCTGATAACCTCGTATACAAAACCAATATTTACATTTGGATTGACTGATTTCCATGCATACATAATTTTCTTCATTTTTGTCATATTTATATGTATTATGTTGTTACCAAGGGGAAATATTCAATAAACTCCCTATTGTAAGCACATTTTATGTATTGCTATCGTCTTCGTTTGAAGTAAATTTAAATGATCCAAATTAATTGTGCTACCTTTACTACCTTTGATCGCAAATGTATACATTTAAACTTTTCCATTTACTCACAATAAGATTGTTCCGAAGGATACGATGATGAGTCATCATTTTGTATCACCACTGACGTTTTCACCATACCCTTTATTGCTGTGAAATGAAATAGTTTACACAGAAGTAGTACCCTGAAACGAACACACGCTGAAATCAGTACTCTTGCAAATTTCTCAACAAAACACGAAGAAACGTACAATAAAAGTATTAAACTAGATTTCTTTAAAATGAAACAGCAATGGTTACCTAACTTCTGTAAATGCAGATAATGTATACTATCTCTCCCCCCCCCCCCCCCCCAACAAAATTTGCCGATTTGTCCTAGGTCAGCTTCACGAGTAAGAAAATGAGACAAATCATTCATAGGTACAATATTGTATTGTGAATACAAACAAATTACGTTAATGAACTTATCCGGATCTATACAAAAGCCATCTCATGAAAATATGTTTAACTTTTTCATTATTCAGCTTACACTTTTTGAATCCTTAAAGTAGGTACTCCACGAGGAATACTTTTAGATATCATATTACATACACAGCATAGCTAGGTCACTTCCGAAATTTAAGAAGCACACGGGTAAAAGAAACTAAAGTACATAAAAAAAAAAGTGCGATGTGTACGACGATATGAGTGCTTTCATGGTACACATTGTGTTTTCACGGCGTTTGACATTCCCTACCGAGCACCTTTTATTTTTTATAAGTGATCAAAGAGCATCTCCCTTTTGACCGACCATATTTTATGTTAGCGCCTATTAGAGTAAATTTAAAATACATCATGTTAGTTCAATCAAATAAAATTAATATATAATTACGACGTTTCATTAAATTAGACTCAGTGCTAAACACATCACATGCTAGTTTATTCATTATTCATGCATCACCAAAATTCAATACACCTCCCCTACTGACTCATTATAAGCGAAACTTACAACGTCATAAAGATCTTGTTGAATGGCCTTTGACCTGTTTGTAATGAGGCTGGGCGCCAAGCCCTCTTTACCATAAAAGTGGGTTTGGAGTATTTTACCAAACATCCATTGTGAGAGTGATGAGATAATGCTTACAGATAGTTAAGAGCATACTTAACGCTGGTTATGCCCATGTTGAAGTCATTTTTACGTTTCACCTTGTTTTGGTTGGATTTGGTATCTTTCGGTTAAGCCGGAATAAGCTTCATTTTACTGAAATAATTCGCTGGGGACGCACGATTAACAAAAATGCAACCGTTGTATGTGTTCCACGTTCTCCTGGTTGTGGTAGCAATTAGGAGCTCTGAATGTTGTTCGTGCATAACACTTCACCCTCAAACCCACTATTGTGCTTCAGACTTTGGTGAGTACCTCTCTCTCTCTCTGCTGTGTATGTAATATGATATCTAAAAGTATTCCTCGTGGAGTACCTACTTTAAGGATTCAAAAAGTGTAAGCTGAATAATGAAAAAGTTAAACATATTTTCATGAGATGGCTTTTGTATAGATCCGGATAAGTTCATTAACGTAATTTGTTTGTATTTACAATACAATATTGTACCTATGAATGATTTGTCTCATTTTCTTACTCGTGAAGCTGACCTAGGACAAATCGGCAAATTTTGTTGGGGGGAGATATGTATACATTATCTGCATTTACAGAAGTTAGGTAACCATTGTTGTTTCATTTTAAAGCAATGTAGTTTAATACTTGTATTGTACGTTTCTTCGTGTTTTGTTGAGAAACTTGCAAGAGTACTGATTTCAGCGTGTGTTCGTTTCAGGGTACTACTTCTGTGTAAACTATTTCATTTCACAGCAATAAAGGGTATGGTGAAAACGTCAGTGGTGATACAAAATGATGACTCATCATCGTATCCTTCGGAACAATCTTATTGTGAGTAAATGAAAAAGTTTAAATGTACACATTTGCGATCAAAGATAGTAAAGGTAGTACAATTAATTTGGATCATTTAAATTTACTTCAAACGAAGACGATAGCAATACATAAAATGTGCTTACAATAGGGAGTTTATTGAATATTTCCCCTTGGTAACAACATAATACATATAAATATGACAAAAATGAAGAAAATTATGTATGCATGGAAATCAGTCAATCCAAATGTAAATATTGGTTTTGTATACGAGGTTATCAGCATGAACAGAGACTGCATTTTTTTTTTTCAAATCATGATTTTAAAATAAAATGTTGTGCCTTGTGTATGCAGACTACTACAGTTTTCAACAGACGATTGTGTACGGGGTTAGAATCGAAAGAGTATACAAGGGAAGTGATTTGGTTTCATCTAAGACAGATGTTAATATCTCCAGTAGCAGTTACGCAAGTTGCAATCCCGCCTACCTTGGGACCAACCAGGACTACGTCATAATGGGTAAGTTATGCACTAAAAATGTTGTCACTGCAAAGATTCAAAAATAACATTTTGTTAATCATGTGAAAATATCAAATTTCACCTATATATTAATTATCATATATAGATTTCACTGTCCACATATTTCATGTCTATTTCCTCATATATTTTTTCTGACGTTTCTTAATGATTTTTGTTTGACTAAAGTACTTTCATAACTTAATATTTTCAACCTGCTAGGTTTTTTATATCTATTTTCAGTTAATTTCACTTGATTCACTTTAAGACAAATTACAACTTTCAGAACAGAACAGTTAATTGAAGAGTAATCGCAGACATTAAAAAGAAGAAACGAATACTCCTTAATGGGCACAACTTATCAGACATAACGTTTATTAACTTTTTAACAATAATGCCGTACCAGAGTCTAATAAGAGATGGTTAAATATACCACTCCTCATTTTAATACCAAAAGCGCAAAAAATGTCGCTTCCTGTAATTGCCTCTTCCTGTAATTGGCATCTCATGAAAGGATGCATCATGCTTCTTCACTTGAAGATTTGGATATTTCGTCTTGGCGGTGAATTTTGTTGGAACTGCAACACTCTGGTGGTAATTTAATACAAAATGCCACCATGTCATGTCCTCTTCATCCTTCAGTAAGCTCTAATTGTGGTGTTAAAGAAAACGTGAAAGTTCCGAACTCTACATAATAACCTTGTGGCATCTACAATTACAAACTGGAACCTTTTCTGTCAGGACGACTCTTTTCTAATAGACTTAACAACCTGGGATGATGTTACTTGATGAACATCAATAACAAAATTCAGCATGAAATATGTTATGGGTATGCAAATTACAGAATGGTATGGAATCTCGTATTATGCATATAACTTGGCATTTCTGGCACTCCCTAAACAGGAACAACACACACTCGACACCAAAATGTAACACGCGGCAGACAACGCTAGGCGAAAATTACAGCTTGCGCAGCTGAAGTTATAAGCCACAGTAGGGACTGATATTCTTGTTGTTGTTTCACCATCAATTTACGTAGATTACAGCTACAGAATGTGAACATTGATTTTACTGTTTGTTTTTTTTTTCCATTTGGATTGTTTTGGTAGGCGTTTCAAGAAACGGTGGACTGGAAATCGAAATCTGTGGATATTATCAACCCAGCCGTAAAGTGACCAAAAGGCAGTTTCAGGGGCTTGAACGTACTTACAAGAAGACATGTGGCAAATGTTCTGTAAGGAATACGACGTTAAACGTATATGATGTCACAGTCACTGAATTAGTGCCATGCAATTACGAGTCACACGTTTATGGATGATTGATAACGATTATTTTAATTCTAATGTTGTTTTTACCCACATGTTCCAACCTGATTTAGCATAAACTGAAACACCTGTACAAAAGAAAAAGAAAAGAGATTTAATGTATGGTAGGAAACTTTAAAATGCAAGGGTTAGTCATTCCAGCCAATTCTCCTAGCCGAATAGTCATTCAAATGATGTGACCTTGCAGTCTGTTGAAGCACTGCCTAAGACAAATTCCATTTTTTTACGAGATAAAAAATACAAGATACATAAACTCATTTCTTCTCTGTTTTCAGCAGCTCATATGAGAACCAACAGCCACGTCTCAAGTCACGTTCATGTACTACAGAATGTCGGTTGATAAATTAAAATTGCCAAACAGTATTGTTCCTCATAATAGGCCGGAATTCCCATTGCAAATGCATGGAGATGTGTTATAATTATAGATCGCATTGGTTGTCATGAAAACGTGACTTATTCTAGTGCGATGCAGGAATACGTGACAGTTGCTTTATCTTGTTTACAAAATCTGCCATTACACATGTTTTTTTCGTTTACAAGAGGATTTGATGATTGCCTTTCTCTCTCTGAACCTCCACGTTCCTCTGTTTGTCTCTCCTTCTCTAAACAAACAAAGGATGTATATCATATGGTAAAGAAAATAAAATACAATGATCCACACATTGCATAGATCCTTTAACTCTTTACATGGAAATCAGGTGCAAGTGACATCCCATTTTGAAATGATAGCAAATTTGCACAGTCTATTAAGACTGCCTAGCGTTAAAATTGATCTGGATAACTTTGATATGATTTTTGTACAACTTCTTTGAGATGAACGAGAAAATGATAACTTGTCACATCATCCATTTTGCAACAGTTATCTACGTTGCCAGACAACAAACTTAGCGCTTGTTGTAGTCTGTTGAAGGTCTGTCTTCAAATGGGGTCGAGTGACTACCCATTTTGAGGGTATATTTTCATGTTCTTTTAAAGTCATTCAAAACGAAAAGGAAATGCTCAATGCTTTACAAAACATATTCATTTGTCCATTGCAATGCGGTTACGAGATAAACAGGTAGAGATAATAGGTTAACGGGTTGCATCGGTCAACATTTTTCTTCTTCTCTTTTGCCAGTATACAACGCAGTTAGAACTATGTACAAAGAATAGTGCATGCCGTCCTTGACGTTCACTCCTTGTGTGAAAATTACTTGCCTGTTCAATTATAATATTACAAAGTGATGTGACGCCACTTTTGACATTGCTTCTTATGGAAAGCCTTGGTTATTATCTGAGGTCCCAGATGAAGCAAAAGTGTAAGCGAGACTGAATGAAAGGAAATGCTCACTTCAATCACTGTTTGAAATCTTCCCATGATCTCCTTCGAAGTTCTTTTAAAATTTGCTGCTTCTGCATCTTTTATTATGGTTTCCACTCTCCTTTCTCTTCGTTTATCATCTGCTTCTTTTATTCCATTAAGTTCCCCTATGCATGTAGAGACTCCAGTTGCAGATCTCTCTAAGAGATTAGGCGTTTGTGAAAGACTTTAATTTAAATAGTTCCCTAAGTTCAATTTATCTTTATTGAATATTTTATATGTAATGAGTCAGTATCACTCACATTTAATTCCTATATTTACACTTCATACCCAGATTTGTGAGCCTTACGGATGCCATTTTCCTGATTCTAATACCGGGCACTGTATCTTGGAATATAACAACTACGATTACAGTAAACCGGGACAATGCGAGGTTGACTTTGCGAGATGCGGAATGGACAAGAAAGGGGAGGAGTGTATCTGGCTTGGATGCCATGACTATCGAAAATGCAAGCAGCAGAAATAATCACCTATCAACGTACTTCCAGCAACATATCTTATATTGTAATAGTAAAAGGACGCTCACCCAATAGGTTATTCTGAACCTAATTGTGCCATTTTAGACATTTCACAGAGGTTGAACAAAAGGTTTCCTCATGCTACATGAATTAAGAAAAAAGCAAGAAAAAAAAGAAAATGAATTTTATTCTTTACAGTAACTGCAAAATTAGTAGATCAAAGAGATATAGAGACTGATTAAGACAAATCAGGTATGTGTATTAATGACAAAGTAAACTATAATAATAATAATACTAAATATAATATACTAATCACCAAACTCAAATAAAATGCTCATTATTGGGAGGATATCGCTGTTGATGTTGAGACATAACTTAGTGTTTAGGATAAACATAGAATGGATTGGAATGTCGCATGCGTAACGATAATGGCAATAAATACCCAAAAAGTACGAGACGTATCCGGAGAGTATTGGACAATTCGTGTTCCTAGTTGCTTTACAAAAGTAAGTATGAACAATTGAAAGCTGTAGGTAGTATCGAGGGAGGGGTATTTCAGCCTTTTGCTAGTGACTGAAAATGCAATGTGCCTGAGATATATTATCAAAAGAATGTCCGGCTTTATTGTGAGAGTGATTTTAGGTATCGCTTTTAACCGAAGTATCAAACGAGACAGCCTGAAGTTAAAGACAGTGTTAAGAAAAATCACAGAGATTACATGCATCAAGACAAATGTAAACGAAATAATATTGTATTTTATTTTTTGTTCAATTGCTTTAATAACTGTACTTTTTTATCTTCGCGCTTCCAACCTGATTTATGTTATGAGAAATTTGAAATACACCAACCGGTGAGAAGTTATACAATTTTGTCCAAGTATGAAATAAGTTTCATGAACATATTATTTGTTACCATTTTGATCTCCTTCCAAATCAACGGTGATTATTTTGTAATCTTGTGGGATATTTCAGATAGTCATTGTTACCATTACCACATACACACAGACACACATGTTTTAGTAACACATTAGTAACATTGGTAGTTATTGTCTATCCCATAAGATAGCAATATCATGAGTAACAACTTCGCTATGAAAACGACCTAAAAAAATCTGAACATAAACGAGCTAAATTGTTATAAATGAACTCCCTTTAAAATGAATGTTGATATAATTCAGACAAGAGTCACGAACGTCAAACAAACTATTTTATTACTTCAGGGAAACGGTACTCAATAAAGTGTCATGTCTACAATGTCACATCTGTTTAAATTTACTCTCTTAACCTAATATTGCATTACTTCTGACGAATACATGTGAGGGTAATTTAACATTTTCGGTATAGTATTTTGTCAATCCATGCGAAGAAGGTAAAATGATTATTGAATTGCCTAGGTGTCACCTGTGAATCTAATTAAAAAGCCATTTGAACCATTGAAAGGGAAAATATGTCTTTAAACAAACTGAGGATTTGACATTATTGTTAGGACATTCTAACGTACAATCAGTCATAGAGTCCCGTGTAATACAAAAGCAAAAGATGAATAAAGGAAGTGATTGGATTGTATGTAAACAAAAGACCAAAGTAGAAGAAAAGACACGACTTCACATCAAGCGTATTCCTTTTTATTTCGTTTAAACCATGTAAAGAACAACTCATATATCTAGTTCCAGTTTCAAACCTTGCACTCCTGATGATACCTCTCCAAGAATGTCTGTTACCACTATATCGTGTTCCATTGTGCTTTTTTTATTATTTTTTGCTTCAAAGACATCAACATTGAGCATTCAGAAACAAATTTCTGTCTCAATTGCCTGAAGAATTGCCACACAAATTGACGTAAGCCAAAGATGCAACTTTGGGACATCAAGAGATGAAAGACCCATCTGGTGTGCACTTTGTTAATTGTTTATTTAACATTTATTTGTTCCAGGAGCTTTATTTCTGAATCATGCTTTGTCTTTTTTTTTCAAAATATTGATCTATTTTATCAACGTTAAACCCTGCAGTTAATTACACTATATATTGACCTTATAAAAGAAGTAGTGACACTGCCCAACACCCCACATCATCGTTTTGGTATTTTGTCAAACGTTGAAAAGCCTTGTGTCAAAACAGTAGTAAATACCATCTCACTTAAAACGGATTTTCATTGACGGTTTCATTATACATTTTTACAAACACTTTGGAGGTCACTTGATATTTTATGTTGTCTTGAGATAATCAGGTTGCAGAATGAAAAAAAAGACAACTCCAGACATACTTGCATTAGAAAAAGAAATGTTTGTGTAGTTAACAAAAGGATTTCCAAATGTCTGATCCTTCGGTCTGTGTGTGCCCTTTACAATATCAGCTTGTTCTTTTTCTGTAAAATTTTGGAGATAAATTTTGAACATTTGAAGAACAAGATGAAAGATCAAATTAAGAGGAAAATGTTAACGAAAGTCTAAGTATATTACAAACGGTCTCGAAGATGTCTCAGATTGTACCATAATTGTTATCCTAGTCAGATTCTTCATAACTGTGGAAAGACATTTACCTGTAAAAGGATCAATCCATGGGTGCATAATCAGGACAGGGAGGATAACGAGATCACATTCCTTTGGTAGGTCTCCCATCACTAAACTTTAGAAGATCTTTAACTAATCACCATAGAAGGATCAATAAGCAATGTCATGTGGTTTTTAAAACATAGTTGGCAACTAATTTTCCGTGAAAGATAGGACTCCTAAGATCCTTAAAGCTAATGTCAGTGTTCTTTTTTAGGCTCTTGCGATAATGGCCAAACTTACATTGGTAAGAAAAAAAAAGCATTTAGCAACCAGGATGGATCAAGGCACAGCTCTCAGGAAAATCAGCTTACCTTGAACACATCACTCAGTGTATAGACTGTCGAACAGAAAACAACAATAATTTAAACATCTCATAACGGAAATACAGACTTTTGAACCCAAAATGAAAAATCATTGTGCATCAAAAAACCTAATTTAAATAGTCAATTGTTTCGACAGAGCGTCCTTTACACTTATTCTGTTCTAAAACTTATCATCACTTTGAACACAGATGTTATATTTCTGATGGTTATAACAATTTCTGCCTTTTCACTTACCTGATGAGGAAGATGGGACATCTTCGAAAACCTTTATAATATAATATGACTTTCGTCTAAAGTTTTGTGTTAATTTACTCTTCACTTTTATTCTCTTTCTTCTGTAGTTAAAATGGTACAAACAAAGGCATTATTCTTTTCGTGTTTATGGTAGCCTGCAGCTGAAGGGAGATTTCGTCGTAAGTGATAAAGTTTTCACCGTCTGTGAAAGACCCTAAAAATTCATCGTATTCAATATGTAACCTAATGAATTGGATTTTTATGTGATTTTGACATCATGGCTGGTGGGTTGAGGTATATGCAACTTAAAAAGTGGGGAAATGGATACAATTATGACGATTTTAGGATCTTTTGCAACATGTTATACCGGAAGAAAGCAAACATTGTATCAAACCTCTTCACTAACTTTGAAACGTTTGTTGACCTCTAGGATAAGCCGCAACCACCTAAAGTACCAAACTGAAAGAGAGTGGTAGACCATACATGGCAAAAACGTCTAAAAGAAAACCACATAACTTTAACGAATTTAGTGTGTAAGCTAATTGGGTAATTGGTAGTGGTGCAGTATCTCATGACGTATTACTCATCAGTAAACCATAGTCGCGAAGTTTGAAAGATACACTTTAATCTATAAAGAAATTAAATATATGAATCAAAGAAATTATATAAAGTTAAGTTGCAAATAATGGTATATAATGATTTGCTGCAACAGCGTTTTTAGAAAAGAATCTTCTCAAAGCAGTTCAGGTGATAGGCGGGAGATCACTTGACTGTAGTTTCGGAAAGAAATCATTCGTAGAGCATAAGTCCGTAGACTCATCTCTTTTTCAAGGACTAGTGGATATAAAATGGAGAAGATTATTTTCTTTACTGTCATCTGAGGATTTGATGACTCATAAAGAAAAACTACTGTACGTTTGTGTCTTTGTGGTATCTCTAAGAGTATCAACAAACATAATGCATTAGCTAAACACAACAGAAAAGGGTAAAATGCGATAATGGAGCGACTGACGTTTTTCATTCAAATTAAGCTTCTTTGAATAAGCCAATTTGAAGTGTAGCTAGTGAAAAAAAAAGGAGACTCAGGATAACGGACGTCAGATTGTAATCAGTATGTAGGTTATTTGTAAATACTCTGCTTGCTTTCAACAAATTACTACTATTTCCAAACCACCGACTAAGAAGCAACGACTCGAGTAGTATGTCTTTGATACACCAATGAGACTACTGCAAATTCATTATATAGGATTTCATAGGAAGAACCTTTAATGTTCAAATATGATTTCTGTTTTGCATTGCATTTGTGTGAATCGCGTTGATTTTAAAAGAAGTCATTGGAATTTTTGGTCATTGAAAGACGTTGTGCGTCCATGTGCACTCTAGCTTGTATATTCAAAAAATAAAAAGAAACTAAGATTAAACATTACGCTGCAATTCGGGCTGTTCAGTACGCATGCAATCATCTTAATATCAGGTTTTCTTGTCCTTTGTGCTCTGTTTTTTTTTTTTTTTTTGCTTAGTTACAGAAGAACAAACAATTACGAAATGCATTAAAAATAAATTGTACTGATCAAATCGAAGCAAACAATGTTTTACTTTTTACTACACTGGACATGTTGTAACCTGTTCTTCATAAGAAAACTGAACTATGTGTAACTAATGAAATGGATCTGCCACTGTGTTTTCAATACTTCTGTTCTCAATGTTAGCGTGAGATGTTTCACTCAATTTTCGTTTCAACTTGACTTCCAACAACAATGTTCTTACTTAAAATTCAGCTACTCTCTACTGCTGTCCAGTTGTTTTACAGTTTTACAGCATATGGGTAATTTATTACATTCATGATACTTAGTGACTCACTGCGCAAATCGTATCCATCCAAAACTGAGAGCTTTTTTTGCGAGTCCCCTACACCTATTTAAAAAAAAAAACAAAAAAAAAAAACACGTCACTCGATGCCATAGTCATGCCACATTAACATTAACATCAACACTCTTATTATTACTATAGGATTTGTTTATCTTTCAAGTGCCGTAAGCCCGAGCATTACATCTGTGTACAGTTGTGCACTGGAACGCAACACTTTACATTTGCTCAGATAACAACAACATACAGTATATGCACTTATTTAATGTTCACCTTTGGAACCTTGATGATCTAGACCTTTACTTATTTACCCCCTACACTCTCCTGATGAACAGAGGCTATTCGTTATCTAAAATAGCTCAATTGTCATCATAGCACCATCATTTTTGTAACACACCCCTTGGCATAAAAAAGTATGGAGGAAAATGAATAGAATAAAAGGAGAACGAAATCAACGATTTCGATTCATTCTAACTAGAGAGGAGGTCAATCATCACGAAATAATTCAACAGATCGACCATAGCATTCTGCTTGGGCCTTGTGCCAAAAATTCCTAAACACACTGAAGGAACGTATTGTACCACTAATCGAATATTATAATGACCAACCATCAACATTGTATGAGATAAAATTTATGAGAAACATTTTGAAGAATTTCATAAAAAGAGCCAAAGATCTTACACCCCAAATTCGCGAATACCCGAATTGGCCTACCACTCAGTGAATATAGCATATTCTGTATAGCATGCACAAAAGAAAAAGAGGAATAGTTGAAACCAGTTTTACTGTCAGGATGTTATTAGACCATATGTCTTTATTGTTTGCTGAGGTGGGGGAAGTGTGACTGGACAGCGGGATAGGCCAAGTTCCATTGAAGTTGAGCCAGATTTTGTGGGGTACCTATTTCTTATTACTGACATGTGGGACGGGTCTACTTGGAGGCATAGGAAAGACAATGGTGTAATCTGTGGCTAGTTTTTGCTGAGTAGAATAGTAAAATGTATTTCGTTTGTGTTAGGTTTTAAAACTTAACACAACTTAGCTTCACGAATATGCATTAGCTCGTCACATATTGTATTTTGGCCTCCATAAGTAAACAAGCAAATATAAATACTGAAACGTGGATATTGTTATTGTTACTGCATATTGCTATTGTTTACAAGGTACAAACGTATACAAGTGATTCACACATTACTGAACAGGGAATAAATATACCCTTTGGGGATTATCCGGAAATAAATATATTTGGAAGGAGTTAATATCACATTGACGAGAGGGCAATAGGTGATACGGAAAACCCATTTCAATCTCCTCTCAGGTTTCCATAACAGCTAATGAATATTCTATAAAGCTTCAATATTGCATCCAACATTGAAAAACGGGGGGGGGGGGGGGGGGCAGGATGTTCCAATAAGTTTTGTCCAGGATTGTATTTATATGTTTACCTCATCCTTGGCTTGATCATTTCTTACCGTTAACGGTAGATGGCCGTTGAGAGTTCTTACCGTTAATGGTAGATAATCAAATACTGTTGTATTACAACACGATGACGCAGGTTTGACGAGTCGGCATATATTACTGCGGTAAGGCTGGTTGTAATAATGTTAACAACCCAAGCTTCCATGTTCACTCGTGGAGCAATGGGTTAGGGGACATTCTTAATGATTACTCAAGTAAATGTTATCATGATGAGTTTCAATCCAGTGTGTACTGATGTATCTTTCACCAATGTTCCCCCTCATTTTCTCTATGTTCTCTTCTCAAAAAAGAAAAATCCCTTCCAGAGAAAAAAGGAAAGTGGAAAACACAGCAGACTATATCTAAATAGTGGCGCTATCCACCTTTTAGTGCACGAGGCATGCATCATTTTCTAGGCTCACCCAATCAAAAGGAGCGCATTCTTTTCTTGTCTGTCAGGGAACCTGGCTGTGTTACAATTTACTAACTCAGAGCAGCTTTTACTGAGAAATGGTGTTAATTTAGTAGAATTTAATATTGTACATGCTTTGAGAATTGGCTGATATGTATAGTGCTTGGCACGTGATTGTTGACCATTTCCAAGATGCACAGTTATCTATAAGAAACCCTGGAACGTAACACTTTTAAAAGTGCATGGTGGGGATGTGAGGGGACAAGCGTGTAAAGTATATGTGTTATTTACATAAAAATAAAAGCACTTAAGCTTATCTCGTCTTATAGATGAAGTGACGTTGTTTAGAAACACAGTTCTACCTATCGTCCGCTGAATATAGTTTTAAACAATACAAAAAAAAATCACATATAAATACTAATAAAGCATATGGGAAAACTGAACCAACTTGTTACAATGTCCCTCTCATGCCTCATGCCCCTCTTAAAAGAAGTGTTCATGGAGTTGTAACAGAGGAAGATATTTCAATATATGCACAGTTAAATTCATGAGACAATTGAGACGGATAGGCTTAGCCGAATATTTTCCTTTAATTTACTTCAAATGCAGACTATACCCATCATGGTAAAAGGAAGGGAAAAACAATACTTAATCTGAATAGATTAAAAGAGATCGGATTAAGAAGCACCTGAAGTATGATCCCTTCACATAACATACAACAAAAATAAATGAGCATAATATATTACAACTTCACTGTAACATGACATGAACATATTTATTGAAGGCTAAAAGTTCCTCACCGATACATACGTGTCTTCTTGTGTCAAAATTAATGCAAAAATTCACTTCAGCAAAATTACATGCAAAGGTTGTGAAGGTGAAGTTTGAGCATGAAAGATAATAACATATAACTGTGATGCGCTTTCATTAAAATGAATATATTCCAATAATGAAGACTTTTTTATATGCCAATGCATGCGTCTCTTCCCGATATGAAAAAAAGTGTTTTGGACATATATGAGTTCAAATTACGCAAACTTTTAAATTTCGATTCCAATCATTCAGTGATAGGTATCAGAATTACTGCTTAATGTTTACTTTTTAAATTAAACACATAAAGTGTATTTATATGAAGTTCTGTCTCAAAGGGAAAATAAGGCGTTTGGAATGCACTCACATGACAAAGAACGAAAATAGCTTCAACTATCGTTAAACCATTCAGTCTCATAAACAAACAGCTGCAAAACGCTTAATCTTCTCAAGACATTATGCTTGTGGCTAGTAACGGAAGGCGTATCACTTTGAATTTTGGAAAGTTGGGTAAACAAATTCTTGTTGAGCAATAAATAAAGTTTTAGCAATGAGAAACGTATTCCCTGCAAGGAAGGTCACTGACAGTCCTTTCTTACTTTCAATAATCTATAATGGTTCTATATCCACAAACATTGTTTTGAAAAAAAATAGATCTATGTAAAACTAACGCCTATTTTCATTTAACTTGTCATGGATAATAATAATACCTTGAAGTATAGGATATACTATACAAAGTAGATTAACTGAATTTTTAATTTTGATATTGACTTACTTATTAAAAAAAATAAATTCGAAGATTCGCTACAAAGAAATCATCGTAAGACTGTTGCAACAAGATATAAATTTCTGCATTAAAATCACAGGAAATCTATTACCAAGTGAACCGGCTTGCTGGAAGAAGATGAGCAATTTCTAGCCATTGAAAATGAACTTATACATCTGTTATCTGGAGATGTCAATGCAAGTCAACAATTCCATACTAAAACGCCTAAGGAGTATTAGACGGTAGGGTTAGCTGTCAATGGCAAGAGATACCAAGTACTCCAGATTGCATCAATATACTTAAAAGAGGTGATCTTATCGTGATAATAATTTAACTAAAACATACATAATCTTTATCGGAATACAGAAATGTTGTATTTAATAATTTGGTATTTACATGAAAACCATTTCAACAACTTCAGTATTTGTACAGTCTGTCACCTTACCAATGAAGTATATGTGTCACTGAATAGCACGTTACTTGAAAATCTGTTAATAACGTAATGTCTTGAAAAAATTAAAACTTGCCTTACATTTATGGGCATCCGAAATAGAAAGTCTTTGATATTCCGTAGTATCTTGACATTCAAATGCAAAAGGTGAAATTGTTTTGTTTTTTTCTCAACACTGTTCGCAAGTGCAGATATAGTAAAGTTCGTTGGTGTTGAAAGGGTCTTAACCACTATCGACAAAAATGAAGATGAAACATGATAATGATTCACAAATGCATTGGTCAATAAACTAGTATTTTAAAGATTTTTTTCTTGCAATAATAACATTCGGGCACGCATATGATCTACAGCTTTAGTGTAGTAGATCATATGCATGACTACTAGTTCTAGCTTCTACTGACATATTCGTCCACAGGCCATTGCACTGGGAGTCTTTGGTCAATATCTGCAAGATTTTAAGTTATAATAAAAGGTGTTAACTATTATAATTGAATATCATCAGTTAACCCTTCAAAGCCAACCATAAAATCTAAGAACGGACTCTCAGAATCATTGCGCTCGAAAAAACAGTGAAAAAAGAGCCGGTTACTGTGTCATATGAAAGGATTTACAGGGGCATATCATATAGAGTCCAAAACCAACAGTCTTTTTAATCAAGTTCGTTTGTCGGGAGAATCCCCCTTTTTCATAAATTGATTTGTGCGCCCTTCAAATGTACTTTACATTTGTTTGGTTTATTGCAACAATTTATGTGATATCTTTTTTTTACAATGACATAAATATCACTTGTGACGTAATACATGAACACTAAACTCAACGAAGTTAGCGTAACGAATTTACCAAAACCTTCAGTCACAGCGAAAACTTGTCCATCATATACTATCGGTAGTTTTGCCTCCTAGATTGGAGACAAAATGATGTTTATTATAAGTATTAAAACGATATCATTATTATCACTGTTATTAATATTATCAATGACATAATTAATATTACTAATACTACTATTAACACTTATACTGTTACTAATACTTTTACTATTATTAGTACTACCAATATTACAATATATCCACATAACAATACTCACAATGAGGAGAAGGTATGAATGAGGATCCATCGACATATGGCTTAGCTTCTCGTACTGTATACTCAATTGATTTCACCAGAGCCTTTATCACTAAAAAAGAGTGAAGATTATTTTATACTTTGCATTACATAGAAAAATACTGAAATCTCTCAGACTGTAAAGAATTATATAAAGACAGTTCCCGAAGGTATGGAACTATTGTCTTGCGGGACAGAATCGCAAAGTTACACAGTTTTGCACAACGGTGTATACAGTACATCAATAAATGAAACAACTATATACTGACTAACCGCTTAGAAGACTAGATATATTTGGAAATAAAAGCATGAGACAGGCATTGGTGTACTTTGTTTGACCTACAAGTGATAAAGTGGAGTAAGTTTTCAGTGACACAATTGTTAATTGAATGCAGTTGCTTTAGTTAATGTTGCGTGTGTTGATAGTCAATCCTCATCTGTGGTTAAATTGATTAATTTGATAGGAAGAGAAATAAAAGATGATCGACTAAATGAAAGTTTGGTCACTGTAATAATTATTATCTCAACATCTCTGGGAATCTTCTCCACTTTTCTCCTCACTTTGCTGTCCACCAAACTCTCCGCTACGCTCTATATCAAACCTTGGCACGGACTAACCAGAACCACTTGGATGGTTATGATATGCATTCCTAAAAATTAATGTGGAATATTGCTGGATTATCCTTACCTTCTTAAAAACACATTAAAAAAAACTACAGTTTTCAATTTCTCCTCCTCTTGGATCGTAGAAGAAGATATTTTTGAAAATCACATTCATCACACCAACAAATATTTCAAGAAGAGAGGTGTATAGAGACAGATATTTAAAAGATAAAGCACTACTCACCATAAGATGAAGTGCAATATTCCACTTGAGGATGAGTTTTGTCACAACTCCAGCAGTATTGCGATCTTTTAACTGCAATTAAAATTATCAGAAGGCGTAATAAGTTAAATGATTTCATCTTTCATAAAACGGTGCCTCTAATTTGTGATAAATGTATTATATTTCTTTGCCCTTTATGACCAATAATGAAAGACATCAGCTGTAGCTCATAACAAGTGGAAAACAAAATGACTTCAATGCACATGTACAGAAAGTACAAAGTCTACGATTGTAAGCACGACCCAACATCACCGTAGTTCATTTGCATTTATAGCTGAAGAAGAAACTTTGCCAAGTTCTATACTAAACAATTCAGGACGTTCGAAAAACATTAACTTTTCCGTCAGGATATCATTACTGCGCACGAGTTTCCGCGCTGTATCTAATATGTATTTTATATACTGATCGGTATCTATTGACGCGACACGGGCATGAGTTGATTTCGTTGTAGCTGAAGGTTTTGGTAAATTCGTTACGCTAACTTCGTTGAGTTTAGTGTTCATGTATTATGTCACAAGTGATATTTATGTCATTGTAAAAAAAAGATATCACATAAATTGTTGCAATAAACCAAACAAATGTAAAGTACATTTGAAGGGCGCACAAATCAATTTATGAAAAAGGGGGATTCTCCCGACAAACGAACTTGATTAAAAAGACTGTTGGTTTTGGACTCTATATGATATGCCCCTGTAAATCCTTTCATATGACACAGTAACCGGCTCTTTTTTCACTGTTTTTTCGAGCGCAATGATTCTGAGAGTCCGTTCTTAGATTTTATGGTTGGCTTTGAAGGGTTAACTGATGATATTCAATTATAATAGTTAACACCTTTTATTATAACTTAAAATCTTGCAGATATTGACCAAAGACTCCCAGTGCAATGGCCTGTGGACGAATATGTCAGTAGAAGCTAGAACTAGTAGTCATGCATATGATCTACTACACTAAAGCTGTAGATCATATGCGTGCCCGAATGTTATTATTGCAAGAAAAAAATCTTTAAAATACTAGTTTATTGACCAATGCATTTGTGAATCATTATCATGTTTCATCTTCATTTTTGTCGATAGTGGTTAAGACCCTTTCAACACCAACGAACTTTACTATATCTGCACTGGCGAACAGTGTTGAGAAAAAAACAAAACAATTTCACCTTTTGCATTTGAATGTCAAGATACTACGGAATATCAAAGACTTTCTATTTCGGATGCCCATAAATGTAAGGCAAGTTTTAATTTTTTCAAGACATTACGTTATTAACAGATTTTCAAGTAACGTGCTATTCAGTGACACATATACTTCATTGGTAAGGTGACAGACTGTACAAATACTGAAGTTGTTGAAATGGTTTTCATGTAAATACCAAATTATTAAATACAACATTTCTGTATTCCGATAAAGATTATGTATGTTTTAGTTAAATTATTATCACGATAAGATCACCTCTTTTAAGTATATTGATGCAATCTGGAGTACTTGGTATCTCTTGCCATTGACAGCTAACCCTACCGTCTAATACTCCTTAGGCGTTTTAGTATGGAATTGTTGACTTGCATTGACATCTCCAGATAACAGATGTATAAGTTCATTTTCAATGGCTAGAAATTGCTCATCTTCTTCCAGCAAGCCGGTTCACTTGGTAATAGATTTCCTGTGATTTTAATGCAGAAATTTATATCTTGTTGCAACAGTCTTACGATGATTTCTTTGTAGCGAATCTTCGAATTTATTTTTTTTAATAAGTAAGTCAATATCAAAATTAAAAATTCAGTTAATCTACTTTGTATAGTATATCCTATACTTCAAGGTATTATTATTATCCATGACAAGTTAAATGAAAATAGGCGTTAGTTTTACATAGATCTATTTTTTTTCAAAACAATGTTTGTGGATATAGAACCATTATAGATTATTGAAAGTAAGAAAGGACTGTCAGTGACCTTCCTTGCAGGGAATACGTTTCTCATTGCTAAAACTTTATTTATTGCTCAACAAGAATTTGTTTACCCAACTTTCCAAAATTCAAAGTGATACGCCTTCCGTTACTAGCCACAAGCATAATGTCTTGAGAAGATTAAGAGTTTTGCAGCTGTTTGTTTATGAGACTGAATGGTTTAACGATAGTTGAAGCTATTTTCGTTCTTTGTCATGTGAGTGCATTCCAAACGCCTTATTTTCCCTTTGAGACAGAACTTCATATAAATACACTTTATGTGTTTAATTTAAAAAGTAAACATTAAGCAGTAATTCTGATACCTATCACTGAATGATTGGAATCGAAATTTAAAAGTTTGCGTAATTTGAACTCATATATGTCCAAAACACTTTTTTTCATATCGGGAAGAGACGCATGCATTGGCATATAAAAAAGTCTTCATTATTGGAATATATTCATTTTAATGAAAGCGCATCACAGTTATATGTTATTATCTTTCATGCTCAAACTTCACCTTCACAACCTTTGCATGTAATTTTGCTGAAGTGAATTTTTGCATTAATTTTGACACAAGAAGACACGTATGTATCGGTGAGGAACTTTTAGCCTTCAATAAATATGTTCATGTCATGTTACAGTGAAGTTGTAATATATTATGCTCATTTATTTTTGTTGTATGTTATGTGAAGGGATCATACTTCAGGTGCTTCTTAATCCGATCTCTTTTAATCTATTCAGATTAAGTATTGTTTTTCCCTTCCTTTTACCATGATGGGTATAGTCTGCATTTGAAGTAAATTAAAGGAAAATATTCGGCTAAGCCTATCCGTCTCAATTGTCTCATGAATTTAACTGTGCATATATTGAAATATCTTCCTCTGTTACAACTCCATGAACACTTCTTTTAAGAGGGGCATGAGGCATGAGAGGGACATTGTAACAAGTTGGTTCAGTTTTCCCATATGCTTTATTAGTATTTATATGTGATTTTTTTTTGTATTGTTTAAAACTATATTCAGCGGACGATAGGTAGAACTGTGTTTCCAAAAAACGTCACATCATCTGTAAGACGAGATAAGCTTAAGTGCGTTTATTGATATGCAAATAACACATGTATTTTACACGCTTGTTCCCTTACATCCCCACTATGCACTTTTAAAAGTGTTACTTTCCAGGGTTTCTTATAGATAACTGTGCATCTTGGAAATGGTCAACAATCACGTGTCAAGTACTATACATATCAGCCAATTCTCAAAGCATGTACAATATTAAATTCTACTAAATTAACACCATTTCTCAGTAAAAGCTGCTCTGAGTTAGTAAATTGTAACACAGCCAGGTCCCCTGACAGACAAGAAAAGAATGCGCTCCTTTTGATTGGGTGAGCCTAGAAAATGATGCATGCCTCGTGCACTAAAAAGTGGATAGCGCCACTATTTAGATATAGTCTGCTGTGTTTCCCACTTTCCTTTTTTCTCTGGAAGGGATTTTTCTTTTTTGAGAAGAGAACATAGATAAAATGAGGGGTAACATTGGTGAAAGATACATCAGTACACATTGGATTCAAACTCATGATGATGACATTTAATTGAGTAATCATTAAGAATGTCCCCTAACCCATTGCTCCACGAGTGCACATGGAAGCTTGGGTTGTTAACATTATTACAACCAGCCTTACCGCAGCAATTCCGGAATTCGGGAATTTGTGGTGTAGATCTTTGACTCTATTTATGAAATTCTTCAAAATGTTTTTTAAAAATTTTATCTCATACAATGTTGATGGTTGGTCATAATAATATTCGATTAGTGGTACAGTACGTTCCTTCAGTGTGTTTAGAAATTTTTGGCACAAGGCCCAAGAGGAATGCTATGGTCGATCTGTTGAATTATTTCGTGATGATTGACCTCCTCTCTAGTTAGAATGAACGGAAATCATTGATTTCGTTCTCCTTTTATTCTATTCATTTTCCTCCATACTTTTTTATGCCAAGGGGTGTGTTACAAAAATGATAGTGCTATGATGACTATTGAACTATTTTAGATAAAGAAATGCCTTTGTTCATCAGGAGAGTGTAGGGGGTAAATAGGTAACGGTCCGGATAATCAAGGTTCCAAAGGTGAACATATAAATAAGTGAATATACTGTATGTAGTTGTTATCTGAGCAAATATAAAGTATTGCGTTCCAGTGCACAACTGTACACAGATGTGATGCTCGGGCTTACAGCACTTGAAAGATAAACAAATCCTACAGTAATAATAAGAGTGTTGATGTTACTGTTAATGTGGCATGACTATGTCATCTAGTGACTTTTTTTTTTTTAATAGGTTGAGGGGCCTCGCAAAAAGAGCTCTCAGTTTTGGATAGATACGATTTGCGCAGCGAGTCAATAAGTATCATGAATGTAATAATTACCCATATGCTGTAAAACTGTAAAACAAATGGACAGCAGTAGAGAGTAGCTTAATTTAAAGTAAGAACAGTGTCGTTGGAAGTCAAGTTGAAACGAAAATTGAGTGAAACATCTCAGTCTAACATTGAGAACAGAAGTATTGAAAACTCAGTGACAGATTCATTTCATTAGTTACACATAGTTCAGTTTTCTTATGAAGAACAGGTTACAACATGTCCAGTGTAGTAAAAAGTAAAACATTGTTTGCTTCGATTTGATCAGTACAATTTATTTTTAATGCATTTCGTAATTATTTGTTCTTCTGTAACTAAGCAAAAAGCAAAAAAAAAAAACAGAGCACAAAGGACAAGAAAACGTGATATTAAAATGATTACGTGTGTACTGAACAGCCCGAATTGCAGCGTAATGTTTAATCTTAGTTTCTTTTTATTTTCTGAATATACAAGCTAGAGTGCACATGGACGCACTACGTCTTTCAATGACCAAAAATTCCAATGACTTATTTTAAAATCAACGCGATTCACACAAATGCAATTACAAAACAGAAATCATATTTGAACATTAAAGGTTCTTCCTAAAAAATCCTATACAATGAATATGCAATAGTCTCATTGGTGTATCAAAGACATACTACTCGAGTCGTTGCTCCTTAGTCGGTGGTGGGAAATAGTAGTATTTGCTGAAAGGAAGCACAGTATTTACAAATAACATACATACTGACTACAATCCGTCGTCCGTTATTCTGAGTCTCCTTTTTTTTTCACTAGTTACACGTCAAATTGGCTTATTCAAAGAAGCTTAATTTGAATGAAAAACGTCAGTCGCTGCATTATCGTATTTCACCCTTTTCCGTCGTGTTTAGCTAATACATTTTTTGGGGGGGTTGATACTCTTAGAGATACTACAGAAACACAAACGTACAGTAGTTTGCCTTTATGAGTCATCAAATCCTCAGATGACAGTAAAGAAAATAATCTTCTTCATTTTATATCCACTAGTCCTTGAAAAACAGATGGGTCTACGGACCTAAACTCTGCGAATGATTATTTTCCGAAACTACAGTCAAGTGATCTCCCGCCCATCACTTGAACTGCTTTGAGAAGATTCTTTTCTAAAATCGTTGTTGCCGCAAATCATTATATACCATTATTTGCAACTTAACCTTATATAATTTCTTTGATTCATCTATTTTCTTTCTTTATAGATTAAAGTGAATCTTTACAATTTCGCGACTATGATTTACTGATGAGTAATACGTCATAAGATACTGCACCACTACCAATTACCCAATTAGCTTACACACTAAATTCGTTAAAGTTATGTGGTTTTCTTTTCGTTTTTGCCATGTATGGTCTACCACTCTCTTTCATTTTGGTACTTTAGGAGGTTGCGGTTTCTCCTAGAGGTCAACAAACGTTTCAAAGTTAGTGAAGAGGTTCTATCCAATGTTTGCTTTCTTCCGGTATAATATGTTGCAAAAGGTTCAAAAATCGTCATAATTCCATCCATTGCCACACTTGTAAAATTGTATATACCTCACCCCACCTGCCATGATGTCAAAATCACATAAAAATCCAATTCATTAGGTGACATACTGAAAACGATGAATTTTTAGGGTCTTTTACAGACGGTGAAAACTTTATCACTTGCGACGAAATCTCCCTTCTGCTGCAGGCTACCATAAACACGAAATGAAAAAATGCCTTTTCGAAGATGTTCTATCTTCCTCCTCAGGTAAGTGAAAAGGCAGAAATTGCTATAACCATCAGAAATATAACATCTGTGTACAAAGTCATGATAAGTTTTAGAACAGAATAAGTGTATAGGACGCTCTGTCGAAACAATTGACTATTTAAATTAGGTTTTTTGATGCACAATGATTTTTCATTTTGGCTTCAAAAGTCTGTATTTCCGTTATGAGATGTTTAAATTACTGTTGTTTTCTGTTCGACAGTCTATGCAATGGATGATGTGTTCAAGGAAAGCTGATTTTCCTAAGAGTTGTGCCTTGATCCATCCTGGTTGCTAAATGCTTTTTTTTTCTTACCAATGTAAGTTTGGCCCTTATCGGAAGAGCCTCCAAAAGAATACTGACATTAGCTTTAAGGGTCTTAGGAGTCCTGTCTTTCACGGAAAAGTAGTTGCCAACTTTGTTTTAAAAACCACATGACATTACTTATTGATCCTTCTATGGTGATTAGTTAAAGATCTTCTAAAGTTTAGTGATGGGTGACCTACCAAAGGAATGTGATCTCGTAATCCTCCCTATCCTGATTATGCACTCATGGATTGATCCTCTTACAGGTAAATGTCTTTCCACAGTTATGAAGAATCTGATTAGGATAACAATTATGGTACAATCTGAGACATCTTCGAGACCGTTTATAATATACTTAGACTTTCGTTAACATTTTCGTCTTAATTTGATCTTTCATCTTGTTCTTCAAATGTTCAAAATTTATCTCCAAAATTTTACAGAAAAAGAACAAGCTGATATTGTTAAGGGCACACACAGACCGAAGGACCAGACATTTGGAAATCCTTTTGTTAACTACACAAACATTTCTTTTTCTAATGCAAGTATGTCTGGAGTTGTCTTCGTTTTCATTCTCCAACCTGATTATCTCAAGACAACATAAAATATCAAGTGACCTCCAAAGTGTTTGTAAAGATGTATAATGAAACCGTCAATGAAAATCAATTTTAAGTGAGATGGTATTTACTACTGTTTTGACATATGGCTTTTCAACGTTTGACAAAATACCAAAACGATGATGTGGGGTGTTGGGCAGTGTCACTACTTCTTTTATAAGGTCAATGTATATTGTAATTAACTGCAGGGTTTAACGTTGATAAAATAGATCAATATTTTGAAAAAAAAAGACAAAGCATGATTCAGAAATAAAACTCCTGGAACAAATAAATACTAAATAACAATTAGCAAAGTGCACACCACATGGGTCATTCATCTCTTGATGTCCCAAAGTTGCTTCTTTGGCTTACGTCAGTTTGTGTGGCAATTCTACAGGCAATTAAGACAGAAATGTGTTTCTGAATGCTCAATGTTGATGTCTTTTGAAGCAAGAAAAAATAGAAAAAACACGATGAAACACGATAAAGAGGTAACAGACATCCTTGGAGAAATATCATCAGGAGTGCAAGGTTTGAAACTGGAACTAGATATATGAGTTGTTCCTTACATAGTTTAAAGGAAATAGAACGGAATACGCTTGCTGTGAAGTCGTGTCTTTTCTTCTACTTTAGTCTTTTGTTTACATACAATCCAATCGCTTCCTTTATTCATTTTTTGCTTTGTATTACACGGGACTCTATGACAGATTGTACGTTAGAATGTCCTAACAATAATGTCAAATCCTCAGTTTGATTAATGACATATGTTTCCTTTCAATGGTTCAAATGGCTTTTTAATTAGATTCACAGGTGACACCAAGGCAATTCAATAATCATATTACCTTCTTTGCATGGACTGACAAAATATTATACCGAAAATGTTAAATTACCCTCACATGTATCCGTCAGAAGTACTCCAATATTAGGTTAAGAGAGTAAATTTAAACAGGTGTGACATTGTAGACATGACACTTTATTGATCACCGTTTCCCTGAAGTAATAAAATAGTTTGTTTGACGTTCGTGACTCTTGTCTGAATTATATCAACATTAATTTTAAAAGGGGTTCATTTATAACAATTTAGCTCGTTTATGTTCAGTTCCTTTTTCAGGTCATTTTTAGAGTGAAATCGTTAATCATGATATTGCTATCTTACGGGATAGACAACAACTACCAATGTTACCAATGTGTTACTAAAACATGTGTGTCTGTGTGTATGTGGTAATGGTAACAATGACTATCTGAAATATCCCACAAAATTACAAAATAATTACCCTTGATCTTGGAAGGAGATCAAAATGGTAACAAATAGTATGTTCATGAAACTTATTTCATACTTGGACAAAATTGTATAACTTCTCACCGGTTGGTGTATCTCAAATTTCCCATAACATAAATCAGGTTGGAAGCGCGAAGAGGAAAAAAAAATACCGTTATTAAAACAATTGAACAAAAAATAAAATACAATATTATTTCGTTTACATTTGTCTTGATGCATGTAATCTCTGTGATTTTTCTTAACATTGTCTTTAACTTCAGGCTGTCTCGTTTGATACTTCAGTTAAAAGCGATACATAAAATCACTCTCACAATAAAGCCGGACATTCTTCTGATAATATATCTCAGGCACATGGCAGTTTCAGTCACTAGCGAAAGACTGAAATACCACTACCTCGATACTACCTACAGCTTTCAATTGTTTATAGTTACTTTTGCAAAGCAACTGGGACCATGAATTGTCCAATACTCTCCGGATACGTCTCGTACATTTTTGGTATTTATTGCCATTATTGTTACGCATGCGACATTCCATTCTATGTTAACCCTAAACACTAAGTTATGTCTCGACATCAACAGCGATATCCTCACAATATTGAGCATTTTATTTGAGTTTGGTTATTATTATTATTATTATCCTTATTATCATTATTATCATCATTATTATCATCATTATTATCATTATTATCATCATTATTATCATTATTATTATCATTATTATAGTTTACTTTGTCATTAATACACATACCTGATTTGTCTTAATCAGTCTCTATACCTCTTTGATCTACTAATTTTGCAGTTACTGTAAAGAATACAATTCATTTTTTCTTTTTTTTTTTGTTTTTTTTTTCTTAATTCATGTAGCAAGAGGAATCTTTATTCATCTTCTGTAAAATGTCTAAAATGGCACAATTAGCTTCAGAATACCCTATTGGGTGAGCGTCCTTTTTCCATTACAATATATGTTGCTGGGAGTACGTTGATGGGTGATTATTTCTGCTGCTTGCATTTTCGATAGTCACGGCATCCAAGCCAGACACACTCCTCCCCTTTCTTGTTCATTCCGCATCTCGCAAAGTCAACCTCGCATTGTCCCGGTTCACTGTAATCGTAGTTGTTATATTCCAAGGTACAGTGCCCGAAATTAGAATCAGGATAATCGCATCCGTGAGGCCCACAAATCTGGGTATGAAGTGTAAATATAGCAATTAAATGTGAGAGATGCAGACTCATTCCATGGAAATTATTCAATAGAGACAAGTTGAACTTAGGGAACCATTTAAATTACAGTCAAGTTCCACAGACGTCTAATCCCTTGGAGAGATCTGCAACTGGAGTCTCTGCATGCATTGGGAACTTAATGGAATAAATGAAACAAATCATAAACGAAGGGGAAGGTGAGTGGAAACCATAATAAACAATGTAGAAAAAGTCAAAAGAACAGAGAAGGAGATTGGGAAAATTTCAGACAGTGTTTGGAGTGAGCATTTTCTTTTCATTCACTCTCGTTTACAGTTTTGTTTTTATCTGGGACCCCAAATAATACCCAAAGTTCTCCCCGTAAAATGCGATGTCAAAAGTGGCGTCACATCACTTTGTAATATTATAATTGAACATGAAAAAAGATTTTCATTCACGAAGTGAAGGTCAAGGATGGCATGCACTATTCTTTATACATAGTTCTCACTGCGTTGTTCACTGACAAAGGAGAAGACGAAAAATATTGACCGATGCAAGCGTTAACCTACTATCTCTACCTGCTTATGTGGTGACTGTATTGCAATGGACAAATGGATATGCTTTGTAAAACATTGAATATTTCGTTTTGAATGACTTTAAAAGAACATGAAAATATATCCTCAAAATGCATAAACACTCGACCCCGTTTGAGCATAGACCTTCAATAGACTACAACCAGTGCCACGTTTGTTGTCTAGCAATGTAGATAACTGTTGCAAAATGGCTCATGTGACAAGTTTTCTCGTTCACCTCAAAGAAGTTGTACAAAAATCATGTCAAAGTTACACCGATAAACTTCAAAGCAGGGCAGTCGAAATAGACTGTGCAAACTTGCCATCATTTAAACGAAAATAGGATGTCACTTGTACATGAGTTCCATGTAAAGAGTCAAAATGATCTACGCAATGTCTCGATCGTTATAGTTTATTTTTCTGTCACCATAGGATATACATCCTTTGTTTGTTTAAAGAAGGAGAGACAAACTGAGGGACGTGGAGTTTCAGAGAGAGAAAGGCAATCATCGAATGCTCTAGTAAACTAATAAACGTGTAATGGCAGATTTTGTAAACAAGATAAAGCAACTGTCACGTATTCCTGCATCGCACTAAAAGTAAGTTACGTTTTCATTACAACCAATGAGATATATAATTATAACACATCTTCATGCATTTGCAATGGAAATTCCGGCCTATTATGAGGAACAATACGGTTTGGCAATTTTAATTTATCAACCGACATTCTGTAGTACATGAACGTGACTTGAGACGTGGCTGTTGGTTCTCATATGAGCTGCTGATAACAGAGCAGAAATGAGTTTATGTATCTTGTATTTTTCATCTCGTAAAAAATGGAATTTGTCTTAGGCAGTGCTTCAACAGACTGCAAGGTCACATCATTTGAATGACTATTCGGCTAGGAGAATTGGCTGGAATGACTAACCCTTGAATTTTAAAATTTCCAACCATACGTTAGCTCTTTTTTTCTTTTTCCTTTGTATAGGTGTTTCAGTTTATTCTAAATCATGTTGGAACATGTAGGTAAAAATGACATTAGAATTAAAATAGTCGTTATGAATCATCCATACACATGTAACTCGTAATTGCATGACACTAATTCAGCCACTGTGACATCAAATAAGGTTAATGTCGTATTCCTTACTGAGCATTTGTCACATGTCTTCTTGTAAGTACGTCCAAGCCCCTGGAACTGCCTTTTGGTCACTTCACTGCTGCGTTGATAATATCCACAGATGTCGATTTCCAGTCCACCGTTTCGTGCAACGCCTACCAATACAATCCAAATGAAAAGAAACAGTAAAGTTTTGCACAGTTTACATTCTATGACTGCAATCTACCTAAGTGGATGGTGAAACTACAACATGAATATCGGCCCTTACTGTGGCTTATAGCTTCAGCTGTGCAGGTTGTAATTTTCGCCTAGTGCTGTATGCCACTTGCTAATTTTTGGCGTCGCGTGTGTGTTGTTCCTGTGTAGGTAGTGCCAGAAATGGCAAGTTATATGCATATTACGAGATTTCATACCATTCTGTAATTTGCATACCCATAACATATTTCATGCTTACTTTTGTTATTGATGTTCATCAAGTAACATTATCTCAGGTTGTAAAGTCTATTAGAGAAGAGTCGTCCTGAGAGAAAAGGTTCCAGTTTGTCATTGCAGATGCAGATTTCTTACTGAATAATGAAGAGGACACGACATGGTGGCATTTTGTGTTAAATCACCAACAGGGTGTTGTAGTTCTAACAAAATTCGTCACCAAGACGAAATATCTAAACCTTTAAGTAAAGAAGCATGATGCTTCCATGAGAAGGAGCCAAAAAAGAGGCAATTACAGGAAGTAATATTTTTGTGTTTTTTTTTTTTTTGTATTAAAGTGATGAGTGGTTTACTTATCCACATCTTTTCAGAATCTAGGTGGAACTGTATTACTGGTAAAAGTTGATAAACGTTGTGTCTACTGAGTTATGCCCGTTAAGGATTTGTATTCGTTTCTTCGTTTCAATATCTGGTAATCTTCAATTAACTGTTCTCTTCTGAAAGTTGTACTTTGTCTTAAAGTGATTCAAATGAAATTATCTGAAAATAGATGTAAAATACCTAGCAGGTTGCACAGTTTTAATTATGAAAGTACTTAAACAAAATTATTTGAGAAACATCAGACAAAATATATGAAGAAATGGACATTAAATATGTGGACAGTGAAATATATAAATGATGATTAATATATGGGAGAAATTTGATATTTGAACATTATTAACCAAGTATTATTTTGATGTTTTTCCTGCAATAACAGCATTTTTTTAGTGGGTAACTTACCCATCATGACGTAGTCCTGGTTGGTCTGAAGGTAGGCGGGGTCGCAACTCGCGTAACTGCTACTGGAGATATTAACATCTGTCTTAGATGAAACCAAATCACTTCCCTTGTATACTCTTTCGATTCTAACCCCGTACACAATCGTCTGTCGAAAACTGTAGGAGTCTGCATACACAAGGTACAATACATTATTTTAAAATCATGATTTAAAATAAATAAAATTCTCTCTGAAATTCGGTCTCTGGTCTTGCTGATAACCCCATATACAAAACCAATTTACAGTTGGGTTTGCTGATTTCCATGCATACTTATTTTTTCTTCCTTTTTGTCATATTCATATGTATTATGTTGTTACCCAGGGAAATATTCAATAAACACCGTATCGTAAGCCAACGTTATGCATTGCTATTGTGTTTGTTTGAAGTAGATTTAATTGATCAAAATTAATTGTACTACCTTTACTATCTTGAATGGTGAATTTATTGTTTAAACTTTTCCATTTACTCACCATAAGATTGTTCCGAAAGATACGATGATGAGTCATCATTTTGTATCATCACTGACGTTCTCACCATACCCTTTATTGCTGTAAAAGTGAAATATTTTACATAGACGTAGTACCGTGAAACAAGCACATGCTGAAATCAATACTCTTGCAAAGCTTCTCAACAAAGCACGAAGCGTTAAACTAAATTTCTTTAAAAAGAAACAACATTGGTTACCTCACATCTTTAAATGTAGATAATAATATGGATGTATACATATCTTCCCCCAACAAAATTTGCCTAATTGTGTCTTAGGTTCAGCGTGACCAGTAAGAAAATAAAACAAATCATTCATGGGTACAACATTGTATTGTAAATACAAAAGATTACGTTCACGAACTTATCCTGATCTACACAAAAGCCATCTCATAAAAATATATGTACCTTCCTAGCCTCCCCTATTGAATCCTTAAATTAGCTACTCCACGAGGAATACTTGTAGATATCATATTACATACACAGCAGAGAGAGAGATACTCACCAAAGTCTGAAGCACAATAGTGGGTTTGTGGGTGAAGTGTTATACACGAACAACATTCAGAGCGTCTAATTGTCATCACAACCAGGAGAACGCGGAACACATAAAACGGTTGCATTTTTGAAAATTGTGGGTCCCCAGCGAATTATATCAGTGAAATGATGCTTCTTCTGGCTATACCGAAAGATACCAATTTCAGCCAATACAACGTGGAACGTAAAAATTACTTTAACACGGGCAAAACCAGCGTTAAGTACACTCTTAACTATCTGTAAACATTATCTTATCACTCTCACAATGGCTGTTTGGTAAAATACACCAAGCCCACTTTTATGATAAAGAGGAATTGGCGCCCAGCTTTATTACAAACAGGTCAAAGGCCATTCAGAAAGATCTTAATGACGTGGAAAGTTCGGCTGATAATGGGACAGTGGGGGACTTGTAATGAATTTTGGTGATGCATGTCTAATGAATAAACTGGCAAGTTATGTGTTAGGCACTGAGTATATTTTTCATGGAACACCGTAATTATATTTTAATCTTATTTGATTTAACTTACATGATGTATTTTACATTTCATCTAATAGGCGCTGACATAACATATAGTACTCCCAAAGGGGAGGTGCTCGTTTGATCACTTATAAAATATAAGGTGCTCGGTAGCGAGTGTTAAACGCCGTAAGAACACAATGTGCACCTTGAAAACACCCACATCGTTGTGCACATCGTATATTTTTTCATTTACTCTAGTTTCCTTTACCCGTTTGATTCTTAAATTTCGGAAGGGACCTCGCTATGCTTTTGTGATAAATGTTAGCAAGGTATTCAACACAATTGTTGTTTTACCACCGGAAAATGAGTTGAAAATTTGTCAATGAAAGTCAAATTTGATGGAGTATATCATAGCAGCTACAAAAATAATGTATAAGCCCCATTTTTGCATATATGAATATTTGTATCCATTCCGATTGATTTTATTTCAAGTACAGTTACCGGTGATTGACTGCCATATTTTCTACGAGTCTGAATTATGAATGGTCAACATAAATGTCGAGACAATTTTCATATTCAAATATTTGGCAGATGAGTGCATAAACCTCTTTCAGATTTTGTGACATGTGATTTTTGCCCTTACCTTTCCTTCCCTGAACACTGACAAAGAAAAAAGATAGATGACCATTCGATTGCTAGTAAAACTCATTTTCAAGCTATAAGATTGTGATAGTAAGGACTGAAGTGGTCTTGTAAGAGGGTTACATCGAAATGCTACCAAAAATGCCTCCTCATACAATCGAATAAATTTTAAAGGTTGACCTTACACATGAAATGTAGTTGCTGAAATGAGACAAATGAGAACCTAAAATAGCATGCGTTAGTTCTCAGTATGTCATTTTGGGAAATTGGTATTGAAAGGTAGTATGTATGTATATATGATGTTGACAAGCTTTTTGATTCAATGACGTCTTTATGACACGTCTCTTAACACTTCGTGAGCATTCAGCGTTGTAACCTGATCTAAATCAGACGGTAAATGATACCGAGTACCACTTGCACTCACATATGAATATACGGGGTGTCGTGATAACACTAAGGAAATGATACTTGACTGTAATACAAATGTAAATAAAACAAGCAGAAACCATATTCTTGATTTGTCTCCATTAATGTTGTTCTTACAACACAACATGCATGACGTGATCCGAAAAAACATAGGTAATTCCAAAAAAAAAATGAGATGAGATGAGATGATAAAGCCGTGAATTATATGTCACGTAGGCAATGTAGAAAGTACACAGTTTGCTCACATAATATCTATGGCGTTAATGTATCCCGAGAATCAGGAAAGGGATTGCCATTTCTGTATGTATATACTGTGAAGATAGATCAGGTCGGTATTAGTTACTTAAACTAGATTACACAGTTTGCAAAGAGATGCTGAACTGATATGTAATCAATAGTAAATATCAGGCCCAAACTTTTGAGATTTTAAGCAAATATCCTTGATACCAATTGCATAGAGTTACAATGTATCCCCTAATAGTAATTTGAACTTTAAGGAAAAAAGGTACCCTGTGAACTTTCTGACACAAACGTGCTCTGTTACAAGACATTGGAAAACTCAGTTTTCACCTTACCTAAAAAAATGAGGATGATTTTCCACTCATGTCAAATGAGGCAAATACTTATTTAAGTACTTACTTAAATACAAATAAGGATATATATATATATATATATATAGATAGATAGATAGATAGATAGATAGATAGATAGATAGATAGATAGATAGATAGATAGATAGATAGATAGATAGATAGATAGATAGATAGATAGATAGATAGATAGATAGATAGATAGATAGCAAAGCATAAATCACATGCGTCCATATAATGGATGAGAGTGCCTTTAATACCAACATAATATATAAGAGAAAAACGTGGTCTGATATTTCGAGGTCCTACCTCTTCCTCAGAGACCTGTATATATATATATATATATATATATATATATATATATATATATATATATATATATATATATATATATATATATATATATATATATATATATATATATATATATAAATCTGGTGTCTATTTCAGCGTTGTTTTAATTATGCATTATCTTAAAGGAAAGTTCTAATTGCATCTCTAAAAGAATGTAAGAAGAGTTGACAACAATTCTTACAGTAATATTTTTTACTTTAATTATATGTCTTACATATCGTGTACCTCTAGTTGTAAAGTTAACCACATAAGCTTCACGTTGCTAGATTTGCAACTCACAAAAAACATGTCCCGGTAACAAAACACATGTTATTTTGCAACGCATTACCTTATTGTTTGCTGATTCTCCTAATACTCCAATCAGTTATGTAGTTGTAGTGCCCTTACGGGTACTCGTACAACGTCCAACCTACTTTGCACAGATTTGGGATAAAACCGATTATTGCATGTGCAACAGATGGTTCTTATTTCAGCAGATCACACTGGCTGTTTTCACTTTATGAATATGCTTCAAATGTAATTAAACACAGCTGAAGCAACAGTTCGAAAAGTTCAGTTTGTAGTGAATTGAAATATAACATTTTCTAGGATAGATAGTGTGTGATAAATGACCATGTTCCGTATGTTTAACAAATATGGTCAATATATTGTTGGCTAAGTATCAAATATAGTACTGAGTACATTGGCATATCCCAGACTCTGGTGACATATTTACTTCAGAAAAGCAATTATTTCTAATAGTTTTATAACTACATTAAAACATCATTTCTTACGTACAGAGTAAGATATCGGCGCGGGTATCACACTGCAGTTTATAATATCACATCTCCAACCACTGATAACATACTGCTTCACCATCCATTAAATTTACTTTATTTGATTCACTTTTGTTTGTCATTGAAGATGGTAAGATATCAACACGTTGTACACTCAGTTTGTGCTGGAATCATGCACAATTTATTTGATATAAACTCACCATATCTAGTATTTGATTGCTGTTGATTTTTTGTAACTAATTCAATCATTTTATTGCGTCCAATTCTTCCTATCCTGTTTGCAACGTAATTACTTGTTGAAGTTTGTAGTAAAGTTCGTTCATATGGACAAGCATTTCATATAAAGAACAAATAGTGTACCTTTAGACTGTGGCTTATTATGAAAATAGCAGATTCGTATTCCACTGCTACAGATTTGGTCGTCTGAAAACTTGTTTGTTCTTGAACATTTCACGGGTTTGTTGCTACTTTTCTTTTTATGTAGGTAAGAAAACAAAACCTGGGTCAACGATTTATGCAGTGATTGTATCCAATGTAATATATGTTTTTAAGGATTTAAGGCTTAACGTGTCTAGCAGGCAGGGTTCGTCTATGGTCCAACATTGACATGATAGAACGTACAAAGGGACCATCTGAGATGTAACACTTAATTTAACTATCAAAGTGTCAATAATACAAGGCTTGTAATCAGCAAAAATAAATCAAATGATTTCGAAAATACAGGAAAGACAGATGGGATGATTTACAAAGTTTTTTTGCCACTTTAAACATCAGTTTATCACCTGCGACTTATCTCAGTCCGTGGAACGCTCTCTTAAAGGGCCAGGTCATCGGCAACAGGGATCGATCAGCCGGTAGGAGAGAAACTTAGTGCATATTTGTATTCATTCCGAAATTACAAAAGTAAGTCACTAGACTAATTTTCGATTCATAGACCTATGCGGCACCTTTTCTAAGACTGAGTAGGCCTATTGGATATGTGGATGGCAGAAACAACCGGATGGATTTAACAGATTCATTAGAAATAGTGTCTGAAAGCGATTACCTAAACTTGACTGAGACTTGTTGTTTTGACCTATAAATAAGATAAAATGTACCGATGCCTAAATGGGACGCATTGTAGTCATCACTACAAAACTCTAAAAGAGTTAACGCTCGCAGTATCCATCGAAATAACATCAGTGCATAAGGTACCTTAAGTCAGAATTGAAAAAAAAGAAATGAATCCAACTGGTCCTACTCCCACCTTCACAGTTTATCCTGAACCGAGAAATAAAATGTCGAGATTTATTCACTATAAATGACATCACTAAAATTGCAGATTGTGCAATAATTTGTGATATCTCTCTAGTACACCTCAAACTACTTTTTTCTCAAAAACCATTTTACTTTGTCACCAAATGTGACCACTGCCTTAATGAATAGGATAATTCTCCTATACAAACTCGCTTAATGCAACATTCATTTACAACTTTGCAAGGTTAATGTAAACATTTCAGTTAACAAAGAAACAAAAGCAGGTAACCCAAATCGTACAAGTAGGGAATCACAAGGTATTGCTCAATTGACTGAGTGTGTCAAATTAATTAAAATCGTTCCAAATTTCACGACTCTGAGATAAAACCAGACATGAAGATGGGAGTAGGGTGAGAAGTAGCTATTTGTATACTCCAAAACATATTTTCTTTTCTTGTAGATTTATGTGTCAGGTACACTTCCAATACACATTTCTGGTCTATAAATAATATCCAACAGTCTATAGCTCTGAGCATACTTAGTATATTCAGAAATATATCAGATCGATCATCGCTTGTAGTTAATGCTTTAACATAAATATCACGGAAATACACAGACTTCAGAGTTTTCTGTTTTCAGAATCCCTCCAACCAGAAAGTGCACATACGTATTTTCTCAATTTATACGTAGTATGAATATAAATGTCCTCTGCACTAAAACCAAGCACATTTTGTTGGGAGATACGTCTGTTGCGAAACTGCTTTAGATAATGCAATATTAGCGTGCTGTCGTGTGAAAAGAAAGAAGACACTTGTGTGCTAATTTGTAAAACTAAGAAGGACATATCCTTACTTTCTACAAGAACTAGTTACTATTACAATGCACCAGTAAATTCTTTTTTTTATTAGCATCTGCAGCAATCGTATATGAACATGACCTGCTTAATTGAGCAACAGTCTAAATGGACGAGACAACGGTGCATAGGTAATAGTTCTGATAATAGCTTGGTTGCACTGTGAACGATGTATAAAATATGGAGATTCTCATTAGTGCAACATCAACAACATATTGCCAGGGTTTTGCCGTCTATTGTAGTTTCGTTGTGATAGCGGCCTTGATAACTCCATGGGTATTCCTCAGTATGTTTGTCGAGGCAGCCCTCCTCTTTTGAAACTCAGTTTCTCTGCCGATGAATAATAATTAAAATATTATCGGCAATCTCTCACAGTACAATAGCAAAGTGTCAGATGAAGTAATCCCTTACATCTGAATAAATCCTTTTAAGTAGATCTTCTCTGAAAACGATTAAAGAATTCTTCGTGGATAAGCTACAAAACCTGAACAACATATATTAATTCATGTAACTATTTCATTAGTGGTACCAAGTATCCACATGCCTTACGTAAGATTGAAGTTGCCCTGGAATTTAGCACTGTAATTAATCTAGAATCATCAGCAACATAAGTTTACTAACATAGTTTATTACAAGATCTTACTTGTACAATGTTACATATAATAGTGCATATTCAGCTGGTTGTTACGCAGCATGCCATGAGTTTTTGTAGAATTTGAGTTTAAGAGATGAACTTAGTTATAGCCAAACGGGTTATGGCTTTAAACGGGTAACACGTTACTCGGCACAATTTATTAGTGCTGAATTACAGAACATTCGAACTGGGTAGCGGTTATCACACTTCTTGGTCTCACTGTCTTTAAATATTGTTTTTAACTAGCGAAAATTTTCTCTGTATTCATATAAGACTATCTATTCAATTGCAAATGCTATGGCGAATGTGCTATCTTGGTTTAAATATAAATCTTTTTGTTATATAAATCTCTACAACATTTATATCAAATGCCACTGATCAATTGGTACGTTGGTACGTTATGGTGCGTTTCGCAGGTAAAACCCTTTGGTTTCTAGAAAAAGTGCAAATTAATTGACAATTAGTGAATGGAATTTACAGTAATGGAATTAATGCATTATTACGATGCGTTACCTCCAATATTCTCGGAATCTTGTCACCTGAAAAATAGATCACAAAAGTACATTTTTCATAAAAGAAGATATTCATATTGTGAAATGTTCGAATTAATTTATCTGACGAACAATCTCAACGATACCTTATTAAGTTTTTTATGTGAAAAACAGGTATATAATATAAAATGTAGATGTTATGAAAATGCAAGAAGTAGTTTACCATTTCTGTCGAAAGACGTTTGATTGACGTTTGATTTTATATAAAACCGACGGAGCTACGAAAGTGTGTTGTTTAAAATCAACTTAGACTGTGGACGTTTCAGAGTAAAATTTGTCTTTACACTTAATATAAGGTAGGTCTACACTGGTATTATTTGAGTTTGGTTCCAAAGTTATAATAATGTGCTAATACTTGCTTAGAAAAAACGAAATGGAAATCAAACTGTCCCTTCTTATGTCTGCCCCAAATATCTAGAAGACTATGCGGAATATTAAAATCGGTACGTATCAAGAAACATACTTTATAAAAAAAAAAATGTTTATTCTATTCCAGCAGATTTGTTGTTGCCAGGATTACTTTTATGAAAGCAAGTTAGTTACTTCCCGCATAAATATAACAGACAAGATAATGAAACGTACCTCCGCCATATATTCTACGTCCTCCATTTGTCTCATAGTTTTACAGTTCTGTAAAGAACATCAATTCAAAATGCTTCCATAAACTTTAAATGGATATTACTGAATACCAGAAATCCAACTAAAACTCTGCTTCTAATTTAACTTTAACTCAGTGACCATTCGTATCGACTGACATTTAAACGAACACTCATATCAGCCATGGTTAAATAACCTTTCTTTGTTGGAGTCAATAAAATACTAACATGTTTGGATGGAATTTTGATGGTGTTGGGTCCGTAAATACACTAACGTTTGCTCGTTCTTCTGTTTAATTTATTTATTTTGCAAAAGAATCCTACGATTGTCCTTTCCGTCTGCTTTATTGCATTATGCCGCTTGGGGGAAATAGGAACACAATTCAAGGTACTCACAATCCATCGACTCGACTGAAAGTCAAGAACATACCGCTGGAATGAGTCATGTGGATTCCAGGATACTGTAATGAAAGTCATGTATCCTTTTTAGAAAAATACAAAAACTATGTACGGTACCGTAAATAATTTGACAAAGTGTAAGCTTTCAAAACATATTGTAGGACAGAACACCTGGGGATCCTTTTCAACTAGTCGGATATTTCTTAGCAAAATTATATCAGAATTTGAGGGTGTGGCAAGTCGTGCTTGACAAGTATTTAATAAGTCTTATCTTAGCCTTAATGAGTATTTTAAACACACATAATTTAGCCTTGAATATCATTGAAAGATTACACTACACCTTCCACTCGACGTAACTGTATTTTAATTGGAATTGATCGTGGTAGGATATACTGGGGAAGAAGGCAGTCACCAAACCTGTAAAAAGAAAAAAAAAAACATTGTCTTGTTTGCATTGAATAAATTTGACATTTTGCAGTTCAATTGTGAGATTTACTACTTCTGCACAGAGGTGTGAAAAATAAACAGATATTATAATTTACTCTGTTAAAGGTATTGTGACATGCATCTAGAAAAGAATTTGCTTTATTTAGAGGTTGCAGGGTTTAATTCTCAATAACAATCTGTTGATATTTGTCCGGATCTAAGACCGACTTCGATGTATGACTTGTCATACAGGTTTAATGGGAATTCACAGAAGAGTTGCACTGCGTCAATATTTCTTTTGTTAGACCTATCTATATATTGCGTTTAAATTACGTAATTAATTGGTTTCAAATTAGTAAGTAGTAAGTGGTATTTTTGAAGAAGGAAATATACGCTTACAAACAAAAAGCCCTCTACTCGTATCAAATCCTCACTTGCACTTGAAATAAAGGTTACGTAAACCATCATAACATACGAAATATCATAGGAGTCCATCTCTTAAAGTCACACATTTGCATACTTAACCAATATTTATTGGGAATGTTGCAAGTGTGAGACGATGTGCCTGTTAAGTTGTCAATTGGTGATGGATTTTGATGGAATTTGTGTCTAGGTTCGTTTTCAATATCAAATACACAGGATACTCCAAAATATCATTTTTTTATGTCACACAACACTTAAAACGTATCTACTGTTGATATCGACGTTACGGTTTTATGTTCCATTTGTTCATGAAGAAAATCGGTCACGTAGTTCAGCGATTTAAGCCTTTGTAGATACTATCGAATTATAGGCTTGTTTCGATTTTTAGTTCTTTCTCTTGTAAATTTGTTCTTTTTTCCACTAAAATAATTTCTCAGTTCTTCGAATGCAAAAAAAAAAATATGAGAAAACAGTTACCATAACTCTGTTAGATTTCTTGATTTCTGTGCAAACAATAATATTGCTACCAATTCTTCTTCTGAGAACTCTCTCCCTTCCCCATCCGTATTAATTCCTATCATCTCTACCGTTGAAGGACACGATAACAGAAGTTTTGAATAAAGAACGATGTCATAACTCTCCGTAACCGTACAGAACGACCGGCATAAATGTAGACAGGAAATTGTGATCTAGAATAGCGAGCAACAAAAAGAAAGAAACAAGGAAAGAGAATACTATATTTTGTTGTTTTAAATATCTGAAAAGAAAAACAATACCATGTTGCTTTGTCTGAAAAGGGGAGTTTTGAGAAGAGAAAAGGCAAGGAGGCACATGACAAACAAGGTGCAAAAAGGTTACTAGCTAGAATACAGGAATATTCACCTACCAAACCTTAATATCTAACATATGGATATCATGCATGTGATAGACTCATAGGTATTATGAATTGGGTTTCACAATATATAAGACAACAAAGGTGAGAGAAAAGAATTCTTTTTGTCTCTTTACGTCCTTCAGCTTGTTCTCACGTAGCAACATCAAATCTTAGTTTCGGATCCCTATATCTAATTGTGCTTACAACACTTCACTCAAATATCTGCCCCGAGGGTATTAGTAAACGAATTGGTGTGATTACTGTAACAGCTATTCAATAGTCGTATTTGACTGAAGATCATAGCGTATTTGATTAGAGGAGTATGAAAAGCGCTTTTGACATGAATTGATTTTAAAGAAAAATGTCATTGACAAGGATGTACATCTAAGACCACGCTCATTCTTTACTGTCCTAAGTCGGCCAAGAGAATAAGATCACTATAAACATGCAAAGCTGTCACTGATGGATTTTGGTATACCTGTAGCTCATTTATTTTGGTATTAACTTGTACTCACGTCATGATTAACAGCGATATGGAGAAGCTGCAAAATTGATCGCTGAAGCATCCTATCTTCAGTGCTGGTCACGTCGAAAGTATCAAGACATATCTGCTGCAGGGACGATAAATCCTCAAACTGGCGTGATGAAAGAAACACATGAGCATCATCTCTGCCATATATTCCATCTCCACTTGTCGAACATGTTATTTGTTACAATAAAATATTTATTTTATATATATAAAACATTTTGGTAAATGCCCTTTATAATGAATTCGTGGTTATCTAGAAGTTACTTTCAAAGCAATTCATATTACTGAACTTGCTAATCCGTGTAATGAGTAAATCTTTAGTTAAGGGAATTATATATATTTCCATATGAGAGAAGCAACGATTACAGAGCGATTGTAGTAAACCTGAGAATAGGTAAGGGAGAATGTGGCAATTACTGAATGTTTGGCAATACATTCATTAGCGTAAAAGAAAGAACACTGCAGATTTGAACGGATGAAATGGAGGAGAAAGGATAGCTTATAAGTAAGACTTCTAAAATAGATAGTAACGTCGTACTTACTTCCCACTGACCTGAGCCCATCAAAAGACGGAATTCATACGCGCATGCCTTCCACGTAACTAATCCACATGAAACAAAATGACATGTGTGTTTATTAGCATTCGACATTTACTCTTACACGAGATGTTGATAATAAAATCCCAATAAACTCATTACAAACTTATACCCAGAGAAGAAACAGGGAATTGTGGTAACAAATTATTCTTAACTGTTGATAGGTGATTGACAGTTTGGCTTGAAGACTATTACCAAATGTTATTTTTCCACTATTGTGTCGGATTGCTTAATTTTGATTTTATGGTCTAGATGGCATAACGCTCTCCCAGCACAAAAAGAAGAAATCGCTATATCGATACACTTTACGTTGTAACATGCTTTGTACAAATACTTCTTTTCATTTGAAAATGCATTATTTATTTCTCTATCTTTATTTTTCATTTCCTATTAAATTCCGTGCTTGGTTTGATACAACCCGCTACATATCTAGCTTAAACTGTTACATTATCACTGAACGTGAGAAATCTGATTTCTTATGCATTTGGTAAAACAGATGATTTTCTTCTCTTTTTCTTTATCGTGGGAAGTAAGCCATTGGAACTCGTACCTGGTACTTTCCAATCCTTCAAGCAGGGCGCTATGCTACTTTCATTGAAGAAAAACGGCAGAAAACAATCTTCAAATCTGCTCTCGGAAAGGGAAGAGAGATAAAAATTTCAGTGCAAGAATTGAACAATATCTATGAGACAAAAGAATTGATATTGTGGTGTAACACTAAGAAAAGTGAACTTAGGACATCTTAAGAAAAGAACAACAACATAGGGTTATTGATATGCTTTACAGCGTTACTATACATGATTACTTCTTGATCACACTTCTAAATACTTGGTAGTTTACCTCAATTCTTCCAGTTTTTCACACGTTTGTGCATAACTGCATAACCCGATGACTTCATCTGCCGTTAATTCATTACTGTCAGCTTGTATTCGAAATGTAACCAATGTTGGGTAACTTTCTAAGTAAATGCCAGATTCCAGTTTTACTCTACCATCGGTGCTTTGAATATGTTCAGCATTGAGTGATAAACACGAGATTGGTATCTGTGTAAAATATGGGAGAATTTTTGCGGTAAAATAATACATAAGATAATCTTACTCTTCCAAGAAAAGTAAAGCATCTATCTTTAGTGTAATATTGAAAAAAATACAATAGGGAAGATGACATATCGTTTCGATCTATTTTTGTTTACCTACAAACTATTTGAAATGGAAATATTTGTAACGTAGTGTGCTTTTATAATTACGAAAAATGTATTTGAAAAGTAGGTAACAGTCACACTTAAATTAATGCAAATCACAAAGAAAGCAACGAACATGCAAAGACAGACACAAATAATGATACTGCTTTACAAGGGCGTTCTGTGTACTTCAGCAAAACCTCGAGAGTACCACAACTGTTAATGTTATGACAAATAAAGTAGGAGTCTGCTTCAGTAAATAATAATACCAGAAAAAGTCATTATTTCCCAGTGGCGAATACTCTAAAAAAATAAGGGAGACGTTAAAAATAAAGCAATGGTGACTCTTTGGTGAAGCCCATCACATGAACAGACACCAAGTAAGTAAATTACTTACATCGTTTGTTGTTGCAATATCTAAAATCGTAGATTGTGATATGTGTTGTAGTCTCTTACAATTACTTCCTATGTGGAATATTTCAGAGCACATCCTTCGAATAGATTCCACGTCGTCAGCCTGCAATGTACGAAGTAAAATAGCCAACATATGTTACTATTAAACAGTAATCGATAAGCAACAAACGCAAAAAAAAAAAAAAATGAACCAAAAGAAAAACGGTTATTCATTACAGTGCTTTCATTTGTCAGGCTACATTTTACTGAATACGAAGCACAGCATGGTCCTTGTAGAGATGTCGTTTAAGTCGCTTCTCGATGTCATTAACAATATGTTGCCAATGAACCGATTGATTCTGAACTATACTAAAATTGCGTGAACTTATTTTTGTTACATAAATTAAACCTCCACTACAGAGTACACATATTCTGGTAAGATTTATGAATGGTGACAATAGTTTTAATTTTTTTTAAGCGTATGGATCCTTTGTGGAATAAATACCTAGTTCTGGAAAACATTAGAATGGAAATAAATCTCTCGTTAGAGAGACTTTTCAGCAAACTTGCTACATTTGGGATTCAACACCGAGGATATAAAACATTCGTTTGACAGATTTGCGTGTTAAAAGATCTGTAATTCTTACTGTCCATCTCCCAGACTCAAAACTGAGTCTAAAAGTATAGTCGTGTGGCTTCCAATACACTGTAAGAAATTATTGTAAAAAGAAACAAGTTTGTTTAAGTACAGACTTACGGAATTCGACAGCGACTACATGATGTTTCTTAAAATGAACTTTTGAAAATTCTGTAATGAATCTTACATTAAGCAATAGATGCTCAAGCCATGTCTAATCCATTGACAATATATTTGCTACTGTTCTTCCATGTTACGAAGGTGTTGCAAGTGATAATAATGTTAATTTCAGACCTGTTACAGACCATGTCTTCAGTGACGATGCTATGAGCTTGATATTGATTGACTTTGGGACCTTGCACTTTTCGAACCTTTGGAAAGTAGGGAGAATACAAAATGCATTGGCATAAGTGAAACAGCTCTGTTTCAAATTTTATTAAAGTAGTTGTTTTGTATGGTTTACTACACATACTACACTAAAAGTACACAATGATTCATGCACTAAGCAATGGTCCAATCAGAGACTCGTCTCAAGGCAACTTCCTGGTTCAATCAATTAAAACTTCAAGAATACACTTTTCTATACAAAATCCTTTTCTTACTTAAAAGGTAATTGTTCACCAAAGGTCACTCTTCAACATTATTGCAAAAGCAAACTTTACCTGATTTCTTTCAGACCACTGCATTTCCTTCCATAGCGCAAGATTCCTGCGAATTGATCTTCTCCTACGTTTTCCTCCTCTGTAATTAGTATCACTTGTATTGCCGAAAAACGGGGTACGTTGAGCCCTGATTTAAGCCTCATTGTGTCTTTGTCAAATGTGCAATTGGAGAGTTGTATGGCAAAATACGGTACCGGAATCTGAGGAGATGTGTGATATTGTAACAATATTATGCCGTTAACACAGTGAAATTGTCTTAAATTGTTTAATTTTAATTTATGTTCTTATACAGTATTATTAACAGCGAAACGGTGTTTTACGTGGTTACTTGTAATTTACCTGCACTATGAGCCATTACTAACGCACAATAATATTTTATGGTGTCCTACTCAGTGTCGATATATCATTCCATGCAGCTTTACCCCAACTGAGCAATACATGTGTATCTCTTATAAGTCCATGGACTCAATCACATGTAAAACAAAAGCCAGGATTGCAATGTTGTACTTCTCTATTCTTTAATTTATTTTCCACCCAAGTTTCAACAAAAATCAGTTTCATTTATCTCAAAAACAATTGTGAAAACTCAATTTGAAAACTGAAACATTTTCAGCTTTTATCCACTGCATATCTGGATAAATTTAGTTACATTTGTTTTCCTTTGGCAGCTTTCTCCCGTCTCTGTTTGTGTTTTGTAGATCATAACTTTTATTTAAACAAACACCAACAGGATTCATCATGTTTTTTCAGGGATTTACTGATTAAAAGAAGGTTCATGATTTTTAAAAAAAATGAAGACCCTGTGATTCCTTGAGAATTAAAGTGAGACGAGCGAAGGTCTTTTAAAGTAAAATTTTCATAAACACGTTTCTGTGGACGTCGATTGAAGAAAAAGTATTCGTTGAGCTGGATAAAATATCCCTCACAAAAAAATTAAATATAGCATCATGTTACATCTCACCTCTGTATCACTGAAGATTCCTATGGAAAGGTGATAACTAGGCAACTACCAGACGATCCACAGTGGCATTTAGCGGGGTGCTTTAAAACCTTAATGATGATCTAATCAAATTGAAATTCCTCTGTCTTATGGGAAGAGCTGTTTCCAATGTAACAATATTTGATAATTGACTTACGTCACTGTTTGCAGCAACCTTCAGAACCTGTAAAATCGATCTTTGTTGAAAGGTACCCATGGAATTCGTTAGCTGAACCACATATGAGCATAGCTCTCTGACAGTGGCCATTTCATTCACCTGCAAATATCAATGGATCACCCCTTTATTAAAGACTGTCAAGTATTTTACTTAGGATAGTAATTGTTGCTTACAACTTACATTATAATCATTTTTAAACACATTCATACATTTGAAAAAAATGTTTGAGAAGTATCATTTAAAATTTAGTCGCGACCTGAGTAGTTAGGTTTGGACCATGCACCTCACTGATTCAGTTTTACGTGTTTAACCCTATTTGCATGACATTTCATTTGAATGGTACGTGTATTGATGTGTTGATTGTGATTTCTTTTGGAGAGCAGAATAAAATCAGACAGCTAGCAAGAATCTACGCTGCGAGTTTTTTTTTTTTTTTTATGTTGTAGTTTTCGGTTAGAAGCTAGGGTCGGACGCAACAGATAAGTGATGAATTGAACTTATCATCGGAACCATTTCCAACTGAAAATTATATCCCACTGTCTTTGTTTGAAACCTATGTATTTTACCATTATTCTTAAATCGGCATATAGGACTTTCTTAATTCTAAGTTAGTGAATATTTCACTGTTATATTTCGTGCAGTAATTAAAATGTAAAATTTAAAATGTAAATTAACAGAAAATAAAATAAATACAAAATGAATACAGAATTGTTTTGGAAATTAGTTTCTAGACAATTTCTATAATTCTTCCTTTTTTTAATATTTTTCGTAAATTTACGGACATTTTTTTTACAGTGTAGTGAAGATGTAACGATCAACTAATTATAAAGTTTGGAGTGTCATGTAGACGAATATCACTAAATTATCGATTTTCTATTTTTGCTCTCGTATTAATTTTTCGATGTATTGATACGAAAATGAGTGTAAATCCAAACTTATCTTTAAGACATTCGTTGAAATTGGTTCATTGCACATTGCTTTTGCATTGGGTTTAAAAATGGAAAGCCATAGTACCCCCAAGTACTCTGATCTTGATGATCAATTGTTGACAAGCGACAATACTGAGGATTACAATAGCAACAGCACAAATTGATGAAAAACGTGAGACTGTGTTTTGGGCTCTTCGTCTTCAAATTTTGTTGTAGCCTTTCTTATAAAACTTCATTTTCTTCATACATTAGAAATTTAAATGCACAATACTTCCTGTTTACTCTTTTTAGCTGCCTGATTAAACTAATGGTTCAAACTATGCTATCACAACGACAACGATACAACACTACGTGTAAAACTTAAAGTATATATATGGATGAAGGGAAGAAAAGGATATCCTGTCTCAATAACTAACAAAAAACGTACACATGGTCATTTCTCTTTCACCAAGATAATTGAACGATAAGAAGAACTTTACAAAACAAACAAATAGACTGACCTCCCATTGTCCAGAATGAAAATTCATCCGGAAAGTGACATTGAATGGATTCCAAGTAACTGTTGAGACAACGAAACATTTTTTTTTGTTTTATCACGAGAAAGAAACAAAAGCATGACGAAAGTGGATACCAAGGTGATACACTGATACTGCACTTTAAGAGATCTCCTTGAAGACAGAATCAAAGTTAACCTGAAATGAGGAGATAAATTCATAGTTTTGATAACTCAAAAATTCAAATACTTCTGCTCGTGGTGCTAAAACGTTGTCCAGGTACCATATATTGTCCTGTAACTATTTTCTGAGTAAACTTCATTGATTACAAGTCTATTGTGCCCACATAATGCTATCAGAAATGTTATAAACGATATTGGTAAGACATGAGAGACAAGTTACTGAAACTAATATCATAACCACAAATATCATAATATCCCAAAGTATAAAAAAAAATTCGCAGAAACATAGCATGTTTTGGATTCTCGAGAAATCAGTTTTACATACAAGCTTTGTAATTTCTTTTTAATTGCGAAGACCAACAAAAAGATTGGTGGATCCCGAATACAAGAGCCATCTGAAGCTTACGTTTCTGCAAGTCATGAAAGGGTGGTTACTTTAAAAGTGTAAAGTGTATTTTTTTTTTCGATATTTCTGGTTTAATATTACCTAAATCCAAAGATTTCAAAAATACATTTCACTCAGTTTAACATATGAATTCAAATGGTGGAGCCATAATCTTTACAGGACATTCTTGAACTCAGATTTAAAATCTTTAAATTATTAACTCAAATTAAAACGGTAGTTAATCAATAAATTGTGACGTCACTCTGGTACAGCTCAAATTATTTCCTATATTTTTCGTATGTTTTCTTTTTTGACAGCCATTGAAGGTTAATCACAGTCGTACTGTTTATTGTCCCCGTAAGTTGACCATACAAGTCTTCTCAACACAACGTATTATTCACACAACATTAAACTTATCAAGGTTATGTAAACGTTGTAATTTCAACTAAAAACAGGTTCTGTTTGAATTGAAACTAAAACAGGTAATGTGAGTTGTACATGACGGGCATCACAAAGTATTGAACAATTGACTATTTTAAATTTAGTGAATAAATTTCAACATTTTATAACTCAACAATAGAAAAAAAGCTATGAAGATGACAATTGTGTGAATGGCATTAATTTTCTACCCTCAAACATATATATTCGTGTAGTTCAACCGTTATGTACACTTTAAGACGTTCACTCTCAGTGCATAACTATTTGTCATAAAAAGAAAGAAAAGATAAGTAACTATTTTGATTACCTGGTACCGTCCATGACTTAATATGGTCGGGAACCATTCGGTGATTGATGTACAGAGGCATTAACGAATCCTTGAATCTATAAGTTTGAGGGAGAAGTCGTACAAGAAAGAATCTAAATAACGGGTAAAACATTGACACATAATAAAGACATGTGACTAGGTTTATGTCAATGAAATCTGTCATCATACCTCAGCAAGTATGAATGTATACTACTCAACACACTGAGAGCTGATTATCACAGGCAAGGCAGTACGAACTGTTGGTAACAAATCTTGTGTCAGTAGCAGCACAGATAGAACGATATTGTCTTATCATATATTAGGCGACTTAACAATTTAATACGCTGAGCTGCGATGGATAGTGTGGAATAACCTTGCTTGGTGAACAGCCCAAACGAGTGGAACACATAGACCACCAAATCAAAAGCACCGTTTGTTCGATCGATCCTGACACTCACAGCTAATACATCAGCTTCTTCCACGTTCACGGAGTACATATACATATTGTTTTGGTTGTGTTAAGAATGGGTATTTACTTGCGAATAGGTTTCGATATTAACGAGACCGTACACAAGACCAGGCTTATGATGAAACCTTGTGTCGGTAACGGAACAAGGTCTATCAAAATATTGTTTATTATCTGGTCAATATGTTGGTACGATTCGAAACATGATAATCAGAAATATTGCTGAAGATAAAAATTTGACTGTGAATAAAATGTTTCCAAGGAAATGAAAAATAACACGGCAAATACTTGATTTTCATGTTGTTTGAAGTAAATATGATGCAGGCAGTGGTTACTTTGAAATTCCTTTGCATCCACACTGCCTTGCTAGAGTATACAATGCATTGATCGACTACAAGCACTGATCGACTCACGGTATACGTAGTATACAAGCAAATTTTAAATGAATTCTGTTTGACTGATTTTTTTTTAAGTCTTTTTACATATCTTCATTTTGTCGTTTTGTTTAACTATCAACGAAAACACTTACCTCAACTCGTTCAATCCGTCCCATGTGTAAACAGACTGTGTTACTCGAACGATTGTATCTTGGGGTACATACTTAGAGTCTCCAGTTACAAGGACTTGATCTACAAGTAATTTTTGTGGTATATGTATTCCAGTGTTCAGACACATCTCGCTGCTCATCATGGTGAATATAGACAATTCTATGATGACACAGGATACTGGTACCTGTAAAAAATTTAGAAATAAAATTGGAAAGTAATCCACATGTGTCTCATTTGCTAAGTGACTCTGACATTTCTCTCCTTTTTTAATATTCGTAGCTGTTGACGAGTAGGTGTACTAAGGCAATGACGCTTTTCTTTTACTTTAGAGCAAAATGGTACATTTTTCAGTAATCTTTGATACGTATTTATTACACTACCATATCCACAGTTTTGGTTGCTGCTTTTGTTTTCACATTTGTATTTCACATTTTTATCTGAAGTAAATTTGCATTGAATGAAGGACTACTCCAACAGCAGCACCATCAGTTTTCTGATCAAGGTAACACTCAATACGATATAACTTTCTTACACGATAATTGCGAGAAGAAACTGACTTGCTAACCTGTCTTTTCAATTTGAAACATAAGATCATCCTATAACATAAGATCCTCTTATTTCATTCAGATAATTATACCCTGTAAATAACTCACCTTACTGATAGAAGCAATTTGCATCAATTGAAAAGTGGAACGATGTTGCAATCCACTATCCGTTGAACAAATGGACGTTCCACTGGAGCAGAAGCTTCTCATGTGCTCATTTAGGAACTTTGAATCATCCTCATGCTCCAACTGACAAAGGGCCGAGAAGGCAGTGCCATCTTGTGGTTCCCTCATCAGTACCTTTACAATTTTGCTAAATGCTGTTTCGCTCAAGCCACTTGCAAATCTATAGAAATACTGGTATTGAAGGGGGTCAATGTTCTTCAGTTTATTACTGAGTGAGAAATTCAAAACTTTACCCGCGCACTCCGAAAGGTAGTTTGCTGCATACCATTCGATAAATATATCATGATAAAAGCTCACATAAGTTTTGGTTTTCGAAAACCACTTTTTCCCAAATACCGTTCTTTTCGGTTTCCTTGGAGTATCGTTTTCAAGTAATATACCAAGGGATACCAGTTCCTTGTAGCAGTCATCTCCAACTTTACTCTTGAAGTAGTTTCTCTGCCAAACTAGCCTTCCGTTTTCTTCAATAAGACAGTCATACGAGAATTTATTCAAACTGGAGTAATTTGGAACTATCAGAGACTCAGATGACGTTCTGTTCCTGCCTTTCTTCCACATGTGTGAATAGAAACGTTTCAATATATCGCAGAAAAAGCCTGTCACTGACGAAAACGAATTTTCGGTCCCGGCGATTTCTGTAATATAAGCAAACATCACACAAAAAAGAGGAATTCGGCAGATCTCATTCAGCAAGGGACTTTTCTGTAGCAGCTGATCGATTTTATTGAGATTTTGTCCATCGCGAAAATTGACCGTTCCTTCGACATATTCAACCGTTGCCTGTAATATTTCAATTGATTTGCTGTATATCTCTTGTATTTTCAATTGTGCTCCTTTCTCCTCTTGCTTTCCTACGCGACGTTTCTTTGGTGTTCTCGTTACTCTGTTCCGATCATCCTGTCCTTCTGTGGTTTTATCACCGAGCTCCACCAATAAATCTACGTCTGTGGAAAAAACCTTTTCCTTGATATACGGGATCGGCTGAATCTGGCCGTAAATTTCATTGCATTTAGTTTTCAAAATTCCTCTGGATAAAATTGTATTATCTGTAAAGAATTATAACGTATGTTTCATTAGAATTGAATATCAATTAACAATAGCGACGCGAATCGAAGCTTATAACCTGTCAATATCTCTCACTAGTAATAAAGAATGCAATAAATAAAAACTAAGTCTATGCGTGCTTCACAATAGCCTTAGAATTGAATTTCGCATGCCCAGCATTATTGTAATGAACTTGGGATCTCTGGTATAACTTTGTCGTTACTAACACTACAAATTATTAACTAGATATGTATTGCAGATATTAAAAGATGTTTAATGCTCTCCATAAAATATTTTGAAGCATCTTTAGATCGTCAAAAGGTATTACCGAATAGTGCATTGTTTTAAATGAAGCTTGCATACGTATGATGGAACTTATTCAATACAGACATGACATAACGTCAGCAACTACGGTTCAACTGGATATGCTTGGTAGAATGGTAACACATGGGCGAAAGATACGCATTAATAAATAGCCAAATACATCGCCTAACTTATGTAAATTGTTTTAGATATTATTTCTTTTTTTTTCTGTTTTTTTTTTCTGCACGGTTCCGTTTGTGGGAGGTAATGCGTCACATCTTTATGGTTTCGTATATGTGCTTTTTCAGGGCTTTTCCAAAGTCTTGGCTTTACTGACAACATACATTACTTTGCCTGTCCTGCAGTGATGTTTTTTTTTTAAACATAGGCTATAGATAATGCACGAAGCAATAAAGTGCATAATATTGAGATATCCACGTTGATCATGTTGTAATGGATGGGATCATCCGGATGCATGCGAGGGTTAATATTACGAGAAATCATTGTTCAAATTTGTCATGTCACAGTGTAGCATGTCCAGAGAACTTTAATTACTACCCCTTCAAAAGTTACCCCAAATTAAAAAAAGTTCAACATTCAAAAATTAACCAAATTGTGATTCTAAATCGAATTCAGAACCTTCATTTTTATTACAGCAAGCTATAGCTGAATGAAGTAAGTAAAAAGACTAGGGATATTCTCTCCAAGTTCTCTTCACATTCGATTAAAGTCAGTATAGTTTACTGCAATCCTTGACTTAATAATGTATAAGTATTTTCACTTTGTTAATTTTATGAATAATAAACAGTGTTAATGGAACAGTGTCTTGCATTATTCAGCCTTTGCAGATTAAATACAAAGAATTCTGTATCCAAAACAAGTAGAAGATCGAGAATTTTCTTCACTTCATGAAAAAGAGAGTTACGTTACGACAGACTCCACTATGAGTGAACATAATGGTATTTCGAAAAATTGAATTGTTCTGTCAACACTAGGGAGACCCCACAATAAGAGTATCCTATATTTTACAAAATTGTCATAATTGTGATCCTATAGCTTTATTTCGAAATTTCTAGCTTTTTGTTGCTTTTCACGAGTATATCACATTAATGGAGAATCGTTGGGTAGTTATGGCCGCGGTTTGTAATGTCGACGTATGAAGAAGGATCTACCAACATTACTGAATGCATCACAAACTAAACTGTAGCGATGATTTACTCGAACGCAGGCGCAATATAGGGAGGTTCTTTCATCATATTCCTGTTTCTTATGACATCTGTACTATCAGTTGTCACTTAATGAGGGTAAAACTGTAAAGTATTCATTCCTCATCAGAATCCATCCAGTCACGATCTTATGAATAAAATAAGGGGATATACTTTGGGTTTTCGGTGTTCATAATCTCTCCTATAGTCCCCCCCCCCCCACCCCTCCAGCACACACATACACAACCACACACCCGGGTACCACACGCGACTTTCGAGTTTGTCTCTGTTAATAAACAAAACAGGTGGTCAACGTCTGGATTCTATGTACATTCCACAGCTGAATTAGCTTACCTGTTGTATCTTCTGTTCTTACACTTTCAGCGAGCTTCCAATTTTCAGCCATTTTCCTTTACCGATAGTAAGTATACCAAAAGCAACACAAACTATGTGATCATCGTTGGTTCAATGTCAATGCTACGTGATAAAATACTATGATAGATCAAATATAGTACACAGTTAAGGATATAGATGAATAAGATACCATCTCAAAGTCCAACCAAACAGTGCCAAAAGAAAGAATAAGTCAACGTACTCCACATTTAATATACAAACAGTAGCTACCTTCAAAGGGGCGATAAGAGAATACCGATAAGCCTGACCTATCTCTGTTCATCAAATAAAAAATAAATTGATAAACTGACAGTTGGTTGAAAGCATCGCCGCTGTGTTGAAATCCACGGCATTGATACGACTGCACTGTTAGAATTTGAATAATCCATTCTTGAAAATCAGACGCCTTGGAATTGTAACAATCACCGATACAGTGACATGAGCAAAAACAGTATACTTAAGTGACTATTTAAAAATGGAAGGATTATTCCATCACTTCTACAAACTCTGTATTCAAATGCGTATTTCGTTTTGAAGAACTTGTTGATTGAATTTTCGGCGACTATAGTCCACTAAGACTGTTGGGATGGCGCAGGGCGAGGACGAGGAGAGGGGGTTCAGCAAAAAATTTAGAAAGGGTGGGGTCTTCATTAAGAGAAGTAAAAGCTCGTTTCAACGTGCGAGCAGGAGATAAGGGGAATTATCAAACAAACAAAAGTGGGAATTCAAAAAAGTGGGAATACTAGTGTTGGAGGTCATGCTTTTATAGGTAAGAAGGTCAAGGCGATGAAGTGGAGCGACTTTGGGTATACATTGTTGAATGATGCGCATCGGGTACCCACGGGAAAGTAGAGTACCCGATGTAAGAGATGCTTGTCAGTGTGTTTACAATAGAGAGATGTCGAAAATGCGCCTACTTCCAAATTAATAAGGACATCAAAGCAAGCCATTTGATTACTGGAAACCTCAAAAGTGAATTTAATGTTTTCATTGGAAAGAATTGTAGGAATCCATTCGTGAAAATGCTATCGGATATCCAGTTTCTCAACACTATAATGAAACTCATCATTCCATAATAATGTTAAAGTAACTGTAGTAGCTGGCAACTTTCGAAAAACCGTAACTAATGTGGATAATGAAGCTTCAAACACCGCACTGGACTCAACAAAGACCTCTGTGTTCTCCGTCATTGCACGTGTCATCAAACGCTTTAACCCTGTTAAGTTTTTTTTTTTTTTTTTGTCTCTCCTTGTGCATTGTTTGTCTTATATGCATTTGCTAACTAATGATTAAAGTTACTCCCTTTACAGTTTGATTTCGCTGAAAAAGGTTCCAGGGGGACCGAAAATTGCGAATATATTTGACTATTTTGTACTCCTTCAATCAACCAGTTATGCTATCTTTGCATTATTTCTTATTTTACAGCATCCTGTGTTTACACAAAGCAAATAATTAAATCAATAATGAAGTAAGTATGTGGTATTTTTAATAGCATACTAATTCCCTGCTAGGTATACACAGTGTGCTATGTGATAGGTTACCATTTTTACAAATTTAACCAATTTTTATGAACAACCCAGCTAGCCCTTCCGTTGATTTTCAGATTCTGTTACTCTGTGAATGCGTTAATTCTCATATCGTTAACTCTTTCTCTTCAATTAAATGTGAGAAAGGAGAGTTCAAGCGAAACATTAAGTATGTTGATTATGAATGAGATTTCGGAGATGAGACGTGAAGAAACAGATATGTAACCATAGGTGGAGAAAAGAAACAGAAGGAAGTCGGTTGCTAGGCCTGAATTGAGACATCACACAAGTACAGCTGATAGCAACCGTTATTCAATGTCTCGGATTATTCACACTGAAAGATTTGCTTAAGCACTGGAAACCTCTTGGATTAAACGTTGCATTGATCACTCCAATACTGGTTATTGGAAGTTATTCTTTAATCATTATCCTTCTCCTTTCGGAAAAGAGTTGCTCTCCTACTGTACTAATGACGAATGGGATGATGAATGGAAAAGTATCTTTAGAACCGTTTTCTCTACTCTCTCTCTCTCTCTCTGAAACAAAAATCCAATATTTTCAGTTTAGGTTTCTTCATCGAATAATCGGTACTAATAGACTAGTATAGCTCATGAATAAATCTGAATCGGATTCCTGTACCTTTTGTCATAGATGCCATAGAATACTTATTCTGGAATTGTTATATTACTGCTAGTTTTCTTTTAGATGTGGAACAACTTTTTCTGGGAAGGCAATTAGTATTTACTATAAAGGATTTCTTCTTTGGATATAACTTAGGCCACTTTCATACCTTAAATTTTCTAATATTTCACTGCAAGTATTGTTTTTAATTGTAAGCTTAGTAATATTAAACCTACTTTTAATAAATTTGATTAGAAAATGAAATTAATTGTTAAAATTGAGAAATACTTAAGTGTAAAACCAAACGTAGCAAAAAAGTGTTTGGTTAGATATAATAAGCTTAAGAACTACTTTGCTAAGGCTAACCTTTTCTCTCATCCATAGCTGGTAGTAATTTGTGCTTATGAGAAATTGTTCTTAATTCATTCTGCCTTCCTCATTTTCACGCTGGAATATCTTTCTTTACATTTTACTTTTCTGAATACTTGGCTTTATAACGCTTATCATTTTTCCACTTTTATAGAAATGCTGCTCTTCCAGTTTGTCCCATTTACTTTTGTACATATATTGTTACTTTATGTGGTAATTATTGTCCTGTTGGTGAATAATACTAAGTGCAAACTTCTTAATAATACCATGAAAAAGACCTCAAGAAAGAGATGGAAAAAAGGACAATGTGAGGTTTTGCATGGAAGCGTTATAATTACTTTCAATCACATTTTGACTTAGAAATCTATAATCTATATTTGTATAATATTGCTACCTTCCTATGTATTATCAACGCAGGGTATAGTCAAAGAGTGTAGATTACCAAATTGAAAAGTTTCCCTCTGCGTTTTTTCAAGGCCAGATTTGTCTGGCTGTTTACTCCTGCAGTCGTGCTGTTTGTTATTGTCTCATATAACATTTTAAAGCAATATATTGCTTTGGAAAACTTATCTCTACCCACTGGTCATGTCCATTTACTTATGGAGAACCATTCGGACAAACTATCACCATTAGCTTACTTTCCCCATCTACTACTAAATAACTATGGAATTGAATCTCAAGAAAATGCTCTCCTGACAATTTCCTTTTTTTTTTTTTGACTTCTGCAATCACGTGGGTTCAATTTCAACCAATCGCTGAAAAGATGTTTATCTATGAGCGACGCTAAAAAATAAAAATATATTCATTCACAGATAGTCCTCAAACGTACTCAATACACTAGTGTGCACACAAAAGTAGCGAGAAAATTGACTGACTTAGCTAACCAGCGTGGCTGACTTAGTATAGTTTAAGAAAAATATTGCGTTTACAATGCACCAACATGACATACAAAGAAACAAGCTTTAATCATTGTTAAACTATTCATTGATCTCTGCAGAACATTCAGTACAAGTTGAATTACAAAAATTAAGTGTTTGGATTTTGGAAAGTTTCGGTGAATAACTTATTCTTGAGCAACACATTGCTGAATTTTTATCCGTGAAAACTTAAAAAGAAGGCCATGGTGTTCTCTTATTTCCATTAATCTTTCATTCTTTGTTTATAAACATTGGTTTTAAAAACATGATTTTCTTTTGTAAAAGAAGATTTTTTTGCAATTTCCGCCTTCTTTCCCTGTAAATTTTTATAACTTAAAGGGACGTTACATCAGCTAACTTTTTGTAAGCATTCATAATATGTTCGTTGTATTACGACTTCCTAACGTAAAGTACTTACCGTCCAAGAATACAAAGCAGTAAATTGTACTTTCTCGACCTTCATTTCAGCCTTCCAGACAGAAATTGTCAAGATAAGTTTATAACATCTATAAATATGTAATGGCACAGTCGCTGTGGATACGATCCCTAAAACTACAGAGACTAAGTCTTGCCACAACTGAACTATAACTAAAATACTGCTTTAACTGTCTTTTTCACATCTAGTGCTGTTGTACTTTTTCCTTAGTATTAATTCCAAAGTTATGCCCTTCACTTTTCGCAGCTGACACGTCAACAGCTGCTTCGGTATACGAGAGCCATTTTCTTTAAACCACCATTACAATATGACCTTTTTTTACCGTAGAAGATGCAGAATATAAGAATAGATCAGATTTTTTCATGGCGACCTGGGGAATCTTATATTTCGTGTACTACCCTGGAGTCACTTTTGTTTTAATTTTGATTTCAGTCCAACGGTATTACTGTTTATAAAGAAGTATGAAATCAGTCGCAAGCGTGAAATAGCCAATAACTTGAGAATACGAGATCATACCAGACATTAAGTTTACCTTTGTTCGATAGTGTTTAATAACCAAATTACCATAATCTAACACATTGCTCCACTTCTAATGCCAAGTGACCTCAGACTGTAACCAAAAGATATAAAACATAAAATAGATAAGCATACATGCATAATATATAACACAGAATAATGTGTGTAAAGGCATTATATTTGATATTATTCCACCACTGGGAGTGGCACTATATAGCATATCTGGGGATCCGACTGAATTGACGCCACTGAAAATCCTGGTTCTCATACCACTTAAACACAAATGGTAATTGTGGTTTATCCTGTAAACAATCTAATGGACATATTGTAGGTCGTTCTAATCCAGATAATTCCCATTCCAAACAATAACACGATTAATCAGATGTCAAGTACTTAGGTTCTCTTGAGTTGTACTTCATATCATCGCTGGGGATCTCAGTTGGCATGTTCATGGATGAAAATCTAAAACTGAGAAGGGAAAGTTTTTGAATAAATTCAGCTTACGAACAAGTTTTTAGTGGCTTCGATTCATCATGTTTTCAGAGATTGTGAGGTGCATTGATTATCAAGCTGAGCAACGAACACAACGAACGTTACTTGACACCAACGTGACTTCCTAACTTGTCAATCTTGACTACATTAACGACAAAAGAAGAAATAGACGTGCTACCTTCCTGCTCCTAGTGCGAAGCAAATTGTAAAGGGTGAGATGATGTGTTATTTCTGTGCGGGTTACACTGACACATAGAATGCAAATCATATTAGTGTCAAGATAAAACTGCTGATCAACACGTCGTCGAAAGTACGAATAACTGTAGGTCGAAAGAGAGTCACCTCTCCCAGATAAAAATAGGCTATGACGTCAAGAAGACCATTACGCCATCACAATATGGAACGTTTTACCAAATTGTATCTTGAACATCTTTACAACAAACTATCCTTATAGAATGATCTGCATGCTGAATTAAAGGGAATGTGTTTGTTTAACACAATCAATGATATTTTTAAAACTAATATGGACACAGAACCATAGATTATTCAAAATATTGCAGTAATAATAAGGTAGCATGTTTTTCAAGACATTTCCTTACAAACGATATATACTACATTATATTTCAAATGATACGACCCTACCACGGGTCATTTTAATCTTTCAACTGGACATTTCTACCTACAAACAATTTAGGCAATCAAGACTCTTCTTTCATCCTACCAAATCTCTGGAACACTTTGCCAATCTACATCCACAAAATCTCAACATCGGACTCCCGGAAAAACCTCTCCAATACCAATTTATTTTTAACACAAAGGTTTCATGCAATTTCTTTTAAGTGTTAATAATGGTTTCCAGTGTGCACAGGTATGTTGCATCTATTTTACCCTGGCTTGTTCTAGGTAAAGTGGTTTCTATCAAGAGCTGTAAAAATATGAATTGTTATAATCATTTATTAATCTGTTCTTAAATTTGTAACTTAAACATATGACAAAGCGGTTCTTCCATCAAGCGAGCATATTTTTCTTTTTAAAATCAGTATATCTAGCATGTTATTTATATGGCTGTTCGATTATAGAAGTTAGTAACACTCTACACCCTACCCTTCCCAAAACAACAGGAAATAAAATAGCACAGAGAGAACCCTAGGACATGACTCTTATTGATGGGCCGGGTCCTTGTAATATATAGCATTCGGATCTTGGGATTGGTAATACATAAAATCAATTAGTAAGAATGCCCCTAACAACAGCCCCTTTGTTTTCGTCTCTAGATTTTTCCGGAAGTGGATTTCGTAGTCGTTGCCATATTTGGTCGTTTTTTTATCCGTAGTTTTCTTGATTTGGCCGATCTCCTCGGGACCGTCCGGTGCAATCAGCTGTTGGAGGAAAATAAATGTAGAGCCTGAATAATACGTGTTACACAAAACATGAGAAGTTAAACTTAAAGAAGAAAAGAAAAGTGGTAGTGATCTATTCGAAGATGTGATTCCTCTAAGTTGTTTTTATCTATTGCGTATATATATATTTTTTATGCGTGTTTTTAATTCGTTTATTTTAACTTTATCTGTTAACTAATTTGCTTTCATATAACTATTTTATTGTTTCCACGTTTCTTTTAGAGAGAACTTAATTACCTGATTAATTTCATTGCCATAGAGTATTGGCGCTTGACCGATATTTGACACTGATTGTGCAATGGTGACCTAACTTTACGTCAATACTGTGCTCCGAAAACAATGGTTCAGGAATTACAGTGACGCAAGCTAACACACACACACACAACAATGTTCTACCGAAAGACAGACCTTCACATGAACGCTAATTTGACCGTGATAAGGCTCCCGTAGACTAACCCATGTTTTGGATCCATGGTCCAATTCTATCTTGTGTTAATTAATGACTCAGACATGCGCTTTATGGATTAAAGTGGCAGGGGGGGGGGTATGAATAATGTTGTGTCCATTTTTTCGAACAAATTCGTGGATTCAAACGTATCATAGTGGCACAAACGATATTCTATCCAAACAGCGTTCGTGAATAGGGTTACGTTAAGTTTGATTAAGGAGGTTCTTACGATGCGAATAGCTGATGCTACAGGCCTTCTTTTCTCGCGAATAGCCTCAATCGTTATGTGTGAGGTCGTGATATACAGCAACATCTAGAAAAGAAAATGGTCATCTCAGACGTGGAATAGGTCTATGCGTTTTGAACTTGCCACAAGGCAGTACGACAGAAGAAAGACAAAGCAAAGACATGAGGCTCATCACTTACATTGAATTCAACTCCCGATGTGTCGCAATATCCGCAACATCCAAAGTCACGTGAGATGATTCTGATCAACGGTTCGTTATTGTCGTCCACTACTTCAAGATTTGGCTTGAAAAAGCTTTGTCTGGCAAGTAACAAAAAATGACAGAATTATTGCTGCTCTATATACAACCACGAACCACAATACTAAGTTCTACCACTATCCTCTTTTACTTTTGTTATTGCTTTTCTTACATTGCCTTTTTTTTTTCTCTAGTATACAAGTATATTCCTTCTTCGTCTCTCTTATAAGTAGTTTTCCACATTACCTTATTTTACCATGGCATATGCAATGGAGTGGAAACACATTTGGTGAATGAAATGTACCTTTCGAGCACGTGACCAATCACATGACCTGGTGGTGACTCTACAATGACGTCAAAGGTACAGGTGTCTATGCATTTAGCACAACAGCCACATCCGCAAGCACAGCACTTTAATTCCCTGACGATTCTCATGATTTCTTGTTGGGTGCTGTCGACTACGTGAAATTCGAAACCTCTGTCCGCTCCGCAACAATCCCTCGTGTGCACGTTGGATTCCTCGGAAAAGAAATATATCTGGAATGAAAAGTGGAACGAAATAAGTGAACTTAACATTTACGGGTGACCTCTGTGGGATAATGAATATTATGACGGCGTCCGAAAGAGGGAATTGTAACCTCGCAAGTAGTCATGATATTTTTGTCATTTTTTTTCTTTCTTAAAGAGCTATAACCGAAGAGCTTGCAGGGGATTCGCGTCCCTGGATCGCTAACAGGCTATGACTCTTGACCCATCAGGGGTCGTAAATCTTCATATGTGATGCGCATCTAAATTAAAACCTAATTTTTCATCCACAGAGCCACCTCAGAGATTCCGGGGGTTTCTCCCACTGGTCCACACCAGGGTTTTGCTCTGAACACCACTCGCTACGATCCCGCTTTGTGTTCGAGGTAAGGTTATGAGCGAATCCCCCACCCCCCCCCCAAAAAAAGTGCCCCCCCATTTGTACTGAATCTAAATATACCTCAAGGAAAACCTATATCACATCAATGATTATATTTTAACTTGCTTTGTTTGGGCTCACTTATTGACAATTTAATTTGTCTCTTCCATTGGTACAGACTAATATGAATATTCATAATTACACGTAGGACACTGTGTGTAACCTAATTCCAGCCCCATGTACTAACGATCTTGAATACAAATTCCTGTTTGTGATAACCCACAAATTAAACGTCTACAATGTAATCGTCTAGTGACGTTGATCTTCAGGTTTTCAGGTACAGGAATTTGTCTTCAAATACTCACAAGCATTGACCCATAGGCTGCAATGTCAAAGACAAGATCGTTAGTACATACAAAGGCCATGTGAGTGTGATATAAACACAAAGAAGGTACTAAAATATAAAGTCTATCAAATTAGTTCAACTTGGTCTATCTGAATATTCCGCAACTCAACCAGTCATGACCTGTGGGTTATCGTCGCCAAAAAATAGGCCTAACTCTAACCACAAAATGTGTAGTCCCTAAATTATTATTTTTCACGTATTACATGAGTACTATATACCGTTACCTTTAGTATATCTACTAATATTAAAATGCAGGGGAGCAATCACCTGTTCGCCGAGTGAATTTTTCATTTGGTACTTCTTTTCTTTATTCCGTCTGATTTTGGCCTCTTCTTCGCTGATATGTTGGTGGACGAGGATTCGATCAAGGTCACTGAGGTATTCTAAGCCCGGTGGACAGCCGATAAGTGTCTGTTGAAACACGGTTAAAAGCGGTGAAAGAGGAGATATATCATTGCTATAAACCCTTCCTTAGAAACCGATATGGAGATGATGATATGAAAGGATGTGGCCATCTGTGAAGGTAATTCTACGCTATTAAACAATAGCAATTGTTCATCATATTCTTTTGATCTTTTAAGAAGTCGATGTCACATATTTCAACGCACAAAACAGAGTAAAATCTGATAGCTTTATAAAACATTTGTCGTGAAGAAATATACTTTTTCTTAATAATTTATCATATCTAGTTTTCTAACATTTACTTACAAAACTTACTTGGGGCTTTTCCATCCAAGTTACCGCTACACCATCGGTACCTTTCATGGTCGGTGCTGGTACATTATCCGGTAGAGAAGTCACCACGGAGCTTTCGTCGGCCATTGTTTTTTTTTTTTTCTTTCCCCTCGTACTATTAACTGTTGGATGGCGCTAACTCAGTTCCAGCTTCCAAACAGAACTGTGAAAATAACGTTTTAAAGTTTGAAACTGTTAAACTTGGGGTGTTAACAGAAACCGATGTTTTTTTTTCTTTTTCTTTATTTAAATTGTCTGTGTTTGTGCGAATGTGTGTCTTTTTCTCCTTTTCTGTTGACTTTTGAGTGCCTTAGGTTGAGTTTCTCAGATAATTTCTTCTTTCCCTTTCCAAGGCAACCCCCTTGTTCTGCAGTCTCTATGTGAAATAAGCATTCGGGCAAAAAGCAACGATCTAACTTGCAATATATTTCCAGCTCATTTTACCAAGTACGCGCGGTTGCACGTCATACAGTGCACTTCATACAGTATCATTTTTGCAAAGGAACAACACTGAACTGATGTATCTGAGGCTATATCAGCTATTTTATTTCAGTGGGTTTTTGGCTTTTTCAAGTTATTATCATTGTGATATACATCAATCTTTGCGTAATTTTGTTTCTCGAGGCTCAACATTGTTCTTCTGTAAATTGTACCATTGAACTTTGTCCTGTCATAAATCAGCAAGACCAATATTGAAGAATATTGTAGCAATGTTGTAGTACCTTGAGAATACATTCATGTTAAAAATGCTATAAGCCATACATTACATCAAACCATTGATTAATGTGGCCTGGATATTGAGGCATGGTATTCTTTACGCCAGTGTGTGATGAGAGTCCTATACCCACTTTACGTAATCAAGTCGTAATTGTGTACAATTTAATGACGTGTAGCCAACGTCGTTTCGTTTCACCCATAGATGTGAGCAAGCGAATTGTGACGTCACTTTCTGGTTCCTACTGAAATTTTCTTTAAAATTGCGCTGACGCCCACGCATATGTAACCCTTACCTCCACGACCAAAAACATATTTCTACCCACCCACCAGCCATCAGGCACATACCGTTGGTAGAGCTGTTGCTTGGGAGGGGGGCAGCAAAGGTATTTATTGCCCTCCCGGGTTAAGGGTATAAAGGGTCGCCCCGATCAGCTTTGAAGAAAAAAGGAAAAAATGTTTCAGATTGAAAATTGGGCTATCATTACCAATTTAACATGTAGAATAATGTCATTTGTCCTCTGCTCTATGTTGCATTGAAAGGCTCTTACTCTAACTTAGTTTTGTGAAGGCCTGTTGCTATACGACCTTGCTATTCGCCTCAACACGATACGAAATAGCTTCATAATCTAATGAAAGTGGTGTACCAGTGTCTGCATCGGTTACCCGGGTATCCGTCCGACTAGCGTTACCCGGGAATCGTTCTAATCGATCATTCTGGTTTCACAAGCTTAGAAATCGCAGCCTACTGTTATACTTTGGTGTCCGCACATATGTAACAGACAGAGTATACTGACGGCGGGTGACGGCAGAAATCCGTGTCTGGATTTTTCAGTGACCGTATGCAAAACACTGTTCAAAAGCACTTCTTTTTTTTTTCTCAGAAGGGGATGGGGACACCCCTTGTACTAAGTTTACATGTCATTAAGGGACATCAAGTAATTGCACCATCTCAACGTCCTTTAATAAAGGAGTATAGTTGCTCTACCCTTGAAGGGGAAATTGTTTTCTTTTCTTTGTTTTTGGTTTCTGATGACCAATTGTTGATTTAATTGTTGCTTGTTTTAACTATTTTAGCGTCACCTGTTTGTCCTGTTGTTCACGGTATCTTAATAATATCAGTTCCGGCATAGTGTGTTGAGTGTATTCCTCATCGGAGAGTTAATTGCTTTCTGATCTGATCCAGGTTGACTGTTCCCGCTAAAATGGCTTCGACGTTTATTTGTTTAATGCTCAGAAGAGCTCTTGAAAATCACCCACGGTGGAAGAAGTAATCTCTTACAGATTTTTAAATGTATTTGTATGATCAAGAAATGCAGTTGAGACGGATGCATGTTGTTTACGTAGAATCTGCAATCGAAGTCTATCACGGCAGGAAGTCAAGCAATGTAATTCCCCAAATTAACTGGCGCATGAAATGTTAAAAGTATCTCCTTTCCTATGACATTTGTTATGAAAGAGACTTGCCAATTACTACAAAGCACAAAGTTGCCTTGACTGTATTTCCTTCCATCCCGTCTTGCCAGGACACAAGTCCACGTAAAATTGCTTGCGAAAGCCTCCATTCCAATCGTGCAATAATCATTTTATCTTGTTTTACCTTTAACTTAATTAGTTTAGATGGTAACTAATTAAGTGATACGTTAAGTAGTTTCTTCCTGAGTGATTCCGTTGTATGATGTACCATATAGGCAGGAGCAAAATGGCTTGAAACTTTGCTGCTTATATACACAATTCAATCTCAAAGTAATTACTGTAAGCAGCTTACATAGAGCGATCTGCAACCAAAACAAGCAGAGAAAGTCAATAACCGGCAAAGACGGTTTACCATGTGGTCAGGATTGAGCGGGGTTTTAAAGACGTTTTCAAAAGCCTATCAATAAAACTGGATGAGATAGACAGTCTTGATAAATGGGAAGCCAAGGCGACCTGGAGAAAAGAAGTGCATGTCTCATTACGTGGAAAAACTTCAGAATAACGACACAACAAGACACAAATCGTCGTTATAATAAACTCGTACGTAGTTTCTGATTTTGCAGGAGGAAAATTGAGACCGATTTTGTAGTTTCTCTTCTTGTAGGTAATGTATCCATGCACCCATGAGATAGTGGATGAAGCGTGACTAAGTTCACCCAAGCTTAGATAGAATTCTCAACTCCTATTGGCCCATTTCAATCAGGTGACCGCGTTTTATCCTTGGATGAAAGCTACATGACGTACCTCATGCACTAAAATGAGAGACCCTCCAACCTCACTTCTTTGTTATTTTACTAAGGTTCATCTTGTTGCAAATCCCCATTGTCTTAGGCCGGTTTTATCACCTCATGCTGTGATGATTCACATGGTCTATTAAGCAAAGATCTCATAAAGTAGTTCAGGTATGTCGATCCAATGTCCAGGCTTTGTTGAGCTGCATTGCGGGGGGTATAAGGCGACATGTCAAAGAGGTGAAACATCTGTAATCGCGTATGGAATAGGGTCTATTGAACATTTTAGCACGATCATAACGTCGTGAGGTAGTTGGATGGTAAAATCACCGGCAGATGACTACAATAAAACCGCAGACCGACAGAGTTTTATCGTCTGCTGTTATAATGTCAAAATGAATAAAACTGAAAATGTTGTGAATCTTGTTATCTTTTCTAAATAAATCAAAATGTCATTATTTGCAAACTCAAATTTCCTTTTGTTTTCGTCTTTATCATCCAAACATCGCTCTGTGTGATTGAACAATCTAGGTGAGTCAACATTGGACCTGTGCGTTACAAAGAGGATAATGCAGTCTCGTTGGTTAATGCTATCGATGGCTAGACATGCACGGGGAGAGCCCTCGTGCATAGCTGGCATTAACCACCGATGGTGCATCATCCTTAATTTAATGCAGAGTCAAGCGTTGATCAACCTTCAAAGACATGACAGAGACTCATTATGTCCCCCAGACAGTTTCAATTCTCCCAACCACTTACGTTTAGTCTCTGACACAGCCTCTCTAAGATTCCGCCACATGTAATCAAAACAATGGATACCTATGTATAGGCTACCGTGTAGTATGAGCTACTCTGCATCTTTCGAATTTGCTGTTAATCAAATGACAGAACCAACCGACGGACGATTTTGCTCTCCCCCCCCCCCCCCCCCGTCAAATATGTAGCTTGGGCTATGAGTAACTGCCTTTTATTATCCATCGCGTTGCACACAATCTACTCAACGTTTAACTATGCTCAACCGTCTTACAATCCTCATCGTCAGCAAAACCGATGGATAGGCAGAGAGGTGGGGGGATGCTGGAGACTGTGAACCAAAACAAGCAAAGGCAATGTATTTTCTTTGCGTTATCAATAGATTTGCCCTAAGTCTCTCGTTGTTTTCTTCTCTCAGCGGCTGAGCCAACTAATGGGATCCCTATATTTCTGTCCTCCTTTCGCCGACTGCCCCTTCCCAGGAACACACTCCCAGCTTTCTGCAACGATGAGTCGTTGTAATCTTGTTACACTTTGCTACCGTCATCAGCAGCTGCCCATGAGAGATGTGTAGCAATCGGTGACGTCATACTTTGACCCCGGACGTGTTACTCAACACAAATATTCACCAAGTTGTTGCAGCCAATGAAAAGCTTTTACTTTGTAAACGGACAGCAAGTATATGTAAGGACCTTAGTGCTATAGTTCAGTAGCTGTACATAGCACTGCAGTAAATGTAAGAACAGCTATACCGTATTCGGGTTAAGAAGAAAGACTTGGGGTAAATCTACCTTTTCAATAGCCACATTCTTGTTTGTTGGAACTGATTGAGTGATTAACAAAACAGGATCATGCCTCAAACGGAACTCATTGTGAACATTTGTAGTGCCAAGGAGGCTCTTGGTAGTACTGTATATATGCTTATATAACCCTGGTGTCCGTACCGGCAGCAAAGCGCTGGGACCACGAATTGCCTTTGGTTATTGTTCACTATGTGACGTCGTAGGTTATTGTCGTTTGTTTTTTTTTTCTTCCTGTTAACTGTGTACTACATGGTAATAAAGGTTGATAAGTAGGTCTCTGTGTATGTACACCGACATAGTCTGTACATCTCAAGCACTTCTTCTAAAGTACCGTATTTCTGCTACGTTTGTACATATACGTCGATAGGCCTGTATAGACAATTCCCAGTATGTCTGCTGTTCCCTCATATATTGACAGTTATTTTTACTATAGCTGTAGAATGTATGCCTGACACACACGAGCAGAATCGCACTTACCCACTTATTGAATCTCGTCTATTGACTAGAGTTCATAGCAGCCACTTCATTTTGTTGTGACTTGTACGTAAAAATACCGTAACACGAAAATACAAATAACAAAATCCTAAACAAGTAAATAAATAACAGTAATGGAAAAAAACACGTGTCAAGATTTTCGTGCCCAATTCCTGCTTGACTTCATGTATTTGGAGATAAAAAAAAATGTCACGAAGGAACGGAGAAGCGGTGACGCAATTAAGGATAGCTGGCGGATTCCAAAAGCATTTTTTTTTTTTTTTTCGCAAATGCCAAACAGAGCCTAGTCCCACTTGAGCAGCGGGCTTGGACACACAAATGTCAGCTACATGCTGTGGGTAAGAAAAATACCCCGCTGCATGTTTGTACAGTGTTACGTCCGTATTTCAACTCAATTCGTTGAGACAGCCAAAAATCATTCAGCCTCTGCAAACTTTAGGCGCAGATTTCAGTCAGGCAATAAATCTGAGTGTCCGTTTGATAAAATATTTTACAGTATTTTGGAAAGTGAATTTGTCCAAATCAATTTCTGAACTATATTTTCGACGCAAAGGCATATATTTTGTTGCGAAATATGAAAAATCATGACAGGCAGAAAATTAAAGTTATTTATTTATTTTTTTTAATTTACAGTACTTCAATTTCACCTTCTATATTTATAAAGCCTTTTTCCTTCTTTTAACCCTACACTTTGAAATTTGAAAACCCTATTCACTTTGTCAAAAGCCTTTGCTTTTGAGCGAGATAAATGAAAAGTGTATGCAAATTTTGATAGGCCTAACAAAACAAATTAAGTTAGCCTTTCGAAATAAGTTCCAAGACTATAGAGCTGTAAGAACAGATAATACGGCAAGGGACACGTACACTTCTCCGTCCTTTCAGCCTACTGTAACAGGCGACTGACCAGGTTGACAATTGGCCTTACCTTAGAAATGCTGGCTGACCAAAGTATATGTTAACCAACGCATGGGATAATGTACGTGAAGATAAAAATAACCCAGAGTGAATGTATTCAAAAGAACTCCTACAGATATAAGAGTTACTGGAGCAACACGACTTTTGAATAGACTGAACTATTTCTCTTGTCAGGCAAGCAGATCCGTCTAATATGGCACCAGCTACCAGTATGTCATTCCCATACAAACTATAGCTGGCCACATACGTCTAAATATATACAGTCCAGCTACGGGGCCAACTTGCAGCAAATGAAGTCACCAACTTACGTGATTGTTCCGTACAAGTTGCAATGAGACTCCGGCTGTATCTGCTTCCGCTCTTCTAGTTCGTTATGTTGGGCTGTATATAATGTGTGCATTAATTAACAAGCAAGAGTGTCCAGCTACAAATCCGTTGTATCATCACACGTCTGCTCAATTAACAACTTCGTCTAGTGTTGGTGTAAGTGGCATGAATACCATTTGACTCAATATATTTACAAATGGAGCCCGCCCAACCATGTCACAAAACCAACGGTATCTGGCTTTCGTTGTTTGCAATATAACTCACTGTGACTTATTTTGTTGATCGGGGACATTTAGCGTTACGTAATAGGTGGGTTCTCCTGTGAAAATGAGTTTTAAACGCATGCAGACAGTGGTTTGCAGAAGTTTAATGTTGTGTAAATGCAGCCAATATGGGAAAAGGGAGGTGATATTGAATTGCTGGCACATATATACGGTTAATTCAACTTTGGTTAGGCCTACTGTATTTCTTGGCGGGGGGGGGGGGGGGGAGGATCGGAGCTGTGATAGGCTGATCTAGCCTACCATGAAGAACACAAACATGACACACAAAACACTAATAATCTTGAAGTGTTTTTCATGTCTTGTTGTTATAACAAACACTATTAGATCTGGATTACCGATTAGTATATAGTTACAATGATGGAATGTACTACTTTATAGACCTGAGTAATTTAAATGTTACTGACACATTGTCAAGCGTCTGAAGTTTCTTTACACTAATGTGAAAATTTGAAGATGTCTCAATAATTTCGATTTAAACAAAGGAAAGAATTCACAGGAATGTCTTTGCGGTGGGGTTTTCTTATCATGTCAACAAGTAGTGTATCTAGACTTTTTCCAGGGTCGACTGAGGTAGGAGCACCTGAATTGTCCGTTTTACTTAATTTTTTCGTTTTTAAAAATACGTGTGGGCATTACCTCATTAGCAAACCTTCTGTACCCTAGTTACAGACATAACTGACTTACATGCAGTCAGCGGCTTTGGTACGTTATTTTCCAAGGGTGTGTGGGGACAAACTTCAAAACGTTCCCAAACTTCTCAAGGTTGCATAAGCATCAGCTTCCATTACTTTCATCTTGACTCAAAGGTATTGTGAGTTTAGGGGAAGCAGAAGAGGACGTTAAGGCTGGTTTGTCTGACGTTGACATGCCGATGGAATTGATGAACGGTGGCAGCTCTGGGACCTTCAGGGGATCACCGACGGTGGGCCTGAAAACCAAGGCCAAGTAGGATTATCAGAGTCATAAATAGCTCTGAGGATTATCTCAGTTGAGCTTCACCATTCATCAGTTGGCGCCGAGCGTACGACCCCCACCCCATATGGCCGAAAACACTAGCCCTTTAAGGACCTTGGCCTTAATTATTCCCCCCCCCCCCTTTCACAGCCTCCTTGCAAACTCAATCCAAAGAAAAATCCAGTTGTAATTGACCACGTAAGAGAAGTTTGAACGGTATAAAACTACATGACAATTCTTGTATTTGGCATAATGGTTCAAGTTTTTTTCGTTTTACCATCCTCTAGCTTTGAAACTGATATTATTACCTTTTAAGGTGCGCATAATAAGAGACATATGATGGATCATGCGCGTCTCGTCACGTGTTACACAGATTGTCCAAATCGATCTCGAAGACCCAACACGACCTGACTGTAATGTTATCGTTGTACCTTTTATTTTGTTTCTGTTTTTGTGTTGGTAGTTATAATTCATTTTACTTTAATACGTATTTGTATCACAAATCGCAGCATTCGATCGACCCCTCTAAAAGCAGTGAATGGACTACACTCATATCAAAAAGTAAAGTTGGAATTAACAATGGGAAACCCTCCAACAGATTAACCTTCCAAGTTAGGTTACGTTACATCGCACTTTACTAGCTTAGAAAAATATGTTAACGAGGAGATGGAAACATCAGTGACGTCGATCTGAGGGGAGTGTGCGTGGGTGGATGGATGGAGGATATCCACCCCCCCCCCCCCACACACACACACACATACACACATAAAAATGGGTGAAATGGATGATGTAATAAGACTCAGACTTCTTCCCTCTACAAATCTCTAGGCTAAAAATATTTCCATTGAGTTAAAAGTTGACTCAAAGGCACGATATCCCCTGACGAATGTTTACGGTTCCCGGCATGCTGTTCGTTGCGCAATGCTCAGTAAACAAGTTTTTAGTGATAGTTGATGATACATACAGCACACGTAGGCTGCGTATGAAACTGTTCAGCCTCACCTCCTCATACCTTGAAAAGGCGATAGTATTGAATATTCATATTTGATTTGATGAATAAAGATGTTACAGACTTTCGGAATTCTTCACCGATTTTTTTTTTTTTTTTGTTGCGAATTTGATTCGTTTCTCGAAATTGTTCACATGTTTTGAGATAATCTTGATCATATTTGTTAGTTATAATTCATTGTAGGCCTACCATATCGTTGGGGAATTGTAGCGAAATAAATTGATAAACCCTGATTTCCCCTTTAAGTATATTGGAATAATTTTGCATTGGCTATATACCCATTGAGCCCACTAACTTCCCCATGATGGAACAAAAAAAAAATATTATAGACCAATTCTTTCTACAAAATAACTGGATTATTGAGAATGACTGTTGGCTACCGTACCGTTGTCCAAGTGTAACTTACATAGGCCTAACCCACATTGCCCAGGTGGGACCCTCGTACGGTGCAAACGACAGTTGGGTCTCATATGGGTAATCTGGGTTCCAGTTATTCCATCTGGGCTCCATGTGGGTCACCCATCTGGATCCGATATGACAGTCCATCTATACCCATACATCTGGTGCCCATCTGGGTTCCAGACATTTTGGGTGCTGAGTGGGGATAGTTCTAAGTTTTTCTAAGTTCTAGTTTTTTCATCATGTCCACCCTATAATTATTAATTTGTTTGTACAAAAAAAAAAAATAATTTGTTGTGAAAAATTGCTAACTTGTTCTTGCAAATTACTTAGGCCTATCTGTTATTACAATTTCATATTTTTTTCAATAATTTGTTATTATAAATTATAAATTTGTTGTTACAAATAATTTGTTTGTAATTATAGGCCTCCAAATTATTATTTTGATATTGAAAATTATCAATTTGTGTTGCTGCAACTTATTAAATTATAATGAAAAGAAAAATATTAGTTATAGCACACGCCTCATTTGATCCAGCATATGTGGGTATTTACTAAGTATACCAAAATAAAGCGAGGGCCTAAGGGGATATGGCCTTTAAGAGTAGATTAATTGTCACAATGGGGTATAATTAAAAGGGTTGGGCTGATCCGCTGCCTACCTCACCGTGGTTGTAGGGAGTAGGCCTATCTTCTCCCTTTCGCTTTCCTCCGATCCCTCCTAGCCCCAGGTGAACCTGTTTCGGTACCCAGCACCTACGCAAAATTATAGTCAATGAAGTATGCCTACGGGTCACTGACCCTCACTTCTGTTTACTTCGAATAATCACAAAGTGTATTACGGAAAGGGAACAAATTAGATAAAGTCGGTGGTCTAATGCACAGTACAACTCAATCGGAACAGGATTAAAATAAAGATTCCACCCTTGAAATTCTGCCTATTTCACAAAATAACAAATTAATAATTTTCATTTGCATCATCAGAGGCAAGAATTAAGAACTCATCAGAAGTGTGGCACTGGTTTCAATGTAACATATTCTGCGAACTCTACATTTAATTCTGTGGTAACTGATACAGTGCGCCCTGCTTATGGACGAACATGCTTCATATAGGCTATGCGTCGATCTCTACGGGAACGCAAAGACCGATGGTCTTCCCCGTGTTCAGATCATAGCCTACCCATGGCACCCAAGATGATGAGGAGAAATTTGGAGCTGAATTGTAATGGAAAAAAAAAAAAAAACATTGAAAAGTCGCTTAACATCGATGAAATCTCGAAACTTCTTAATTACAATTAGCCTTCTTAATTGTCAAATAAATGTGATTTTTTGTTAACATGAGTGGTAACATGTCGTACTAGCATCGCCCACTTCTCCAAGACTCTGAAGTTGCAGTACCAACGATAACACAAGTTCGACACTGCCAACTTCCGTGTGCCGCACCTATGCACACTGTGTAAACATTCTTGCTAATAACATTTCCTCTTCACAATCACAGTTCACCCAGCCTAACGTAGGGAGTTGCACAGTGTACTGGAGTTAGGCTACTAAGTGTTATTGCTTTGCTACAGTAGCTAGCTCAGCTAGGCGAACGAATACAGTGCATACTGTACTGCGGCTTAATACGGACGGGGTTACGTTCGATATAGGCCTAGGGCTTTGAACTTGCTTTTCTGGCCTAAAGTGCCCACTTTTCGTTTTGGATGTGACTTTGCAAGCTTAAGCAAGATGTCTTCCAGGCTTTCTGTGATGCAAAGCCAAATGAAATTGGCGGAAAAGTTGACAATTTTAACCGATCGTGGCCGTGGTCTTCTCGCTAGACTGTACAACATCAAAAAGGTTAACATAGTTAACATTAGGCCTCAACTTTATTACTACTCAGTCGGCAGAACCTTTAGTTACTAATACTAAGTAACACTGTCACACTACTAAATTACAGTACACAGTAGCAATTAGCATAGCCAAATGTTTGCAACTGTGGTGATTAGTAGGAGTCATTCATAGTTCTACAACGTATTTTTAACATAAATAGACAAATTTGGCTGTAGGCCTAGACTAACTAAAATAGGCCTAGGCTGTGCAAGATACAAAAGTTAAGGACTAACGTTAGGCCTCCTACGCCTAGGCCTATATCGATTGTAGCTTGCAAGTTGCAGTGATTTTTTTTTCTTTTTCCCCCTCAGTTCCCCTTTTTTTCTTTTTTTTTTACACCATTATGTGTTGAGAGAGAGGACTGTGTGCTTAAAAGTCACCCTCCAAAACTGTATATCATAAGGTAGCCAACTACCACACTGGCCTGTCAAAAGCGCCTCTAGCCTATCATTTACAAATCACAACTTTTACAAGCTTAGGTTCATCAGATTGAAATAGTGAAGCACGTCACCATTTTTTGTCATTTATACACTAAGTCAATGGCAGGCGCGCTCGACGGGCACCTTGGGGAAAGTTAATTTTGTTTTGATTGTCGTAAAGAACGTGGGATAATGGCACCTTCGGTGACACACTCTTTCGTTGCAATGAATACATATTCAGTTGAGACGATACTGATTCAAAAGAAAACATTCCGATTTTTGTCGTTGGCACTTTCACAAACTTGGAATGATAAATTTCCTTAATAGCGCGTTCGACGGTCACCCCTTTATACAGTACCCCGCAGTTGGCGCGCCCCCGAAATTGGTGCTTCCTTCAAAAATTACTCGCTATCACTGTGGCAATGTTACTGAAGTGAGCATAACCTTCTTGAATCTAACCATAGTTGCGTATTTCACGATTATGAACCCATTTCAGGTATGTTTCTTCTAAATAAGGGCTCATTGTGACATTTAAAATATCGGCGATGGATTCCTTAAGTGTGCCAATTATGGCGAAGTACTGTGTATACAGTTCAAGTTGTAGTGTGTGTATATCGTCATCATCACTACCGGTCGCTCAGTGCTGCAAACTCTGCATCAGTAAAGACTCATGTTAGTGTAGTAGAAAAAAGGATCTGGAGGGACAATTAAGTCACCATCAAGGACCCTGATAGAAAAAAAAAACCAAACAGAATAAAAGGTACAAAAATCAAACCTGGTCACAAAGCTTAACGTACTTGTCCAGTGCATTCTTAAAATCATTAACACTTCTTGCCATTACTACATTATCAGGCAACCCATTCCAATCATTCACTACCCTCTGAGAAAAGGACTAATGACGAATATTGATCCTACTTTGAACCTTGTGGAGTTAAAGACAATGACCTCTCGTAATTTTACTATTTGCAAAGTTGCTAAAAATCAGAAAAAGATAAATTATTAAAGCCATGAACAATCTCCACATAATCTTCTCAGTTCAAGTAAAGTGAGATTTAAGAGTTGTAATCTACTGTAATACTGTAGGGAACACCCTTGAAGGCAATAGTCAATCCAGTATCTATGTGAACACGTAAGTCCCTTTCAACAGAAAACTCTTTCAGTGACTGTCCATTCAAAGTGTCCAAATACCTACAGTGGGATTATTATTGCCAATATACATTACCTTGCACTTATCAATATTGAACAGCATTTGCCATTCCTGAGACCAAGCAAAAACCCTGTCTAAATCCTTCTGAAAACTTTTTGAATCACCTTCAGAGGAGACCTCAGAATACAGGTTAGTGTCATCAGCAAATGTTTTGGCTCTACACACAATATCAGCATCAATGTCATTAGTGAAAGCAATAAACAGGAGAGGACCCAACACAGACCCCTAGAGGACCCCACTTGTACCCTCCTGCCAAGGAGAGGCACAACCACCCTCTGTTTCCTATTACATAGCCAATTCTGAATCCTGGTCAGTAAATAACTGCAGATGCCCCTACTGTTTAATTTAAGCAAAAGACGCTGGTGAGGGACCTTATTAAAATCTTTCTGAAAATCCAGAAAAACAACATCAACATACTTCTGCCTATCCAAAGAAGTAGTGACATCTTCCATGAACTCCAAAACATTGGTAAGGCAGGACCATTCCTGAGGAAAGCCATGTTGAGACATTCTGATTAATGAATACCTATAGTACTTCAACTACACTCAAATGTTAATCAGTTATGGAATTATTAAATATGTGCAGTATAGGTAAAGGCACATATTGTTGTATAATGTACTTTGTCTATGAATTTTGCAAAATTATTGCATAAACAGTTCAAATCAAGAACTCAGAGAAATGGGTTCCTTGTAATATGGTAAAAACAGAGTTTCTGTGAGCTGAATATTCTTCAAACAGTTCGTAAATACTTACTGTGCAAAACTTACATTAAACTTGTGGATAAAATGAGAGACACCAAAAGGTCACAAACATTTTCAGAAGGGAAGAAGTAAATTTCTTTGTATATTTTCTTCTTCAGCACTGGTGTTTATGAATGCACAGTGCGCTATGATGGTCTTTGTTTCTCTTATACTGTACAGGCATGTCAAGATCCAAACTCAAGGCCTGCTTTTCTCTCAGAGAAACTATTAGAGCCATGCATCAAAGCAATAGAGAAGAAATTCCCACAGTCAGAAAAAAGCCAAGTAAGTAGTTTTTTTTTCTTTTCTTTTTTTCAATGTGCTTGAAAATTTGTACGTGCCTTGACAATGATTTCATTGTACATATTTGTGGCACAGTAGTCATGTTGTGTTGTTAAGTGGTTACTGTTTAATGGTTTACAAATTTTGAAACTGGCAGTCTTAAAAATCATGAAATTTGGTGCTGTTTTGGATGTGTCTGCAAGTGAGCACGCTTCAGTGTTTTGATAAGTGAATCAGCGGACGATTTCACCGGACCAAATGTTAGTGTTACTGCATGCACAGTGTAAATTCGGGAGGGTGATGTACAGTCATCTCTCACTGTGTACTAGTGACTGGAAATGCATTTATTTGTGTGCAGTACACAAGGAACATTAGGCTTGCCGGGCGTTACCAGCATTTTCGTAGCTGAGACGTCACAGGATTGTGAAGAAACTTGCCACTCTTTTGCACCACTTTGCACTTAACCTCTCTTATCGTGATTCTGCTTGACATTCGTCACCTTCCAGAGGAAACTGAGTAGTGAAACCTTTTTGTAGCTAAAGATCTTGACCAGATTTAGTAAATTACTTGTTTCCTAAATTCCTAGCAATTTGTGCACCGACTTTGTCCGTCGATTGGTTATTTTGTAATGATTGTCGTCAATCTCTCCGAATTTAAGACGCACGTCCACGTTTTGTTTTTCTCGCTTCAGTCTGTGCTTCATCCTGTGGACCAGAGAAAGGCTGACATATTGAAGGTGTTGAGTGTTTATTACACCACATTCAAGGACATACTAGACTACAAGGTAATGTTCACTGGAATGTACAGTACATGTCATTTTTCTGTTTCTTAATCAGCTCATGCGATTGATTTGACTATACACACGATAATTATGGTCATGAGAAAAAAGAACTATATTTTGCAATTTCCAATGACTGTCCGACAGTCTTAGTTAATCAAAAAGGAAATAGTGGAAAGTGTGGAACATTCTCAGACTGAGCAAGGTTAAGAGGTAACTGTACCTTGACAATGTTTAGATCCACTGTGTTGAGTAGCAGCCATCATATTTGGGAGACACGTAGTCTTCGGTACATTCTCACCAACAAAAGTATCTTCTATTATATCTACACGAACTGTATGGGTATAGAAGTGTGGGTTGAGTTTCTTTTTAGTGGTAGTTTTCTGGTGTGGCTCCATGCAGATTCTCCATCTGGCAACAGTGTCTAAATTTGAGTAACTTTTATTCCCTCTCACCTATGAATGAATCCACTTTCCTTCTCAGGATCATGTGCTGAATCTCTTCACGGTCATCGCTTCGGTACATGTCACCTTTGATATTGTGAGTTAATCTCTTCAATTTCATCCTTGCTTACATCTATCCCCCCAGTCTGAAATAAATTGCAGCATTTCCCCTTGCCTTTCCGATGGATAAGTAGCCCCTCTTAAAAATTTACCAAAAAAAAAATTCTAAGACATACCTGTACATTCATGCATGGGTAAGGTTAAAAATTTACTGCAATATTGCGTTCAAGGGTGCCTATTGTTTCTAGATTTGATGGTTAGAGGCTCAGCCAACCCCCCCCCCCCACCACCCCGACATCGTTTCAACCCCCAGAAATTAGGTGGGACAAATTTAAATTCAACTGTGTGGTTCTCTGTGTGTTTGTAATCCGACAACCAAGCTTGGTCTGGTCTCATATTTGGTTTTAGTTGATGTCAAAGGTCATCTTGATTTTTCATGTAACTGAGACTGTACTTCCACATTTATTTAATGTACCACCTTGTTCATTTCTTTTCACCCTTATTCCTCTTGTACGTCCTTACTTCTCTATTGAGCTAGTTTGCTTTCCATCCATCTTAGACGAAGTTCAAGAAACAAGAATCTTCAGAATTTGCAAATGCTGCTTTGTAGTCTCACCCTTTTCATGTTTTTTCTCTCTTCTCTTTCCCCTTTATTTTTCTAATTTTATTTCATTTTTTCTCGCAGACCACCAATTTTGACATGACCAAAAACTACCTGGATTTGATTGTCACATTTGTGAGCATGTTGCTACTGCTGGCCAGAGTAGAAGACAGAAAGGCAATGCTGGGACTTTACAACCATGCCTTTGAATTGGCACATCAGAGGAGGTACAGTAACTATGAAACACAAACGGGGTGCTAGCCAGAGAATTCCATGTGATGGCTATGGTGCTTCTTCTGTTTTAGTGTGAATGTTATTGTCTGGAGGGAGAGATTGCCTTGAAAAAGTTCAGATCACAATGGTAGTGATAGTTTGGGATTCTATATGAATTTCTCATTTTGCATCAAATGACCAGATAAAAATATAGGCTTTTTTTGATTCCTTGCCGAAGGCAGAGGAATCTATGCGATGGTGATGTCGTGTGTGTGTGTATGTGTGTATGTGCGTGTGTGACGCCTGCTTGTAAACACGATATCTCAAGAAGCGTAACTCTGAGTGATCTCATACTTAGCATGTAGATTGCCCTTATTGAGTAGATGATCCCTATTGTTTTTGGTGGAGGTCAAAGGTCATTTGGGGTCACTAGAGGTCAAAAGGTAAATACCTTGAAAATTGCTTGTAAACACGATATCTCCAGAATCGTAACTCTGAGTGATCTCATACTTGGCATGAAGGTTGCCCTTATTGAGTAGATGATCCCTATCGTTTTTGGTGGAGGTCAAAGGTCATTTGGGGTCAACATGGGTCAGATTGTGAAAACCTTGTAAACAGGATACCTCAAGAAAGGAAGCTTGTAGAAATCTCATGTCTAGTATGTAGTTGTACCATGTTGAGTAGAGGAACCCTATTGTTTTCAGTGGAGGTCAAAGGTCATTTGGGGTCAACATGGGTCAAATTTTGAAAACCATGTAAACACGATATCTCAAGAAGAGAAGCTTGAGCAGATGTCATACGAAGTGTGTAGGTGTATCTTATTGAGTGCAAGGGTCACCAGAGGTCAGAAGGTAAATACCTTTAAAATTACTTGTAAACACGATATCTCCAGAACAATAAATGTGAGAGATCTCATAGTTAGCGTGTGGTTTGCCCATATCGAGTAGATGATCCCTATTTTTTTTTTGGCAGAGGTGAAAGGTCATTTGGGGTCATGGGAGGTCAAAATGTGCAAAACTTGAATCTACAATATTTAAAGAACTTCTAGTGAATTTGATACTTGTAATGTAGAATCCTGTGGTTGATTTGAGAATTTCTTTTAGGACATACCAACATAGTCTCTTTGATAACCATACAGAAAAGATGAAGACAACATTAAATTTGGTATCAAAGATTATTATTTGGCAAACCTGCCACTGTCCTCATAAGGACATGTGAGCATTCATGAATTGTAAATTGGAATTGATTAAATATACCACGGGTTATTAGCTTTATAAAAAGAACTAAATTACTGGTCATTTGGATCAAATACCCTTGAGCGTGTATGAACTGTGATTGCTTAATTGAATGAATCAAATTGTAACTGACCCACCTCTGTTCAAATTGGTCTCTGTTATCTGACATAATTTATCACAGTTGACTGCCAGTAGAAACCACAATGTCCAGAATAAATCATGCAGTCTGTTGAGCCAGGTGCTTAATGGACTGAACCATTTACTTTATAAACAGTGTCTCTGTTTAGCCCTAAAAGGGAAATAGGGCGTTTGTTTTACAGAAAACAACCATATTTTTAAAACCATTATTTGTGGACATAGAATGATAGATTATTCAAAATAATGAATTACAGTAGCCTTATTTTCAAGGAATAAGATTCTCACAGATCAGAAATTTAGTTATTTGTTGCTCAACAATAATTTGTTCACCCAAACTTTTTAAAATTCAAATGATGCATCCGTTACTTATCACATGCATAATGTTTTGAGGAGATGAAGCTTTGACAGATATTTATTGATGAGACTGAATGGTTTAACAATGGTTGAAGCGAATTTCTTTGTACGCCATGTTGGTGTATTCTAAACGCCCTTTTTCACTTTACAGTAGTTCAGGTAAGCTTTAAACAAATGACTACTGTGTATCAAACCAGGGAAACTTGTACCGTGTGTTGTGTCTTTACGTAGACTAAAGGCAAAATTGCAAGTCATGCTAGATTCTGGTTTAATAGGGTTATCCGTTTTTGCTAATTTTCAAGGACCTCATAGCCATTGGGAAGGGCATCATGCCAAAAAATCAAATACGGAAGAGCTGCCACCAATAGCTGTAACTCGACAAAATAAAGTGCTATAATTTTGATTAAATAAACATGTTTAGCTTTTTATCAAGTTATTAGACACGACAAAATATAATTTGTTCCCCTGCAGCATCTTATCCGTTTGGGAGTTTTCTCATGTTTGTGTAGGTCAAAGGTTATTTGGGGTGACAAAAGGTCAAAACCTTGTATACATGATATTTTAAGGGTGATAAATGTGAGGGATGTTATACTTAAATTGTGAATTGTTCATATTTAGCATGTTGATGGCCATATAGGGTAGTTGATCCCTATTGTTGTAAGTGGAGGTGAAAGGTCATTTTGAGTCACGAGATTTCAAAAGGTTTTGACCTTACTAAGATGGTATCTCAAGTAGGTAAACTGTGTGGGATCTCCTGCTTGTCTTGTGGGCGATTCATGTTTGTTACAATATATATCATGAGGTAAGGAATCACTAAGCCTTTTGGCTTTCTACTTCCAGTAAAGTATATTTCGATTACTTTTCTCACATTTGTTTCCTGGAATTTTCATTGAATTGTGTGCCAGGCAGTAGTCTGGTGAGCACAATATTAGAATAGAAAGCGTGGTGGCAACATGAATGGAGGAGGCAAAGCCACTGGAGTGCAAGATGTACGTAGGCTGGGTTATCAGATCGGACCCGTTTCCTGGAAGTCTAGTATTAATTACATGTCACAGAAAAGGGACTATGGTACTTGTCAACGCTCTTCATTTGGAGCTTGTGGGACAAATTAATGCAGTTACATCAAGCGGGTCACATTGTAAATTTTGTGCAACTTACCACAGAAATCAGCATTAATGACATCATTTTGTGTCTCTGCAAAGACTAACTTTCAAGGTTTGTTCATATCACCAATTCCAGGTTGCAGACAAGGGAGTGCTTCAGTGTCCCCTCTTTAAAGTGGGAATGCAGTCATAGACAATAGTACATGTAACATGTTTTTGGAAGCATCAAAATGAAGTCAGATGACCAGGTTACTTGCGAATAGTCTCTTGGACCGTATGTCATTCAGCTGGCGCTAACATTAAAACTGACTTATTGCCTCCTTTTTGTTCAAGTGTGGCATTCCCTGTAGTTGTGTAAATAATGGTTAAAATGTGATGAATAAACAGAACACATGCTTTCTTATTTTCCAGTGAACCATCGTTTGCAAGACTCGGCAAGATGGTGGAAGATTTCCAGTCACCAATGAAGAAGTTGGCCGAAGAATTTGTACCCTTTGAGGGGGTAAGTTTATCGTGGTGGCTACTGTTGAAGGATTCAGTCTGTGATAAATCAAGCCCAATTAAGAAATAAATTCTGTGGTGTGTTCGTATTTTGCTTGAAGTCTAAAAAAAAATAAACAGTTAAAAAGAGAAATAAGAAGAAAAGAAGTGGTCAATTGTGGACAAAAGTGAATTACGTAGTGCCACTGCTGTTGTTTCTGTGACAACAGTAATGTCAAGCACAGTTGATTGGAAATTGGGTGTGAAAAAGCCCCCTTCATCTCCTTAATAAATGTATTGTAACAGAGAATATGCACACATTTATGTAAGCATTCTAGTTTGTTTCTAGAAACCGCCAAGTGGTCATCTTCAACCTGTAGTCTTTGAAAATTTGGTGCTTGATAAAAATTTGAGGGTAGGTGGGTTTTCAGATGGGACCCTGTTTGTTGAAACTATTCCTCAGAGCGTAGGTGAGAGGGTAGGTGGGTCTTTAGATGGGGCCTTAGTTGTTGAAACTATTCCTCAGAGGGTAGGTGAGAGGGTAGGTGGGTCTTTAAATGGGGCCTTAGTTGTTGACACTATTCCTCAGAGGGTAGGTGAGAGGGTAGGTGGGTCTTTAAATGGGGCCTTAGTTTTTGACACTATTCCTCAGAGGGTAGGTGAGAGGGTAGGTGGGTCTTTAAATGGGGCCTTAGTTGTTGAAACTATTCCTCAGAGGGTAGGTGAGAAGGTAGGTGGGTCTTTAGATGGGGCCTTAGTTGTTGAAACTATTCCTCAGAGGGTAGGTGAGAGGGTAGGTGGGTCTTTAGATGGGGCCTTAGTTGTTGAAACTATTCCTCAGAGGGTAGGTGGGTCTTTAGATGGGGCCTTATTTGGTCAAACTTTTCTTGAGAATTGCAAATGGCATTGATCTGTGAGAATTGCAATGAATCAATTTGCCTCCACAAAAACAGAGTTGTAACATGAGATTGATCATAACTGTCAGACGAGATCACAGTAGTTAATGTATGCTTGTTACTCCGCCATGTAGAAAAAGAAAATACAGACATACAACCATTCTCAGATATTTTCAACTGAATTCTTTTTACGTGATTGAAGAAAGGCAAAATGATTTCATGCATGTAACTTTGTACATAAGTATGGTAAAGATGCAACCAACTTTTCACAGAAGAATTAATCGCATGACCCAGTTGAAATCTTTTCCTTGTTTTCTTTTTTTTGTGTTTGAAACTTTAAAAACTTAATTGTTTACAACTTCGAAAACAAGGTGTTCCCTTTATCTTGCTCATCCTCAGTGCATCTCCTCTGCTCTCTTCTCCCTCCTCCATCTGTATCCGAGGAGGAACTCCACGGCCGCCCAATGGAGAGCCCAGGAGATGCTCAGTCTTGTCACCAAACCGACGGTCCTGCTGAACCCTGCCCAGAGCGAAACGGTAAGAACGATCAAAGTGAACGGCGGCCAGATCTGATTGAAGGACGAGAGAGCACGGCTGTTGTGATGTTCAAAGAGACATTGGTTTCATTGATAGCATATGTTATGTCAGAAGTACTGTAGGATGGAATGATATGCTATTCAAATAAGTAATTGTTCAATAGTGTTTTCAAAGTGATATGTATACCCACGTTGAATACTCACTGAAGTAGAAGAAACACTTAAGAGAAAGATGAAAACTAACCAGAAGAAGAAGAAACACTGCATACTTTGAATTTTGATTAACTAAAGCTTCTTAGCTGTTTCTGTTTTTTTGTTTGTTTTTGTTTGTTACTGTTTTGTAGAAAAGTCAATAAGAGGCAGCAAGAATGAGAGAGAAGGTATCACCAAAAATGGAAAAAAGTAAATTAAAAAATGATAGTGTAAATGTTGTTAGCTAGATAATTTCCTGCCTGTGTCTAGTAATTGTATATATGGCAAATTGTTTTAGCAATTATTCCATCTTTTGTTTTACCTAGATGAGGTGCGAGTATTTGCCGTTGGATACTATCGAGAGATGGATCATCAGTGAGTTGTAACATTCTTTCTCCTCATTTCCTGCTCATTGCTATGTTCTCTATCATCTTTAAAGGTTACTCACTGTCTTTCAAGTTCCTCTTAATGAGGGTCCCAAGATGTTTCACATGCTGTTTGCATTTGGCAAATCAAAACGTAAACAATCTTAAAGGATTTGGTGAAGAATGTAGTGTAACTAACAACCATCATAAAATCCAAAAGTAGTTTTGGAGAAAGAGATAGTTTTGAGAGACAGTTAAAAGAGTTTTGACTACCTGCCAGTTACATTATAGTGGCTATGGTGTTCACAAGTCAGCCTGCTGTTACTACCTGTCAGTTACATTATGGCTATGGTGTTCACAAGTCAGCCTGCTGTTACTACCTGTCAGTTACATTATGGCTATGGTGTTAAAAGTCAGTCTGCTGTTACTACCTGTCAGTTACATTATGGCTATGGTGTTCACAAGTCAGTCTGGTGTTACTACCTGACAGTTACATTATGGTTATGATGTTCACAAGTCAGCCTGCTGTTACTACCTGTCACTTACATTATGGCTATGGTGTTCACAAGTCAGTCTGGTGTTACTACCTGACAGTTAAATTATAGCTATGGTGTTCACAAGACAGTCTGCTGTTACTACCTGACAGTTACATTATAGCTATGGTGTTCACAAGACAGTCTGGTGTTACTACCTGTCAGTTACGTTATGGCTATGGTGTTCACAAGACAGTCTGCTTTTACTTCCTGACAGTTATATTATAGCTATGGTTTTCACAAGTCAGTCTGTTGTTACTACCTGAGAGTTACATTATGGCTGTGGTGTTCACAGGACAGTTTGCTGTTACTACCTGACTGTTACATTGTAGCTATGGTTTTCACAAGTCAGTCTGCTGTTACTACCTGAGAGTTACATTATGGCTATGTTGTTCATAAGTCAGTCTGCTGTTACTACCTGACAGTTACATTATAGCTATGGTTTTCACAAGTCAGTCTGTTGTTACTACCTGAGAGTTACATTATGGCTATGGTGTTCACAGGACAGTCTGTTGTTACTACCTGACAGTTACATTGTAGCTATGGTTTTCACAAGTCAGTCTGCTGTTACTACCTGACAGTTACATTGTGGCTTTCCAAACCTTTGAGATAGTCCAGCATTGTAGAAGTGTATCACAAATAAAGAGTCCATGTCAAGAATGAAACTGCAGTGAAACCATCATGCAGGGCAAGTCTAGGATAGAAGACATTAACACCCTCTCCCTTTACCTGACTCCAGGGAGGAAATTGCAACATGAAGATACACCTTCACTGTACATAAAGTTGGAAGCTAGCTGCCCTCTACAAGTGCCATTGTTGTTAATGGAAAACATCTTCAGTTGTGAATAAAAAATTTTCTCCTCTTTTCTACTTCTTTTTCCTCTTTCCTCCTCTGCCTCATCATCTTCAACCTCCATCTCTTCATACTTTTTCCCCCGTCTCCATCAGTTGGCTACATGGTCTGTCCTACCCTGCTCCAGAGCAACGAGCGTAACCACGGCCTCTGGCGTCCGGCCCTCCAGAACAGTTATTGCATCACTCTCTTCCGTGACGAGGTCCTCATGTTTCACAAGTACATTGAGGTCTTCTTTGCTTCCATCAGAGGGTATGTCATTTTCATTCTGACTTGACGTTGAGCCAGAATTTACTCTTAAACTGTGGAACAGAAATGTGAACCTAGCATTCTCGGTTGAAATTGTTGTCTGGTGAAATTGTTCATTTGGCTTGACATATGGTGATACAAATATTGCAATTTTCACTTCTTGTAACAACACTCAACTTGTCAAAATGGTGGGATGTATTCATTTGCACCTGTTGACTGTCAGGCCCGTATCCAGGGTGGGTTCAGGGGTTTCGGACGAACACAAGATCTGGAGTTCCGCTCAGCCTATGATAGTAGGCCTACGTTAGCAAGATATACATTGAGTTTCAATTTGTTGGTCATAATTGTCGGGTAAAATGTTCCACTTGTGGTAAAATGGAACCCCCTTACCGAAAAAGCTGCGTACGGGCCTGACTGTAATCTGGAATGTTTTATTTAACACAGAGGAAAACCTGCAACGGTGCTGAAGGCCGTGTATCGATGCTACTGTAACATTAGGTACATCTGGGAAAGGTCACAACAGGTAGTGTCACGAGTTTTATTTTATTTGACCTTTGACCCACAGGTTCAGCAAGAGAGTAGCTGAAGTGAAGGAATCCTCCAACGTGGCCCTGCAGCAAGCGTGAGTTGTTGATTCTCTCTTGAATGGTTGGAAAACGATGTCCAGTGTAGATTCCAGACTGCCAAACAAAAATTGACAGAAATTGAATGACCTGCTTACTGTCGTGGCAGTCAGTTTCATTGTCTGTAAACTGCTGGAACCTCCTCCCCCCCCCCCCATCCCTTGTAATGACCACGCTTCTTTTCCCCATACCAAGTAACAGTCACTTGTTCTTCTCATAGTGTTTTTAAGTGTCTGAAAGTTTGGGTAATTATGCAGTGTCTCTACTTGGTGTTCCATCTGAGCAGTAACATCTTTCAAGCGAGACTTGAAAAAAAAAAAAAAAATCACACAGAGGATGCTTACATAGACTGGAGTGGAGGCAAGCAGTTGCCATGGATGCAAGTAATCGGAATAATGAACTATTGTCAAAGAGTTGATAAAAAGCCAGGAAAGTCTGAATTAAAACAGAGATCCCTTACAACGAAGACACCATATGAGAGGAATCCATCTTTTAAAATGAAAGACGCAAGTTGCCTAAAATGAACGAGTCTCCACTGTGAAGAACAGAGACAGAATCATGTGATGTAGTACTCTCAGTGAAAACAAGCCTGAACTAGAACATTTATAGTTCTTCAATTCTTGCATTTTGTTTTTGCATTTTTCTTCTTTTTTTTTGGTATTTAGAGGTACCCTGCACAAGGAAAGGAGGAAGTTCCTGAGGTCTGCACTCCTGGAACTGATTCAGATATTATCGGACCAGCCTGGACTCCTAGGCCCGAAGGTAGAGATAACTTAGCTGCTATGCTGAATCTGATCTGGAATATCATATCAAGGCCTTGAATGTGCTGGACTATTGTTTTTGTTTGCATCAGTCCTTGAAAAGTTCTTGAATCCCAGTGATTTTAAATATGACTCTAAATTTTTACATTTTTCAACTAATTTTTTCATCTGATTTGTTATTTTACTGATTTTTGGACCTAATTATTTACCAGAATTTAGTGGAAAGGAATGTCTGATGTCCTTGACAAACAAAATCGCTACCTTGGAAAGTGCTTGATTTTTATCCTCCGTCGCAAATTTCGTGGGTTCAGGATTGCACAGTGGATGACTTGAAGCCATGCAAGAAGGAAAGCTCTGAGGTTATTGCATGCATCTCTAGGGTAAAATAGGCTTGAAATATCTAAAATCAACTGCCATTGGCTGCTTTAAGTAACATGGGTCTCTCATAACCACTAAGGGAGAAGTTTTGGGAGAGGGCAACTTTTGTAAGGAGGGAGGGGGAGTAGTCAGATAAAGTGGGAAGAAAGTAACATGTCAAACTGAGCTTGCTAATTGCAGATTGCATTTCTTGCATCGTCACTGTCAGAGCATTTACGTGATAAATAAAGTTGCAACTATTGTACAAATGACCTGACAAATCCCCCCCTCCCAGGTCTTTTTACCACCTGGTGAAAAATCACTGACTGGAGGGTTATTTTCTAGGGATAGCTATTTGGGCGTTTCCGTCGGGGGGGGGGGCATTTGTCAGGTCACAGTTGTAACCGATGTCCTCGTAAAATCGTGCCGCTTATCTTTCCAGGCGCTCTACGTCTTGATGGGATTTTCTTTCGCCCGTGACGAGATCCTCTGGTTGGTCCGTCACGTGGAGCACCCGCATCCCAAAATGAAGAACAAGCCGACGGCTGACTTTGAGGACCCCCAACTTCCGGAGCTCCTGTATTACATGGAGGAACTCAGAGGTAAGACGTTCAATGTCCTAAGACACTCCGAATGTCTGTGGCTGTCAAAAGTTGATGCATGCTGTTATCAAATTCATTCCTTTATTTGTGGTATGTGGAGTAATTTCTATATTGTATGTTCGTCTTTTAAGGAATAGTTCCTCTACCGCATTTCACATCAATGTGAGTCACACACTGGGTGGTCCTTACAACAGGAATCTTGTGTTCATTTCATGGAATGTGTGTTAGCAGAATGTAGTATCATGTAATGTGGTGATGTGTAACTGATTCATAGTGTGAAGCTGATATTGCCGAAAGTCCTATAAAATGGAAAAGGGTTGGAAAGGAACCCTTTTGCTGTTTATTCACAGGACTTCTGCAGAAGAGTTGAATGGTCACATCAACACAGATGTGGTCTAAATTACCTCAAAATTGTTCAGTGTATGGTTTTAAAAAACTTTCAAAGTATTCAATCCTATCTAACGAGGCAAACAAATGGTCAGACTATCCCCTGACTACCCTTTTGATAAGCTTTTTGTTTTTCGTTCATCCCCATCCAGCTCTTGTGAAGAAATACTACCAGGTCCTGCAACAATATTATGTTCAATATCTAAATGGATACGATGCCATCGTCCTGAACAACTTGGTCAAGGTAAGGGACATTTATCCTTAAATTGATCCCAAAACGTGAATCTGTATGTAACATGATTGTGGTTTTGAGAAACATATAAGATGATCCATAATTGTAGAGGAGATGTGTAATGAAGAGGTAGCATCTTACCAAGTAACTGAGTGAACCATCAACCAGTTGCTAACAGTTTTATCACCATTATTATGCGTCCATAAATTACTTAGTTTGTAAGTCTGGTAAAGCCTTGCTGTTTAAGCAAACGTTTGATTTGTTCTATTGTAGGTGTGTATGAATTTGCGGTTTTTTATAACAATTGAATGGAGTAGTTAAGCTTGCAAATTTCATGCTTCATAGTTTTACTTGTTTGGAAAGACAATTACAAGCAAGCACTGGAGGCAACGAAGGCCTCCTGTTTGCTCAGAGTTACAGACTGTTCGATTTCAGTAAGTTTACTGTGTTGCATGTCGGCACCAGAATTTCATTATTCAGTAGCCTGTGTAGTAAACTGTTTATTTTGAAAGGAAATTTCCTGCCAATGTACTCGTTGTTTGACATATCTGTACATAGTCTTGAAGTGTCTGTTTTGAATGGTCCATAGAGCATTGCCACCATTTGACTATTATACCACATTTACATGAAAATAGTAAAACCAAGGTGATGCAATTCTTTCTTTCTTTTTTTTTTTACAATGAACGTTTTCATCATTTTTCTGTGACCAGAGCCTTCCCCTCTGCCCCAGGAGATGGGTTCCACCATCCTCTCATTGGTGATGCCAGTCTTTGTTGTCAATGATCAATTTTATAATTTCTTCATCACCAGAACCTTCCTCTCTGCCCAGAGGATGAATCCATCATCCTCTCATCATTTGTACAACAGATGGAGAGCCTCAACCTCAAAGAAAGTGAGTGACTTTAGAGATATATTCACACACAAAAAAAGAAAGCATTTTATTCTCAGGAGAATCATTCTACAAGTGCTACTTTAATCCCCTGTATGTTATCTGGATTAAAATGCATAGCTACAAATGTAATCGCTTGATTTTGTTTCACCTGTCACAGAGCATGCAGCCGTCCCATCTCTCACCTCTATTTACTACTCTGTAGAAAGGTGACAGAGAGGTTGCTTGCTTGTGACAGATTCTGGGTATGATTTTATTTTGTTTCACCTGTCACACAGCATTGAGTTTTTCCAGCTTTGTTCTTCATGCACCATTCTAAGAAGATGAAGAAGATACTTCATGCTTTGTGGCAGCTTCATGTTTTTATTTCATTTGACCTGTCACAAAGTATACGACTCATCCGTGTCCTTCTGTTTACCACTCTTTAGAGATGTGAATGAGAACTGCTTGTTTTCTTTATTTCTTTACCATGTGATGGTTAACCTTCTTCCATGTGACTGATGGAAAAATCGTATTCCTATATGAACAAGCAGAAGTAAGTGATCGTCTGAAATGGAAGGGATTTAGTTTTCCTCGAGTTGCAATTTAAACGCAGTTGTGATTAATGATACTTATCTTTTCAAACAAACTGTCAGCAATTCAGTGGGTGAACTGCAGGAATAAAAGGAAAGGAACATATGTGATGGAAAGGTGATAGTTAGAAATAGCATTATCATAGAAAAAGAGGGGAAAAAAAACAGAAGCTGCCTATTGTTCTGAATGACGAGTCAATTCTGTGTGGAAAAATAGTTGTTAGTCTCAATCCAAAGATGGTTTGTCTTTCCTTTCTTTCAGTTCAAGCTGGGAATGTTCCAGATTTCACAGGCTTTCGGCTGGATTGGTTCAGACTGCAGGCTCTGACCAGCATCAGCAAAGCGACACTGGTCTTGCACGAGAACGAAGAACTGGCTCGAACCCTCAACACCATCGTGTTCCACACCATGATGGTCGATGCTGTGGACGAACTCCTCTTCGAGACCTCTGACCTGAGCATCTTCTGGTGAGGCATAGTTAGATTGCCTTAATATTTATTCGTGGTAGATGAAGTTATGGAAGGTTGACAAGGGTGTGGGATTCAGTTCTAACAGTCAAGCATCTTCTGGTGAGGCAGAGTTATTTGTCTTAATATTCATCACTGGTAGATGGAAGTTAAGGAAGGTTGACATGGGTGTGGGATATAGTTCTAACATTAAAGCCTGTCTGGTGAGGCAGGGTTAGATTGCCTTAATATTTATCAGTGGCAGATGAAGTTGGGGAAAGTTAACAGGGGTGTGGGATTCAGTTCTAACATTCATTCTGTGGCTTTGTTTCTTCTGTCAGTATTATTAAAAACACTGATCAACATCCCTTAGCATTAACAATGTACCCAAAGTCAGAAATTTCAAAGGTATATTTCACAGAGCGTAATAAACAAAATCAAATGGTCCAACTGCCATTTTAACAGGACAGTCATGAGAACTTTGAATTATAAAAAATTTTGAAGCTTATCCAACTTTCATGTCATTCCCGTACTGTAAATCACATGCTTTGTTTGCTTGTTTTGTTTAGTTTTTTTAACTTACTGCACCTCGTCTTCAGATTTATTCACTGTCTTAATGTTGTCTGGTCACTTGGCTATGTCAAGGTCCTCCTCTCCATTCAACGTGCTATGCAAGAAAACCGTAAACTGGTTCAAGGTTATAGAAACATTTAAATATCAAAAGAAACGAAAGCAGGTAATGTGAGTTGTACACAAAGTACATTACACAAATCATTTTAGTGAATATTTAGTGAATATCTTTCAATATTTTACATTTCCTAGCAATGGAACAAGATACGAAGATAGGAATTTAATGAATAGGATTTAGTTTGCAACCTCTAATATACAATTTCCTCATTATTGTAGGCTTACTCTCGCACTTAAATCTTTTGGAATTTTTTGGGTACATCCTTTGGAATTTGTTTCTCCAGGTGATTCACAAGTTGTCTGCTATGTTTATTGTCATCAACTATGTTCAACATAGTTCTTTAATAACCTTTCACAATTATTACCCTCTTGCAGTCATCACAGCAGATTCTTCGAGACAAGTTTCGAGCGTTGTCTCACGGAACCGACCCAGGCCAGGTACTCCATTGCTTTCCCGCTGATATGCACGCACTTCATCAACTGTACGCATGACGTCTGCCCAGAGGAGGTATGTAGCTATGGCAACCCAAAGCTTTGCCTTAATTTTTTTCCTTTTGCTATGATTCAGCTGTAAGACAACCCACTGATCCACTCCTTTCCTTAGCCTTGAAAACTGATGCAATTTTTATTTCTCTATTTGTAGTGAGATACATAACTCGATAGAGAACACTGCATGTGTTTTTGTCAGCCTATTTGCTGAGCTGGCATTTCATTCCCCTCTTAAACATGGTACAGTCCATGTCATCATGTCACCTCCTTGACAAGTTACCATGGTTACCTTTTCAAGATGATCCATGAGTGATTGATGCAATGAAAAGTGTGAAGTGTTTACTTCTTTGTTTCTCTTCCAAAGGGCCCAGTTTAGAAGTTCATGCTTTTAAGACCACTGATATGAAATTTAAACTGGGACATTTTTGCAAGTCTGTCATTCTGCCTAGCAACTGCAGAACATTGACTAGAAGTTGTTCATAACTGAATTTTGCATCAAACTCAGGATTAAATTTCATTCAAACTGCACAACCTTTTCTCGAGTAGAAAATTACGGAGAACGAAAACTTTGTCACAAAAAGAAATGTCCCTCAGTTTATCAATAACAGAAGCTACATGCTTTGCATATTCATTTGATCCATATTCATAAACCAATTTTGCATAACTCACTTTGGCCCTTGATCTCATCTCACTGTCATTGATATTACATTGGAAGGCCTGGTGTGTTCATCTTGGAAAATATTGCCATGGTAACCATACAGTAATAAGGATGACAACGGAAGGAAAGATTAGCTGAATCATATACTTACTATGCACAAGCACATTCTGGTCGGGGAAATTAAATATCAAGTTGATCATTCCTTTTGGCAAGAACCTTTGAAAAAAATGGTGTTGATCTATGGAAAGTAATGATTTGCAGTTTTTATGGTTTGTGGATCTTGGTGAATTACAAGGTTGGGTCCAAATGCATTGAAAGAATTAATGTTTGAGATTTTTGGCTAAAAAACCGCCTTTTTTAAAACAGGTCCATCCTGCAAATTCAGTAACTCTGCTGTGTTATACCATCTCAGTCGACTCACACCTTGTTGACTATATGTGTTCATCATCTGGATCTGCTTCTGTGTGGCAAGACCGTTAAATAGCCAATCCCTCAGTTGCCCAATTAACAAAGTCTTGAGACCATCGCGACACTTCCAATTGTGCCAGAGCTCTGACTAGACTTCTTAGACCTTCTAACGTCATTATACCAGACAAGTTCCTTGAATAGACCATCCTAGTATTTCTCAATCCATGTAGACCCCTGACTGGATTCACCAGATCATCCCAGTATGCTCCAAATTGGCAAGGTCCTGACCATCCTGACATTTTTTGATCTGTCAAAGACCTCCATGAATGAATTAAGTTTTTCAATTCAAGGACTGTTTTGCTAATATGCTTTCCCACATGTGTCCATCTGTGGTTTGTAGTTCACAGGCTGTGGATGTACGTGCTAAAATTTGACCCTGCGGCTAGAATGTGAAATGCAAACATACATTGCATGACTTTACTCCCAGCTTGTCGTAGAAGATATGATGCCTCCTTGCAGTAAACTGAATGAGACCTACGGTACATGTATTCAGTTTGTGGATCGTGTTTGACAGTGGGAAGGAGATGCTCCTTAACGTTCCCAGAAGATTTCCAGTCCTAATTCTTTGCAGATTTGTTTCTTTTAGCTCATATGGAACCAGTCTGCATCCTGTCTATATTTTAATCTTACTGAACGTTGCTGCTGATTCTATTTCTCGGAGGGAGAATGTCGGGCATGCATTTTTCAGAAACTGTACTGTGCTTGTACTGAACGCAACATTTTTACCCCATATGAATATTCAACATGGTCAGGTTATGTTTATTCATGGTTGTATGATACCACCAAATCCTCATGTTTGTTTTGTAAGATTTCACGTTCTTGTCTCGAGACTTGTACATCATACCTGATATCATGTCACAAGGTTAGGTCAAGGTCAGAGACATGAGGAAAGGATGGGGTTAAAAGTCTCGAGAAAAAGCATCATGCATGATATCATGTCATGGATTGGGTGATAGTCTGATGGTTCCATTCTGCTCGTTTCTTTCCTTGTTTGTCGTTCCTTTTATTGTTTGTGATGCTGAAATAGTTGAATCTTGAGTCTGGCTTTGTCAAAAAACAGGATACCCAACCTGCTTGACATGCTCTACATGTTTAAAAAAAAAAAGAGAAGAATTTGCTTATTTGCAGTTGTTTTTTGCTGCGTTCTTCACAATCATATCTGTGAAGACTTTCATCAAGTGACAGCTTTGTGCGCCATGTCAACTGCTGTAGATGTGTGCCTAAGACTTGATGATGTAGGACAAACTGAAGATTTTCCTCAGTTTGTCAATATTTACTGTCGTAGGACACACCAGTCTATCAGTCTGTCTCCCTGTCAGACTGTCGTCTGTCTGTACACCCATGGTCAGTCTGCTGGTTTCTTGTCTGTCCCTCTGTTAGTCCGTTTCTCCATTCATTGCTGATAATCTTGCGGCATCTTTCTGTATTGCTGTTCTGCTGAGACATCGTATTTTTAAAGCCTCGTTCTTCCAATTATACTCAACCCTCCTCTGTCATGCAGGCGACTCCAACCTCCAGTAGAAGCACCAAAGTGTATTTCCTCTGTCGGGTAAGGCCCTCCTCCTCCTGAACGGGGGTGCATGCCAGGTCAGGTCCTCCTCCTCAGTGGGGGCTGCATGCCAGGTCCAGATCGTTGGTCGTGTTTTTTTTTTTTTCCAGCTTCATCACAATCTAACTGAACCATAACCTAGCATCAGTGAAACATACAACGGCAAAACATCAGTGACACATGTGAATTATTTTTGTTGCTAATTGTATGCACAGTTTCCATTTGATTCCTAACAAGATAATTCATCGAAATATATTGCCATTGATGTTATTTTGCATTTTCTTTTTGTACTCTGCTGATCTCAATCCTGTTTTAGTTTCAATTCTAGGAGAGTCCTGAGTTATAGCTTGATTTATTTTCACAAGAACCATCACTTTTATCTGATTTTCCATTCCTTTTTTTTTCTTTTAAAATTTGCCATCATTTGTCTTAAAATATCTCCACAAGGCATGACTGCTCCATTAAGTTTTACATGTGTTGTACATAGTTGATGGCTGTGGCGAACTTGTGGAAACATATGCATTATGAAAATATAAAAAAGAATCGTTAAATGAGAAAATGACATTGTTGAGCCTGCAAGAAGTTAATGTGAACTTCTGGCCTTCTGATTTATTTAAGCCCTATAGTCAAGAATGGTTTGTGTAATTTCGTGATATTGTAATTGTGTGTATGTTTCATGTCAGTATTCCTCCCACTTAGTATTGCATGTTGTCCCGTCCCACTGGGCTTGTAGTCTGTTGGATGCTGTTGTATTGGCATTTAAACAGGTGGTTGATGAATTTGTGTTGTTGCTTGTGCTGTAACGGTGTTGGTGGTGTTGTTGCAATGATGTTACTGTTGGTGATTTGTCAGTGTTGTTGGTGTTGCTGCAATGGTGTTACTGTTGGTTTTTGGTTGTGTTGGTGGTGTTGCTGCAATGATGTTTCTGTTGGTTTTTTCAGTGTTTTTGGTGTTGCTACAATGGTGTTGCTGATGGTGTTTTATCAGTGTTGGTGTTGTTTCTACAATGCTGTTACTATTGGTGTTTGTTAGTGTTGTCGGTGTTGCTACAATGGTGTTACTGTTGGTGTTTTGTTAGTGTTGTTGGTGTTGCTGTAATGGTGTTATTGTTGGTGTTTTGTGTTGGTGTTTTGTCAGTGTTGCTCCAAAGCTGTTACTGTTGGTATTTTATCAGTGTTGGTGGTGTTGCTACAATGGTGTTACTGTTGGTCTTTTGTCAGTGTTGGTGGTGTTGCTACAATGCTCTTGCTGTTGATGTTTTGTTAGTCTTGTTGGTGTGGCAGTGTGGCAACTGGTGATGTTGTTGTATTGCCTTTGCATTGAATAGTTTCAACAGTGTTTGGGACAGTCAATACTCTCTCAAGTGGTCTGTTCAAGTATTTACTGCAGTCATTGCTATCGTAAGTGGTTTGTGAAATGGCAACAATCAGTGTTACCTCAGATGGTCTCTTTAAGTGTTTGCAACAATCAGCTCTATATCAGGCCATCTGTTAAATCTTTCCAACGTTCAACACCATCTCAGGCAGTCTATTAAAATATTCTACAACAATCAGCATTAGCTTCAGGTGTTCAGTAGAAGAGTAACAATGCCACAGGTCATGTATTAAGGATGCCTTTCATGCCCATATTGCATAAATTACCATCACCCAGCAGGATTTATATTGGTTCTTGTAAAGTTATCACCATCTTTGAGTATGAAATTGTCTCAATCTCACTAAAGCTTGAACAATGAGATGCCATACAGTGCCACTGATGGCTTTCCTTCAGGAGGTAAAGCTCTCCAGATAAAGTATCTGTCTATGAAAGCTTTAAACCAGTGATCCTCAAGCTGTGTTGTAGTTGAAGCTGTTCAGATCATCTGTCTGTTAAAACATTAAATCAGTGATCCTGAAGCTATACTTTAGTTGACGCTGCTTGGATTTACATGTCTGTTTATGAAAGCATAACATCAGTGATCCTCAAACTATGTTTTATTTGAAGCTGTTCAGATCATCTGTCTGTTAAAACATTAAATCAGTGATCCTGAAGCTATACTTTAGTTGAAGCTGCTTGGATTTACATGTCTGTTTATAAAAGCTTAAAATCAGTGATCCTCAAACTATGTTTTATTTGAAGCTGTTCAGATCATCTGTCTGTTAAAACATTAAATCAGTGATCCTGAAGCTATACTTTAGTTGAAGCTGCTTGGATTTACATGTCTGTTTATAAAAGCATAACATCAGTGATCCTCAAACTATGTTTTATTTGAAGCTGTTCAGATCATCTGTCTGTTAAAACATTAAATCAGTGATCCTGAAGCTATACTTTAGTTGAAGCTGCTTGGATTTACATGTCTGTTTATAAAAGCATTACATCAGTGGTCCTCAAACTATGTTTTATTTGAAGCTGTTCAGATCATCTGTCTGTTAAAACATTAAATCAGTGATCCTGAAGCTATACTTTAGTTGAAGCTGCTTGGATTTACATGTCTGTTTAAAAAAGCATTACATCAGTGGTCCTCAAACTATGTTTTATTTGAAGCTGTTCAGATCATCTGTCTGTTAAAACATTAAATCAGTGATCCTGAAGCTATACTTTAGTTGAAGCTGCTTGGATTTACTGTACATGTCTGTTTATAAAAGTATAACATCAGTGGTCCTCAAACTATGTTTTATTTGAAGCTGTTCAGATCATCTGTCTGTTAAAACATTGAATCAGTGATCCTGAAGCTATACTATAGTTGAAGCTGCTTGGATTTACATGTCTGTTTATAAAAGCATAACATCAGTGGTCCTCAAACTATGTTTTATTTGAAGCTGTTCAGATCATCTGTCTGTTAAAACATTAAATCAGTGATCCTGAAGCTATACTTTAGTTGAAGCTGCTTGGATTTACATGTCTGTTTATAAAAGCATTACATCAGTGGTCCTCAAACTATGTTTTATTTGAAGCTGTTCAGATTATCTGTCTGTTAAAACATTAAATCAGTGATCCTGAAGCTATACTATAGTTGAAGGTGCTTGGATTTACATGTCTGTTTATAAAAGCATTACATCAGTGGTCCTCAAACTATGTTTTATTTGAAGCTGTTCAGATCATCTGTCTGTTTAAACATTAAATCAGTGATCCTGAAGCTATACTTTAGTTGAAGCTGCTTGGATTTACATGTCTGTTTATAAAAGCATTACTTCAGTGGTCCTCAAACTATGTTTTATTTGAAGCTGTTCAGATTATCTGTCTGTTTAAACATTAAATCAGTGATCCTGAAGCTATGCTTTAGTTGAAACTGTTATGTGTCTGTTTATGAAAGCATGTATCAGTAATCTTCAAACTATGTTTTTTTTTTAAGCTGTTCAGATTAACTGACTTTTAAAACATTAAATCAGTGATCCACAAGCTATGCTCACCTTTGTGCCTTTCTGGTTTATGTGTAAGCACATTATTTGTGAATAGATTTTTGATTTGTGTGTGTGTGTGTGTGTCTGTATGTGTATGGGTGTTCATTGTGATTGCTGAACTGACAGTATATTTACAGCTATGCAGCATGGCCCTTCGTTAATTATCTTTTCTGAAAGCCTTTTGTTTTGTTATTGTGTGTACCCTAAACAAACCCTTGAGGGATGGCTTGATCCCCGCTGTATCCATCCTCCCACCCCCTGAACTCTTGTCATCTTTAGCCAATTTATCTCAACTACCCTCCCCTGCAAATGATGCAGTTATGTCAGTACAGTATATTGTGAACGATCTCCGATGGGGATTTTTTCTGCACTTTTTTTTTCGTTCAACTAGACAAATTTGTGTAGATTTTCCACTTTCAGGCTGTTGTGTTTTTTACTTGAACCGATTCTCAGCCTTATAGGATGAAAAACAAAGAATGTAAATTCCACATAAAACTGCTAGTATTTACAAATATAAGAGGGATGTTGGACTGGTCTGTTCTAGTCCTCATGTATCTAACTTACCAAAATTGTGGTCCACACCCCTTTATAAGCATTTTACATTGGTCATCATAGCCATCAGAGCCTGTATTAATTCCTTTCAAACAAGTCCAAAAATTTCTCTCAGGGAAAAACATTGCAGAAGTGTTTTAAGAATATTCTTTACAGTTGGTTACAAAAGGTTGAGTTAAGTATTTACTGGTATGATCCTTTTTGTCGGCTCACTCTGATGAACATTTCGTTTAGTTTTATTGTTACATTTTGTGTGACATGTGTTATAAAGTTGAGGCCAGTGTAATGTGGAAAGTTAGGTGAACAACAGTATAAAACTAACATGTCCTTACCAACCCCCATGCTATGTGTAGTACATTTAATTTTCTCTACTCTTCTGTTGTAACAGAGGTACCACATTGGTGAGAGGAGCCTGTCGGTGACAAACGCATTCCTGGACAGACTCGCCAAGGAAATTAAAGACATTGTGACCAAGATATGCTCCGAGCAATGCAACCTGAGTGACCAGGTACTGACTTAAAACTGTACTTCTTGTTATTACAAGCAAGGATTTTTTTATGAGAGAGGTTGAAATGTGACCTCTTGCAGCTGGAAGTGATAGTTGACCCTAGACACCTTGAGGTCTAAAAGTTGCCGTTTTATGATGTATTTTTTTTGCTTCTCGTATAGTAAAGCAAGTCTCTATGTACAAATTACTTTAGGGGTACTGTAATGTCTCACCGTACCACCGAAGGTTTTGTGTCAAGGTTAAAAATTGTCTTCAGTGTCAAGCAGCTGACTTTAAAGAGTGAAATCAGTTGCATCAAGGACAGACACTCTGACTCATAGATGCGCAGAGATCAGAACAGAGCAGTAGATAGTAATCTAGATTGGATGGAATTGCCAGGGCTTGTTGTGACAGTTAGTTATTCTAATTATTCTACTTCCAAGGACAGACACTCCGACTCTTAGATTCTCAGAGATCATAGCAGAGCAGTCGATATTAATCTAGATTGGATGGAACTGCCAGGGCTGGTAGTGACAGTTTCTAATCATTCTACTTCCAAGGACAGACTCTTAGATTCTCAGAGATCAGAGCAGAGCAGTCGATAGTAATCTAGATTGGATGGAATTGCCAGGACTGGTAGTGACAATTAGTTATTCTAACTATTCTGCTCTCAATACAGTTAGTGTTGTCAGTTGTTCATGACTGTAGTCATTTACTTAATGGTATTGTAACCTCACAAATGTTGCTGAAGTAGAAAAGTTTTATAACCACCAGATAACTTACTTTTCTTGTAAGAAGTTCGTTTATTACTTGCAACAGCTTTTCTTTTCAGATATTTATCTATATTTTACCTCCATATGGTGACTTTTTTTTAGCATAAATTTGTAGATGTTGCTATGTACTTAAGGATGCTGCTGTATGCAATTCATTCTACATAAAAGGTTCTTGTTCTTAGTAGCCCATCATCTCATCATTTAATGGTGCAGGTGGATTCCAGTAGAAGCAGTGGAAACTTTTTTCCTTGTATCAAGTTAATTTCTTTCACTCTCTATGCTTGAATGCTCGAAGTGATAGACAATTTAAGGAAACATGTTAATTCTTAAAGAGTACTCACACTTTGTTTCTCCGCCTTTCCGTAGCTGCTTCCAAAGAATGCTGCCCCGTCCTTGGTCAAGTTGGAGATAACAAAACTGAAAGACAAAGACAAGCAGAAGATAATGAAAGAGTTACCGGCGGAGGTGACTCCGGGCCAAGAGAGCATCAGGAAGTCAAGGGAGAAACTGACCAAGTAAGCAACATGCTCTCTGCAGTAGTTACTCACAATCCTGGTCATGCAGATAGATGGGCATCAGATCTCCGTATGATGAGTGCTGAAAGTCGTAAATCTTAGCTGATTAATCAGTCTCTTGCTCAAAAAACTGACGCATCTGTGAGCCAGTAAATAAATCCATCAATTCCCTTGCCATGATAATGAATTAAGAAGGAATTGTCGATCAGTCAGATGGTTTCATTTGTAGTTGATAGTCTCAGCTTGTGAAGAAATTCTCCAAATTTTTCAAATCGGTGGATCAACAAAAGAATCTATAGCTCAGTTATGATTAGGAGGAATTTGTTGATGAATCAACCAGAGTGAAATGCATCCACGAATTAATTGACGAATTAATTTGATGTTGCACCTGCTACATAAAACTATTTCATTAATTTATCATATTTTTAATGAAATTAATCATTTCATGATTATTTGCATTAAAGCTATTCAATTCTGTTTTGCGTTCTCAGCATGGATATACTTCACATATTGCTGACAGAGCTGTGCACAGCTATCAATCACAGCGCTAAGATCCTGGTCTGGGAACATGCCTTCTCACCAAAGGAATATCTCTTACAGCATTTAGAGGCTAGATTCTCAAAGTAAGAAATGGTCAAACTTTTATTACAGGCCCAGTATACTTGAGGGATACTTTAAATTTGATTGTTTCTTTATTTGCTTTTTTTTTTTTTTTTTTATCGACATGGTTCCAGAAATGTTTGATAATCGCAAACATGTAGTGACCTTTTGCGTTTCCAGGGGACTGTTTTCACCTAGGTCTGAAAGAGGAAAACAGCAGCCTTTGTTCCTGAGCAATTTCAAAAGTTGTCATGTTGTCTGTAACAATATTAATTTCTTTGCATGGATATTTTAACTCACAAGTTAGTGTGATGTAGAAACGCTCTTCCAGTTCAAATGTGCTACTCTCGAAATAATGTTTGGTCAAGCTACTCCTTGGCACCTTATTATCTGCCTTGCGTAAAGATGGCAACAGGTAAGTTGCATTCATCTTTGGTCTTTCTATCACAATGAAGTTGGTTCAAAGCTCTTAGCTGATTATGTTGTACACCATTCCTGTCAACAGAGCCCTGGTAGGTATGATGATGTACAACCCTAGCAGTAACGAGATTGCCAAACCCACGGAGCTCATCACCAGTGTGAAGACCTACATGAATGTTCTACAGAGCATAGAAAACTACGGTGAGACATCGATGGTGTGTTGAATTAGTCGCTGTTGCGATATCGGCAAACGATATCGTCACAAGAGTTTGCTCCCGATGTCGTTTGTAAAATGACCCAAACAATATCATTTGTAAGCTTGAGTACAAAAAAAAAAAAAAAATCATGTGATGGAACAGATTTTGGTCGCATACTACATTAAATAACGTATATATGTATGGCAAGAAGAAGTCAAGCCTTAAGGTTGTATTAAAACTTTGATGAAACAATTTGATTTACATGAAAATAAACTATCATGTGTCAGAATAAAGGTTAGACGTACAGGTAGTACAATGTTTCAATGTGACTACTGTACACAATCCATAGTTTTACACGTATTTTAATGTGTGCTTTGGTTCCAACTTACCCCTATGATATCGTGATATCGTTTGGCAACTGAGGGAAAAGTGCTCCTGATATCCTTTCTGAAAAGCTCATATCGCAACAGCACTATCTAGAATGGTCATCCTTAACCAGATATTCAACCCTGACAACAGTTATAATGTTATAATCATGTTATATTGATCATAGCACAGTATCAGTGTGTGTTGTGACTGCTGTATATTGCTAATACCACATTGATGATGCATTTTGTGATTGGTATGTTAGTACCATAGTATCAGTCTGTACTGTGACTTCTATATTGTTAATAACACAGTGATAATGTGTTTTGTGACTGTTGTATTGTTAACACAAGAGTGATGATGTGTTTTGTGACTGATAGATTATTGATACCACTCTACTGTACTCATGTTTTATGACTGCTATGTTTTGAATATCACAGTATTAATGTGTAATGTGGCTAAACTATATTGTCGATGGTACAGTATTAAGGTGTAATGTGGCTAAACCTTTCTGTTGATGTTACAGTTTTAATGTGTTTTGTGGCTGCTAGTTTGTTACAACCACAGTATTTTTCTGTACTGTGACTTTCTTTATTGTTAATTCCACATTTGATGATGTGTTCTGTGATTTCTATATTGTTAATTCTACTTTAATAGTATTCAAATACTGTCAGCATGCATCATTCACCAATAACCTAACTCTAGCAATGCACTTAGATTGTAACATACCAGTGATGATAAACAAATATTAAAATGTGTGTGCGACATAGAGATTGTTTCCATAGCAACTGTACAGACAGAGTACTACAGTAGTAGCAATGTTGTCTAGTTAACATTATACTCTGTTCAGGTTTGCATATTATAGATTTTGATATTCTTCTTTGCATCTCGCAGTCCACGTTGACATTCCACGAGTCTTCAACAACGTTCTACTCCAGCAGACCCAACAGACGGATAGCCATGGTGAAAAAACTATCACCATGCTATATACAAACTGGTGAGTATGAAATACAGTATTAATGCTGTATATAGTTACCATGGATACAAGCTGTTGCTACTAACCAATTACCATGCTATGTGCAAACATCCTATTACAGAAAAGTTGATGACTGTTGTAGGATCTGCAGCAGTTATCTGCTTGCAATTCTGTTCAAAAATTGGTGCGTTATTCAAAACAGTAATTGTACTGTCACTGGTTACCTTGACAAAATTCTATGATTTCCATATTCACCATGCCTTCACAATATTATGAGTATTAATGGTGGTGACATTGTACCGAAGTACGGTATGCTATACATGAAATATACTGTCCCCCATTCACCGGATTATGAACAAACTGCTGACTGAAACGAGGCAACCACCGGTGGAGGCTGCAAAATTAGTCACGTAGACTCTCTACTGACACCCACAGCACACGTGATGGCAGTATAGAGTATCATGTTGCAAATGGCTTTAGATGGCCTCTCAAGACAACCAATCACCTGCCTACTATAACTTGTTCAAAATATTTCATGAATATTAAAACCTTTGTGAGCACCTTAAGTATTTGCATGTACCTTACTGTCCCCATACCGTGTTCCTTCAACTCTCCCTTTGCTTCACCGAGAGTGCCTGTGTTCAGATTGATGTTGATAATTTCTGTGTCTTAACTGTCTTGATTAACCCCTCCTGCCCCACCCCTCCTGCCCCCCCCCCCCCGTCTCATCCAGTTACTTCATTGTGACTCAAGCCCCAGGTGTTGTATGAAAGGCCTCTAATGGCCATCTGCCATATAATCCCTCTGTTTAGACTGGAGTGTGCGCCTACACTGCGTTCTACGCTGCTCTCTGGTTTATCCTAATTATTCTTCCTCCTTAAGAATTATTATTCATAGATTAATATATTAATGTGAATGACTGTGAATATTTTATGACCTCTCCATTCCTTTGGTCTGGTTTGATGTTAATATTTTGCAATGCTTCAGCTGTGTTAGTTTCCTTTAGGCTTGAAGAAGCTCGTGCTACTTCACCGTGAACCTTGCATTTGCGTCAGATATGACGTTACTTCCTGTGACGCTGATTAGAAGCACTGAGTAAAGATCGCTTGATGGTGGTTGTGGTGGCCATTTGGCATGCCATAACCAAATGTGAGACTGCCATGTAGAGATTGGCCTCAATATATGACAAATCTTGTAACTCACTGAGGTATGCTATTTGGGTTTTCATCCGTGAAAATTTGTTAATGAGGGATAAACTTAGTTATTTATGTTTAAAACAGACATAGATTCCTGTACTCCTGAATTGAATGCAGGAAGCCTCTGTAACTTCAACCAAAGTCAGTCTTATCATTTGCTGTCTGTTACATCATCTGATCTTTAAATTCTGTGACATATTCCAAAACTGTCAGAAAAGTCAACAGATTTAGCAGCTGTTTTGGATACTGTTGTTGCAAGCATTCTGTGGCCCACTTCCCTTTTAAATCAAGAAATGTAAACATTGACTGATCACTGTAACCTTCAGAACGCCACTTCTGCATTTATAAACAATTTGGGGACACAACTTGTTTGTATTCCCAGCAGGTGGGGTGGCCTTTATTTGATTTTGTCTCTTTTGAAAATGTAATGAAGTTACTTCATGTTGAAACAGATTGCATCAGTGGTGGACTCCAACGATGTTTGTTTAAACCAGCACAATCGTCAGACATTGATTGCACTTAGACTAGGATGGTGGAACTCATTTGGATGTGTCACCTGTGAACTTATTTTTTTGTTGTGCTGTTTCCCAACAGTGGGACCCCTCATGCGGCATCTACCTGCCAATATGGAGGGGGATGGGGAGGGGGGATGATGATGACAGTGTTAAGATGTAGTGTATCAGTTTCTGTAACGTAATGAAAGAAGGTTAGAATGAATGTTAACCCTATGTCATCAACCTTCCACTGCTGTGCAGTCATCCTACAATCTTGGACAAAATACCTTGGGACACCCCGCGCCCCCGTTCAATGTTGGCTATAGGATTGCTGTTGAAAGGGTACATTCACTTCCAAAGCGCAACATTGGAAAGGGGCTCGGGGTTTCACGTTATCCTCTCACCTAAAATTCAGTATTTTATTTGCAATGTACGTCAAAGTGTCCCAACAATTTTGTCCAAGATTGTAGTTCCTGCAAATTTGTCTGCACTGCTGTCTGTATGTCTGGCCCTCTCTTCCTGTTAGCCACCGTGGGAGAGTCTGGTAGATCTGTGGGTAATAATTCAGATCTGCAGCTTACATAAACCGCCTTGTAGATTTGTTTGTTTGCTTACAACGTTAAAAATCATTGTTTCATTGAGGAACTTGAAAAAGTTACGGTGTGCACCAATTAATACAGGCAGTGATTGCTTTCATTTTGTGGACTCAAAGTGTCCACCCACAGCATGCCTGCTCTCATGACCACAGATCATTTTTTCTCCTGTCTGACCACAGGTACCTGGAAGTATTTCTGAGGAGAGTCACGTCCAGCCAGATTTGTTATTCTCCGTTCCAGAAGGCATTCCTAACCTTGCAACCAGATCCTCAGTTACCGTTCAACGCTGAAGAGTACACAGATATTTCAGGTAAACATATTTCCCCTTTACCACCCACCCCATCTCATCCCCTTCTTCACTTCTTACCCCCCTTCAAGCTTCAATTTAATCTACAAGCAGCCGTTCATTTGCCGCTTAACTAACTCTTATTTGCCAATGAGGTAATTTATGACAAGGAGGTGTTGATTCTAGAGAGTATGTTGGTCTGACGTCATCAGCCAGGCATGTCCACAGACATTGTTCTGAATATTAATAACTTAATTGCACGTTCAGTTCTTGTCCTTAAATTTTACTGTCCGTGTAGCCCACAACATGTGATGTAGGCTGAGAGATAGTTGTTTTGAAAACGACTTCGTTAGTTTCTGTATCACCCCTTCCCCCCAACTCCTGATCTTTCCCCGTATTCTCACAGGTGACAAATTGAAACCAGAAACTCTATTCTGTAACTTGCACAGCTAGTACATAACATTGTAGTATAAATTTTGGATGAGATTTATGAGTACAGCTTTTAATTCTTGCCACTGAAACAAAACCACACCCTCCTCAGTAATCATAATTAGAGTGATTGAACTGAATGAGAATAACTAGTTAATATTTCTTTCAAATCTGCCATCCGTCTTCAGAGTTGCGAGCCCTGGCGGAGCTGATCGGGGCCTACGGGATGAAATTCCTCCACGAGAGTCTGATGTGGCACATAGCCAGCCAGATCGGAGAACTCAAGGTGAGCTTTCAAGAAAAACGAGAGACGGTCATGAGAGATGTGGAATGGTGTTTTGTATGAAGAGTCTTCCTCAAGGTTAATTCATGGAGGATGCTACTGTAAGATCAGAGCAAACACAGTTAATTTGTAAGACGACAGTTGAATAATGGGAATATCAACTTACTTGCGTCAAAGCTTCTGTAAAACTGTGTACATCATATCATTCAGGTGCACTTCTGAAGAACATAGTACCTGATGAAGAGTTTTTTTCCCTCCTCTTTTCTTTGTCATTGTTGTATTTAAACAATGCCAACCCCTAAACACTTGTTTATTTTTCTGAAGAAAGTAAATACCTTAAAAATTATCAAAACTCTCATGATCTTTCATCTCTTTGCACTTTCCTTTTCTTTTGGTTTCCAGAAACTAGTCTTGGAAAACAAGGACCTCTTGAATAAAGTCCGAACCAGTTTTGACAGACCTGAAATGATGCTGCAGTTATCGAATCAACTCAAATGTGAGAACTACAATGTCGTTATATGACTCCTTTTGAGGAGATTGCAATGAATTATAGCTGTCCTCCATCGTCACGATGGCGTAGGTCGTCGACCCCGGAGTCACAGAAATGCATAGTGCTTCATTTTGTATACCATTAAAGATATTCACCATTATGCAGATTGCTCTAAGTGAAATTTTTTTAGTGTAGTTTAAAAATTTCAGTTTTTACTTGTCTTGCTATTCCTTTACATCCATCAGTCGATAATCTCCTAACGAGGCTCAACATCATCGGAGTTATCCTGGCATTCAGCGCTTTAACCCAAGAGGCTCTCACAGATGTAAGTCTGTTGGTTGTTAAAATGAAGTAAAAGGAAATGATGCACTCTTTGGAAGGAAAAGACTGTATTCTTCTTTTCCGTCATATAGTAGAACACAGGAGAGCCATGATCGTTTTGGCATCTTTAGAGCCATGATGGTTTTAGCATCTTCCGATACATAGCCGGTTGCTATATCCAGACTGCAAAAATACTCATCACATGTAGCTTCAGTCCCTTTGGGTTTGTAAGTGACTGTGAAGGTGACAGAGAAATTCTGCTTTTTCCTCCTTGTTAA